>OU896719.1:15252802-15710149 GCA_918026855.4 Phaedon cochleariae | reverse complement strand
TGAATAAGAAATAGAAGCAACTTTAAATCTTGGAATTGAATCCTTCGTCGTGTAGGGATGATAATAAGGCAAAATAAGAAACTGAGAGCTCAGGAAACTGATTCCGTCATCAATGGTAATATTGCTCTAGCGCAGATATTACCTCTGCTTGATACGTTAGCTGATGACGCCGGTTTCAAGAGGTTGAAATTATATATTAATGATAATATATTTTCAAAGTGCACTATAAATGGATTTAAAACAAAAAGGCCAAGAAATTTTGAAAAAAATGACAATTATTTTAGCGGGTACCCACAATCATAACTAATAAGAACGAAAAATCGAAACTAATTGAGAAATATCACGATAATCCTATCACAGGTGGACATTGTGGACAGAAACGACTCCTAAAAAAGTGGAAGTCGTCATATAAATGAGAAGACATGGCACGAGAAGTTGCAAACTATGTGAAAAATTGCAAAAAATGCCAAATAAATAAAATTAGGGTGAAGAAAATTGAGCCTATGGTAATAACCCCAACACCGCAAAGTGCCTTCGATATTGTGTGTGTAGATACCATAGGACCTTTTTCCAAAACTTCAAATGATAACATTCATGCAATAACCCATCAGTGTGAGTTAACAAAATATCTAGTCTTAGCGCCAATACCAAACAAAGAAGCAAAAACTGTAGCCAAAGCAATTTTCGAAAATTCCAATCTCATTTATGGTTCTATGAAAGAAGTGAGAACTGATATGCGAACGGAATATAAGAATCAAGTTTTTGAAAATATTGCGAATCCTTTAAAAATAAAACATAAAATATCAACAGCCTACCACAGTCGAAGTATTGGTGGATGCGAGCGAAATCATAGAGTTTTGAATGAGTACTTGCGGATGTATATCAATGAGACTCACAGTGATTGGGAAGATTGGTTGAAGTATTATACCTTCTGCTACAACACGACACCTAGTTCATATCATAATTACACTCCCTTCGAACTTGTATTTGCGAAGAAAGCTATCTTGCCAGAAACGTTGACAGGGACTATGGTTGACCCTCTTTATGATATAGATTCATACGATCAAGAAGTCAGGTACAGACTTCAAATAGCTCATAAAAGGGCAGGGGCATACCTAGATAGAGCCAAAAGTCAGCGTGAAGTTCATTATAACGAAAATTCAACGCCTATTCGATTAAAAGCCGGTGACCTTGTTCTGATCACCAATGAAAATCGTCATAAACTAGATTCATGGTATGATGGACCATACAGTCATCTCTATCGATGGTCCAAATTGTGTTACAAAGAATAGCAAAGGAAAATCAATGTCTGTGCACAAGAATCGTGTACGACAATTCAACTCACCATAACTGATATCTTATGTAAAATATGTAGTATTGTATAATGGATCATTTGAAGACAATTTATTATATGTAGAAATCGATTTCAATTTATTATTGTCTATTAATCATTTTAGAGGATTTCTTTAATTTGAATGTTCATGTAGGCTAGTATTTTATCCTATATATTTTGGGTGTTTATTTATTCTGAATGCCCTCCATTACTGCAGAATGGAGGCCATTCTCTTAGATATAATAGGTGTGCTACATTTAGTACCTATTATAACATATACATATAATATCATTGGTCAGCAATATGCAGTATGTGAAATACACCTACATATCGATTAGAATTGATCAATCACATAATGTCGCTCGATACAACAGACATCTAGCATACTTGTATAGTATATGACGAATGATAAGCTAGTGACCAAATATAGTGTGTATGATCAATCCACCCCAATTCGAGGACATTACAGTCGTGCATACTATATCTCCCTCTCCTATCATCTCATATGGACACTATCGAAGCAGACACAGTCTCATTGACCATATAAGACGACTTCCAAGCGAAGCGGGTATAACGCACACAGCTTGCAGAACAAGGAAATTCGACTTCGACTATGTTTACACTGTAACTCTGCAATTTAGCATCTGACATGTACGAAAGCGCTGAACGGACATGATACTTTTTTTTATAATTGCCAGTTTGAACTGGCATTTAGCTATAATTGCCAGTTTGAACTGGCAATTAGCCATAATTGCCAGTTTTATCTGGCAATTAACCATAATTGCCAGATTGATCTGGCAATTAGCCATAATTGCCAGTTCCCAGATAGTACAAATACCTCTTGAGGCCCTTCTGAGGCGTTCACAATAATGTCCTCAGGACGTCTAGGGCGAGCCTGAGGACGTCCCTAGCTCGTCCTCCTGTTACCGTTCTCTACATCCTAATAACGTCTCAGAACATCCCTATAAGGTCCTCTAGGACATGTTAAGGGCATTATGGGACATTTTTAGGTAGTTTTGAAAACTGTCTAGGGATGTGTTGATAAAAATGAAATTTTATTGAAAAAATATTTACATCATGATATTTGCGAAATTTCCCTGAAATAATAATATGTTCAAATAAAACTTACATCCTTTTATTCATAACTCATTATTGAAGATTTTCAAGTTTTGTTTTGAAAAAATGTATCTCAGCTTCTTGTTGAGCACTACTAGAAGTTATTGCCCATTGGTAATATTTCTCTATGTTGTTTTTGATTTCTCAACTCTGGATATGTTTTCTAATGCTGTGAATCTACTAAAAGTTGAAGCCTTTATACAATATTTCATAGATGACATCGAGTTTGTGTTTCCCATAACCTTCTGAAACAAACAATGATTCAATATCTCATATCCATGTAATATCTATGATTTGATCCACCTACCTTTGTTCCTTCTTCCTCAGAGGAAAATCATCATCAACATAATAATACATTGATGATTTTTGTTTTGTTCTAATTCTGTTGTAAGTTTTCTTCTTGTTATTATTGTGATTTCTGAACCCTGGACATACTATCTGATGCTCAATTTACTGAAAGTTGAGGCCTGCATACAGTCTTTTATAGATTCAGAAGAAGCCAAAACATATTTGATTTGAACATTTCTGCTCTGATGATAGCATCAAAAGTTTGTGTTCTCAATATCCTTCTGAAATAAATAATGTATTATTATTTCATGTCCAGTACCTACCTATACTATCAATTTTTTGATTCAGATACCAACCTTCATTGAATCTACTGAGAGTTCAAGCCTGCATACAATCTTTTATGGATTCCGAAGGAGCCAAAATTTCTTGGAGTGAAACATCTCTGCTCTGATAATATGATATCAAGTTTGTGTTCTCTATATAACTTCCTGAAACAAATAATGTATTGATATTTTATGTCCAGTAGGTATACCAACTATCAATATGATTTGATTCCTACCTAGTACCTTTATTGTATTTATACTGAAAATTAAAGCCTGCACACAATCTTTTATAGATTCCAAACGAGCCAAAATATGTTGGAATATCAAACATCTCTGATCTGATGATATAATGATCAAGTTTGTGTTCTCATCAATAACCTCCTGGAACAAATAATAATGTATTAATATTTCATGTCCACTACCTATTATCAATGAGTTGATCCAGGTAGGTACCTATCTTTATTGAATCCACTGAAAGTTCAAGCCTTAGCCTTCATACAATGTTTGATAGATTCCATAGAAGCCAAAATATCTTGGAATGAAACATCTCTGCTCTGATGATA
Source organism: Phaedon cochleariae (assembly GCA_918026855.4). Lineage (NCBI taxonomy): Eukaryota > Metazoa > Arthropoda > Insecta > Coleoptera > Chrysomelidae > Phaedon > Phaedon cochleariae. Next base: position 15,706,526 of record OU896719.1, on the reverse strand, counting down.
TCATCAAGTTTGTGTTCTCAATAACCTCCTGAAATAAAATAATATATTCAATATTTCATGTCTAGTACCTACTATCAATGATTTGATTAATTAATTACCTGTATTTCTCATTATCTCATCAATTTCTCAGAGAAATATTATCATGGTACATAACCTCACTTCTAGTATTTCTAGTTCTCTTCTTCTTCTTCTTCTTCTTCCTTTTGGCTTCGTCGACACGTTATTTCATGGAATGTCATCTGAAGACATCCGTAGGCACGAAATCCGCTGCAGCCTCAGGCTGTCACTGAAAGAACTTTTCTAGGACAAATACGGCGCTAAATCTACGACTGATGATGTTCTTAGGTTGTAGAAAACATAACGTCCTCTCTAGGCGTTGGGCGACACATTGAGAATGACCCTAGGCGATTGTGTGCTATCTGGGTTTGAACTGGCAATTAGCCATAATTGCCAGTTTGATCTGGCAATTAGCCATAATCGCCAGTTTGAACTGGCATTTAGCTATAATTGCCAGATTGAACCGGCAATTAGCCATAATTGCCAGTTTGAACTGGCATTCAGCCATAATTACCAGTTTGAACTGGCATTTAGCTTTAATTGCCAGTTTGAACTGGCAATTAGCCATTATTTCCAGTTTGAACTGGCATTCAGCGCTTCCGTACGAAAGGATCTAGTCATGTTATCGCCATCTAGTAACGCCAAAAAACTAATGCGAACGCGAACGATTATTTCGACCAACGCAGAGGGCGAGTGGACTGATAATGAATTATTGGCATTCAATAACTCCACTGTGTCGTTAGAGACCTATAGTATATTGTTCAACAAGAACGGAATGTTAGCGATTTTCCCCGAGAATGAAATTTTCAGCATGAGCCGTAGGCAAATAATGCTACAATCATTCGAGTGGAAAATAAGCATTTCCTGCGAGTTATACACCATAATTTTTCTACGGCTGTGACAGATGACAGCGACATTCTTGATTTCTTCGTCTTGTAGCCATCTGATTTCCTCTCAAGTGATGGGCATCTATTAGACAGAGCTGTCATTGCTTGAACTGTGACATTCCATTTGCGGGGTCATTTCGTACGAAAGCGCTAAATGCCAGTCCAAACTGGCAATTATGGCTAATTGCCAGTTCAAACTGGCAATAAAAGCTAAATATCAGTTCAAACTGGCAATTATAGCTAAATTCCAGTTCAAACTGGCAATTATGGCTAACTGCCAGTTCAAACTGGCAATTATAGCTAAATGCCAGTTCAAACTGGCAATTATGGCTAATTGCCAGTTCAAACTGGCAAATATAGCTAAATGCCAGTTCAAACTGGCGATTATGGCTAAATGCCAGTTCAAACTGGCGATTATGGCTAAATTCCAGTTCAAACTGGCAATTATGGCTAAATGCCAGTTCAAACTGGCAATTATGGCTAATTGCCAGTATAAACTGGCAATTATACCTAATTGCCAGATCAAATTGGCAATTATGGCTAATTGCCAGTTCAAACTGACAATTATAAAAAAAAAGTATCATGTCCGTTCGGCGCTTTCGTAGACATGCATACAGTTGGAGCAGATACCATTGCAGTGACCGTATAAGACGACTTCGAAGGGTATATAACGAGTTCAATAGGCAAATGAAGGTACATCGACTTCGTCGATGTGCACAATATATCTCTCTATGGACACCATTGATGCAGTCAATTTCGCATTGACCATATAAGACGACGTCCAAGCGGGTATAACGCACACAGCTTGCAGAACAAGAAACTTCGACTTCGACTATGTTTACACTGTAACTCTGCCGTCTGGCATCTGACATGCATACAGTTGAAGCAGATACAATGGCAGTGACCGTATGAGACGACTCAGAAGGGTATATAACGAGTACAATAGGCAAATGAAGATACATCGACTTCATCGTTCTGCACACTATATCTCTATATTCTATGATCTTACATTGACACTATTGAAGGAGACGAGTTTGCATTGACCATATGAGACGACTGCACGACTGCCGAGCACGCACACATCTTGCAGAACGAGTTACTTCGACTTCGACTATGTTTACACTATGTAACTCTGCAGTCCATCATCTGACTTCGACTTCGACCATGTTCACACTGTAACTCTGCTGTCTAGCATCTGACATGTTATCAGATGACGCAGATACGACCGCAATGACCATATAAGACGACTTCAAAGGGTATATAGCGAGAACAACAGGCAAGCAAATGGGGATACATCGACTTCATCGTCGTATACACTATATATCTCTATCCTTCACATCACATGAACACTATTGGAGCAGACAAGTTCGCATTGACCATATGAGACGACTTCCAAGTGGGTTAAACGCACATAGCTTGCAAGACAAGAAACTTTGACTTTGACTATGTTCACTCTGTAACTCTGAAGTCTAGCATGTGACATGCATACAGCTGAAGAAGATACGATGACAGTCACCGTATGAGACGACTAAGAAGGGTATATAACGAGTACAATAGGCAAATGAAGATACACCGACTTCATCGTTGTGCACACTATATCTCTCTATGGACACTATTGAAGCAGAAAAGTTCTCATTGACCATGTAGGACGACTTCAAAGCGGGTATAACGCACACAGCTTGCAGAACAAGAAACTTCGACTTCGAATATGTTTCCACTCTAACTCTGCAATTTAGCATCTGACATGCATACAGTCGAAGCAGATATCATTGCAGTAACCGTATAAGACGACTTCGAAGGGTATATAACGAGTACAATAGGCAAATGAAGATACATCGACTTCATCGTCGTACACACTATTACACTTTCATATCATGTCACATGGACACTATTGATGCAGACAAGTTGGCATTGACCATATGAGACGATTTCCAAGCGGCGATAACGCACACAGTTTGCAGAACAAGAAACTCAGACTCTGACTATGTTTACACTGTCACTCTCGTCAGTCTAGCATCTGGCATGCATACAGTTGGAGCAGATACGATGATAGTGACCGTATAAGACGACTTTGAAGGGTATATAACGAGTACAATAGGCAAATGCGGATACATCGACTCCAATGTCATACACAATATATGTCTCAATCCTATCATGTTACATGGACACTATTGAAGCAGACAAGTTTGCTTTGACCATACGAGGTGACTTCCAAGCAAGAAAATCGCACACAGCTTGCAGAACAAGAAACTCCGACTTCGACCATGTTTACACATTAACTCCGCAGTCTAGCATCTGACATGCATACATTTGAGCAGATACGATCGCGATGACCATATAAGACGACTCCGAAGAGTATATTGCTAGTTCAACAGGCAGATGGGGATACATCGACTCCATCGTCGTACACAGAATATCTCTCTATAATATCATCTCATATGGACACCATTGAAGCAGACAAGTTCTCATTGACCATATATGACGACTTCCAAGCGGGTATAACGCACACAGTTCGCAGAACAAGAAACTTCGACTTTGACTATGTTCAAACTGTAACTCTGGAGTCTGAAATCCGACATGCATACAGTTGAAGCAGATACGATGGCAGTGTCCGTATGAGACGACTTTGAAGTGTATATAACGAGTACAATAGGCAAATGAAGATACATTGACTTCATCGTCGTACACACTATATCACTCAATCATATCATGTCACATGGACACTATTGATGCAGACAAGTTGGCATTGACCATATGAGTCGACTTCCAAGCGGCGATAACGCACACAGTTTGCAGAACAAGAAACTTCGACTTCGACTATGTTAAGAGGAGGATACACCATGCATCAGTGCAATGAAAACATGATTTCTCCGCCCCCACTTTTCATTGTTCAATATTGATTTTTTCGGAAAACAAAAAATATAGTGAGATGAAGAATTGAAATATCTAGGTTTCTCTGGAAGTAGAATTTTGGAAAAATTCACCGATATTCTGCAAAAAAATCATGAACATTGCATTTTTCGAGTATATTCAGAATTTTTTTTTGGAAAAACTAAGACAAAAACTCAAAATCCGCTTCCAGAGAAACATCCGTTCATCCTTTGTGAAGAGCCCAGTATTTTTTGTTTCAGGAAAAAAAATTTTTTAGAGGGGGAAAAGTGGGGGCGCGCGATCCCATGTTTTCCAACATTTCGACACTGATTCCTAGCGTCCTCACCGGAGAATGCTGAAAACTGTGTTTCAATATTGGAATACAAGCTTATTTTGCGTTTTTGAGATTTTACCAGAGGGATTCAAAAAGTAGGGCACATTTACGTTTGTACTTCAGCTATCTATATCATTTTTCATCATTTCTGTTTCTTCATCCTATTCCCTGAGAGCTTTTATACTGTCCACAATATCCATACATTATTTTATATTATCGAATGGGAATTATAAGATAATTTTAGCATTCCAGTAAGGAAGTATAGCACGATGTCCGTGAATCCTCCTCTCCGAAATGATAAATAAAAACATCAGATGATGTCATACCTAGGTGCGGTGTGAGGTGAAACGTTTGTCGGCAAAAGGGGAACCGGCGAAAAGCCGCTTTTCGGACCATATAAAGATTTTTTTTGAAGCGGGGAATTTCACATAAGTATAGACTTTCAAGGGTAGAGAAGATATTTTGTATTATATCACAGTAGAAAATATCGCCTATAATGGTATTCGTGAAATAAACTTTTTAACCAATTGCGGTAGCGGTAGACTTCGCGAGTGTTTCGAGTGTTTACTTCGAAGTTCAGGTTTTTATGATTCATGAGAAGGATAAATACGAATTGATATATATAAATATATAATTATATACAGCATGTCTCACTTCAAATGCCCCCCTCCCTCTATATCTCAGCTATTATAGCTATCAATCGTGCGATTCTTACCAAATTTGGACTAGAATGAATTACCATTGATATGATCAGTTTTTAGGAAAAGAAACATCATTATGGACAGTGCCGTGCGTTTTTATTGAAATTGAAATGGGTTTCATGAATCAGGATTTCTTGTAGAAAAACTAACTTTACAGTACTCATGTTTTCGAACCTCCATGTGCAAAAATTCAATACTTTCAAAATTCTATAGAATGGGTCAAATTTCTCTCTTCATTATCAGCCCCGAATAAATAATGACTTCTAATTAACCGCAAATTCTGGAACGTTCAATAGCTCCAGTAAGTAGAAAATTATGGTTTACATAAAAAGAACAAGGCATAGTTTTTTGTTGAACTCATCATTTCCGAATGCATAATTTTTCCTACTCCCATTTTATAAAAAGCGAATTAATTATCTCGGATTTCTATCATGATACAGATCTTAACCAATGAAGACACGTTCTTTTCAGTGGGTCTATGTTTCTATCTCACTTGCTTGAGTTGTTTGACATTTAATTCCAAATGACAATCATAATGACAACGCGAATGCGTCAAAAGTTCATGCAATTCATGTACTTATGATGGTGGAGAATGCTGAAATATAAATAGTGAGAAATTATTTGATTTTTAGAGCTATAATTTCTATAGGCCAGTTAGGCACTTTCTGGGATGAGAGTAAACCGGCAGACTCGCGTCATGGAAGCACGCGTACCAGTGTAGGTATATCTATTCATGTGAAAACTCCACAAACGATAAGATTTCCACAAAATTCTCAAACACATGACATGTTTCGCTAATACAGTTGCTTCGTCAGGTGATATACTGGTACGGCCGTCGAAGTCACCGATAGTCGATCTGATCATATTGTGTTCTCGCTGGGATTACGAAAATCATTCATTTCATTTATAATACACAGGGTGAATAATGAATACTTCTGATGAGATGCAATTTGGAAGTTCTTAGTCGCAAATGTCAAATTTCTCTATCAATATTTTCATATTTATTTAGTTCATCCTTTTCGTGTATACGTGTAAATATTTCATGAAATTGATATAACTTCATTCAGATTTCCCCGTATTGTCTAAAAAATATTGGAAATACTATACCGGCCATCGAAGTTGTCACTTCCTACTTGTGGTTCTACAAAAAATAGTGTATGAAACTATCATGATATTGAACTATCAATACACTCCTATATACATGGTTTCCTCGTGATCGATGCATAGAATACTAATTTACGTTCGCCAAAATGCTGATGCTGATACCCTCCACTGAATTCATGTGAAAATTCTTATAACGTTGAAGAACAATATTATGAGGTTCGTTTTCCTGTTGAAAGATGCCTTTTCATGGAAAATCGACCCCGTTTTATTTTAATAGAACCCCAGATACAGAATACCAGTCCAAATTTGGTGAAAATCGCACGACTAATAACTGAGATATAGAAAGAGAAAAGCGTTTTTTCAAGTGAGGGACGCTGTATATGATAAAAAAAATTCCATCTACTACGATGTGAAATTGCCATTTCAGAAAATATGACTCATTGTAATTTGCTGAAATTTTGCAGCTTTTACAGCTACGTTTCTTTATCGAAACTATTCCAGATGGCACCTTATGAAAAAATCCAGATCCGGACATGGGAAAAATTCATGTTTTACTGATTTCTAAAGAGTTCACTTTGTGATCACTTTTCGCGAGAATTCTTATCAGAATCCGAAAGATCTGACGAAATGCCATAAGGACTGCTCTTCATTTTCAGGGCCCGACACTTTGACCGGTAATGAAGAAATATGAAACAAAAAAGTTCGAATGAATTTTCAATTTTGACCTGACTGATGAAGTAAACAGTACTTTCAACTGGATTCATGTAAATAGATTTTTTGTACATTTTTGTTGGGTAAAAATTGACAGAAAAGAGCGAACGAGAAAAAGCACAGTACCACTAACACTGATTTTTGTGATGATTTGCAATGTTATAGTTCTTGATAGAAATTCTAGATAGATATTAGTAGTCGTGCCTCGAGTCGTGCCCTATTCTTTATTTCATGATGTGACGTGTGATTCTTGCACTCAAGATGTCACTTTATTTTTCAGATGCTGAACATGGAAAAAGTTCAAATGTTTGCAATGTTTAATACCATAGAAGATTTACAGGCCCAAGAATATGTATAGGAGTAAAACCTTACTACGGCTATAACACACAATTGCTCTCGTTTCACTGTGCTCGATACGTCAATGAGGTACTTTGTATATCATCAATATTATTTCCGTATCTGATATCACAATGTGTTATTATTTCAAAAAAACCTCATCGCTCATGGAATGTCGAATGTGAGCAATGACACCGCTGTCTAATAGATGAGCATTACTTGACAGGAAATCAAATGGCTACAGGACGACGAAATCGAAAATGTCGCTGTTATCTATTATAGCTGTCGAAAAATTATGGCAGCATTCGCCAATATGGCTCATGCTGCAAACTTTATTCTCGTAGGAAATCACTATCATTCCGTGCTCGTTAAACAATTTACTAATTTCATTTATTACATAATCTGATCAATCACATCACAACGTGTGTAATCGCGAAAACACAAGCGGTCTTTCAATTCAAAGACTGTCAGTTTGGCATGAAAAAATTATATCTGTCGTCAGAATATGAATCGCTCATTTATGAGAAACTCTCTCTCTCTCTAGCAAATCACAACTCCGTTCTGAATATGTTCTCATGATTCTGTCTTTCATTGTTGAATAACTCAATTGTGTTGAAATACCACTCGTCGTGGTGTTGCCCAGCAGCTTTCGTGAACAAGGAAGCGACAGAATTATCTCGAATATTCAGAACATCCTAATAAATCTTCATGCCATAATTTCACCAGTACCCATCTTTTCGGAATATCAACAGATGTCACGTCACGTCAAATGATGAAAAACACCGCCTATACTATTTCATTATTACTTCATTGATATTTGCAATATTTGTAACGAGAAACAAGTCACGATGTCGATCAAAAACGAACACTTCAAATGACCAAAAAAGCAGTTCTGTGTTTTTTTATCGACTACTTATATCTGCCGATTTCTATCATAAATTCCGATAAATTCACATGAATCCAGTTGAAATGAGAGAGTTATCAGCTAGGTTCAAATTGAAAATTCATTCGAACGTTCTTGTTTCATATTTTTTAATGAACCGCGATCAAAGTGTGTCGTGCAAATTGAAGAGCAGTTCTTATGGCATTATGTCTGATCCTCCTGAATCTGATGAAATTTTTCTAGAAAACTGATTACAAAATGAGCTTTTTCTATATAACAAGAGAATATGAGTTTTTCGGATCTTATTTTTTATAATATGCCATCTTGAATAAAGAAACGTCACTGCCTAATTGGGATGAATCATATCTGAAATGTCGGCCATTGAAATCATAATATGGCAATTTCACATAATATATTCGTTATTGAAGGCCAACAGAATCGTTCATACATGAAATCTCAACTTGTTTTGTTTTCCACTACTCACCATTTGGCTATGTGAGTCTCTTCCTGAATTGCCCTGTATATCAAATTTGTCCTATAGTTTCTAAAAGCATCTTCCCCATATAGGTCAATATACAGCAAACTGATGAATATATTCAATAACAATATAATCCTTGTTACTATTTCACTCGAAAGTCGAGAAATATGGTGCATTGATCTAGAGAATTTTGATGGAATCATCGTGAGAAAAAGACAGCAGTTTCGCATTCATGCTATAAAATGCCCCTTCTAACTATCATACAGAAGAGCAGCTTTGAAAATTCACGGCAACTTATCTCACAGCATCTAAGAAGCCTTCGCTTTTCTATATTTCGCTCTCGAATAATCTTGGACATCCCCTCGTATGTCTTCTTCGCGGTAATAAGATGCGCCTATCGAACGAGCGAGGCGGAGATATTTAGTGAGAAAGACGGAGTCCGTTCTGGAATTCCAAATATTCACCTCGTCTTCTACCCCTTAATAGAGGAGAAACTGAAGTATCATCGATATCATCCACTTAACACTGTAATTCTGCAGTCTTGTATCTGATTTGCATACAGTTGAAGCAGATACGATTGTAGTGACCGTATATGACGACTTTGAAGGGTATGTAACGAGTACAACAGGCAAATGGGGATACATCGACTTCATCGTCGTACACAAAAAATCTCTCTATCCTTACATCTCACATAGACACTATTGAAGCAGACAAGTTCTAATTGACCCTATTATTGACTTGCAAGAAGGTTTGACGCCCACCGCTTGCAGAACAAGAAACTTCGACTTCGACTATGTTTACACTGTAACTCTGCCGTCTAGCATCTGACATGCATACAGTTGAAGCAGATACGATGGCAGTGACCGTATAAGACGACACTGACGGGTATACAGAGTGGGCCTTTGAAAACGAAACAGAGGCTCTGTAGGTTGCCAAAACCGGATTATGAAAACAATTTGAAACAAGTCAACTACATTTTCGAGGGGGACATCGTTCTAAAATATTTTCAGCCCTGCGGCGTTGCCGCTTCTGATGAAAACAAGCAACAACTTTGTTATTTCAAATGGAACACCTTGTATTTCATTGCATTTTTAGATTCTCCTCGAAGAGCTGACTTCATCAATGCATCACACTTGGGGTCTAGCTGTAATGGTTTCAGGGATATAAAGTGTTCAAAATCGAGATTTTTCAAACTTTAGCATTTTTTTGTGTCGAAACTATTCATTATTGGTCAAAACGGCGCTCATGTCCCTATCTCGACTTGTGATTTACTATCTACTGACATTTATTTGAAACAAATACAGGGTGGTTCAAGATTCAGAATTCGGATCACCCTGTATCTGTTCCAATTAACTGTTAGTAGATAGTAAATCACAAGTTGAGATAGGGACATGAAAGCCGTTTCGACCAATAATGAATAGTTTCGACACAAAAAAATGCTAAAGTTGAAGATTCTCGATTTTGAACACTTTATATCCCTGAAACCATTACAGCTAGACCCCAAGTGTGATGCATTGATGATATCAGCTCTTCGGGAAAAATCTAAGAATGCGATAAAATACAAGGTGTTCCATTTGAAATAACAAAGTTGTTGCTTCTTTTCATTAGAAGCGGCAACGCCGCAGAGCTCAAATTATTTTAGAACGATGTCCCCTCGAGAATGTTGTTTGGCGTGTTTCAGATTTTTTTCATAATCCGTTTTGGCGACCTACAGAGCCTCTGTTTCGTTTTCAAAGGCCCACTCTGAACGAGTTCAATAGGCAAATGAAGTTATATCGACTTCAACGTTGTGCACACTATATCTCTCCATGGACACTATTGATGCAGACAAGTTCGCATTGACCATATAAGACGACTTCTGAGCGGGTATAACGCACACAGCTTGCAGAACAAGAAACGTGGACGAATATTTTAACACTGTTACTCTGCAGTCTGGTATCTGACATGCATACAGTTGAAGCAGATGATATTGCAGTATCCGTATGAGACGACTCTGGGGGGTATATAACTAGTACAAAAGGCAAATGGGGATACATCGACTTCATCGTCATACACAATATATCTCTCTATCCTAACATCTCACATAGGCACTATTGAAGCAGACAGGATCTCATTGACCATATAAGACGACTTGCAAGCGCGTATAGCGCTCACAGCTTGCAGAACAAGAAACGTCGACTTCGACTAATTCAACACTGTAACTCTGCAGTCTAGTATCTGACATGCATACAGTTGAAGCAGATACGATTGCAGTGACCGTATAAGACGACTCTGAAGGGTATATAACGAGTACAATAGGCAAATGAAGATACATCGACTTCATCGTTGTGCACACTATATCTCTTTATCCCATCTTACATCGACACCATTGAATGAGGCAAGTTTGCATCGACCATATAAGACGACTCTCAAGCGATTATATCGCACACATCTTGCAGAACGAGAAACTCTGACTTTGACTATGTTTACACTGTCACTCTGCAGTCTAGCATCTGACATGCATACAGTTGAAGCAGATACGATGATAGTGACCGTATCAGATGACTTTGAAGGGTATATAACGAGTACATTAGGCAAATGCGGATACATCGACTCCATCGTCGTACACACTATATGTCTCTACCCTATCATCTTACATAGACACTATCGAAGCAGACAAGTTTGCTTTGACCATACGAGTTGACCTTCGAGCAGGTAAATCGCACACAGCTTGCAGAACAAGAAACTTCGACTTCGACCATGTTTACACTTCAACTCTGCAGTCTAGCATCTGACATGCATACAGTTGACGCAGATACGATCGCGATGACCATATAAGACGACTCCGAGAAGTATATAGCTAGTACAACAGGCAGATGGGGATACATCGACTCATCGTCGTATACACAATATCTCTCTATTATATCATCTCACATGGACACTATTGAAGCAGACAAGTTCTTATTGACCATATATGACGACTTTCGAGCAGGTATAACGCACACAGTTCGCGGAACAAGAAACTTCGACTTCGACTATATTTAAACTGTAACTCTGCAGTCTATAATCCGACATGAATACAGTTGGAGCAGATACGATGGCAGTGTCTGTATGAGACGACTTTGAAGGGTATATAACGAGTGCAATAGGCAAATGAAGATACATCGACTTCATCATTGTGCATACTACATCTCTCTATTCTATCATTTCATATGGACACTATTGATGCAGACAAGTTCGTAATAACCACATACGACGACTTCTAAGCAGGTTTAACGCACACAGCTTGCAGAACAAGAAATCTCGACTTTGGCTATGTTCACACTGTAACTCTGCAGTCTAGCATCTGACATGCATACAGTTGAGCAGATACGATGGCAGTGACCGTATAAGATGACTTTGAAGGGTATATAACGAGTACAACAGACAAATGGGAATACATCGACTTCCTCGTCGTACACACTATATCTCTCTATCCTTTCATCACACATGGACACTATTGAAGCAGACGAGTTCGCATTGATTATATAAGACGACTTCCAAGCGGGTGCAACGCACACAGCTTGCAGAATAAGAAAGTCCGACTTTGACTATGTTCACACTGTAACTTTGCAGTCTAGCATCTGACATGCATAAAGTTGAAGCAGATACGATGACAGTGACCGTATGAGACGATTTCGAAGGGTATATTACGAGAACAACAGACAAATGAGGATACATCGACTTCCTCGTCGTACACAATATATCTCATTATCCTATCATCTCACATGGACATTGTTGCAGAAGACAAGTTCTCATTGACCATAATACGTTTTCCAAGCGGATATAATGCACACAGCTTGCAGAACAAGAAACTTCGACTTCGACAATGTTCACACTGTAACTCTGCGATCTAGCATTTGACGTGCATGAAGTTGAAGCAGATTCCATTGCAGTGACCGTATAAGATAATTCTGAAGGGTATATAACGAGTAAAATAGGCAAATGAAGATACATCGAGTTCATCGTTGTGCACACTATATCTCTATATCCTATCATCTTACATTGACACCATCGAAGGAGACATGTTCGCATTGATCATATAAGACGACTCCCAAGCGGGTATATAGCACACACCTCACAGAACGAGAAACTCCGATTTTGACTATGTTTACACTGTAACTCGGCAGTATAACATCTGGCATGCATACAGTTGGAGCAGATACGACTGCAGTGACCATATAGGACGACTTTGATAGGTATATAACGAGTACAATAGGCAAATTCGGATACATCGACTTCATCGTCGTACACACTATATGTTCCTATCCTATCATCTGACATGGACATTATTGAAGCAGACAAGTTCGCAATCATCATACGAGACGGCTTCCAAGCGAATATAACGCACACAGCTTGCAGAAAAAGAAACTCCGACTTTGACTATGTTAACACTGTAATTCTACAGTCTAGCATCTGACATGCATACAGTTGGAGAAGATACGATGGCAATGAACGTAGTATGAGACGACTTTGAAGGGTTCATAACGAGTACAACAGGCAAATGGGGATACATCGACTTCATCGTCGTGAACACTATATCTCGCTATCCTATCATCTCACATGGACACTATTAAAGCAGACAAGTTCGCATTGATTATATAAGACGATTCCCAAGCGGGTACAACGCACACAATATATATATAACGAGTATAATAGGCATATGAATTTACATCGACTTCATCGTTGTGCATACTATATCTCTCTATTCTATCATCTCATATGGATGCTAGTAAAGCAGACGAGTTCGCAATAATCACATAAGACGACTCCCAAGCAGGTATATCGCACACAACTAGCAGTACAATGAACTTCGACTACGACTATGTTTACACTAGAACTTTGCAGTCTAGCATCTGACATGCATACAGTTGAGCAGATACGATGGCAGTGACCGTATGAGACGACTTTGAAGGGTATATAAGGAGTACAATAGACTTCATCGTCGTACACACTATATATCTCTATCCTATAACCTCACATGAACACGTTTGAAGCAGTCAAGTTCGCTTTGACCATATAAGACGACTCTTAAGCAGGTATAACGCACACAGCTGCAGAACAAGGAATCTCGACTTTGGCTATGTTGACACTGTAACTGTGCAGTCTAGCATCTGACATGCATACATTTGAGCAGATACTATGGCAGTGACCGTATAAGATGACTTTGAAGGGTATATAACGAGTACAATAGGCAGATGGGGATACATCGACTTCATCGTCGTAAACAATATATATTCCTATCCTATCATCTCACATGGACGCTATTGAAGCAGACAAGTTCGCATTGATTATATAAGACGACTTCCAAGCGGGTACAACGCACACTGCTTGCAGATCAAGAAACTCCGACTTCTCCGACATCTGACATGCATGAAGTTGGAGCAGATACGATCGCAATGACCATTTAAGACGACTTTGAAGGGTATATAACGAGTACAATAGGCGAATGGAGATGCATCGACTTCATCGTCGTACACACTATATATCTCTATCCTATCATCTCACATGTATACTATTGAAGCTGGCAAGTTCGCATTGACCAAATAAGACGACTTCCAAGCAGGTATAACGCACACAGCTTGCAGAACAAGAAACTCCGACTTTGACTATGTTAACACTGTAATTCTACAGTCTACCATCTGACATGCATACAGTTGAAGAAGATACGATGGCAATGAACGTGTGAGACGACTTTGAAGGGTATATAACGAGTACAACAGGCAAATGGGGATACATCGACTCCATCGACGTGAACACTATATCTCGCTATCCTCTCATCTCACATGGACACTATTGATGCAGACGAGTTCGCATTGATTATTTGGGACGACTTCCAAGCGGGTACACCGCACACAGATTGCAGAACAAGAAACTCCGACTTTGACTATGTTTACACTGTAACTCTGCAGTCTAGCATCTGACATGCATATAGTCGAAGCAGATACGAAGACAGTGACCGTATGATACGACTTTGAAGCGTATATAACGAGTACAACAGGCAAATGGGGATACATCGACTTCATCGTCGTACACATTATATCTTTCTATCCTATCATATCACAAGTACCCTATTGAAGCAGACAAGTTTTCATTGACCATATAGGACTACTTCCGAGCGGGTATGACGCACACAGCTTGCAGAACAAGAAACTCCGACTTTGACTTTGTTTACACTGTAACTCTGCAGTCGAGCATCTGACATGTTATCAGTTGACGCAGATACGATCGCAATGACCGTATGAGAAGATTTTGAAGGGTATATAACGAGTACAATAGGCAAATGGGGATACATTGACCCCATCGTCGTACACACTATATATCTCTATCATATCATCCCACTTGTAGACTCTTGAAGCAGACAAATTTGCATTGACCATATAAGACGACTCCCACGCGGGTATAACGCACACAGCCTGCAGAACAAGAAACTCCGACTTTGACTATGTTAACACTGTAATTCTACAGTCTAGCATCTGACATGCATACAGTTGGAGAAGATATTGTAACGTCATTCGGGTGCAGAAGCGAACACGACACTATTTATTTTCGAACTGATTCATTTTAACTGGAGAAACCCTAATTTATATCGAACTTATAACTACTATTTATGTGAAACGATTCATATCACGCGGTATATAACTGTCTCTCTGACACTCGCTGCTCAACTGCCTGACTCAGTTGTTCGGCCGTCTTATAAATGAGAACACATGGCAGGCTCTGGTTCGAGAACGTTCTCGAATGATCTTTCGTTTCCTTCTTTTTGTTCTAGAAGCTTCTTAGAACAAAACTTCTCTCTCTAATTGTTTCATCGATTGTTTCCAGAAAATTCCAGAATCTTTTGTGACGTTATTTGCCACTGCGGCATATATTGGGGGTTCGGAAATATGCTGGTGTATGTGAGAATCATTGAGAGGTTGAGAAGCAATCTGGGATGCGTGGTACAAAATGATCGTTGTACTCCTGCTTTCATGCTGATGTTTCTGTAGCCCCTCTGAGGGGAATATCATTACAATACGATGGCAATGAACATTTGAGAGACTTTGAAGGGAATATAACGAGTACAACAGGCAAATGGCAAATACATCGACTTCATCGTCGTACACAATATATCTCTCTATCCTAACATCTCACATGGACACTATTGAAGCAGATAAGTTTTCATAGACCATATAAGACGACTTGCAAGCGAGTATAACGCCCACAGCTTGCAGAACAAGAAACTTCGACTTCGACTATGTTTACACTGTAACTCTGCAGTCTAGCATCTGACATGCATACAGTTGAAGCAGATACGATGGCAGTGACCGTATAAGGACTCTGAAGGGTATATAACGAGTTCAATAGGCAAATGAAGTAACATCGACTTCATCGTTGTGCACACTATATCTCTCTATGGACACTATTGATGCAGACAAGTTCGCATTGACCATATAAGACGACTTTCGAGCGGATATAACGCACACAGCTTGCAGAACAACAAACGTGGACTTCGACTATGTTAACACTGTAACTCTGCAGTCTAGCATCTGACATGCATACAGTTGAAGCAGATACGATTGAAGTAAACGTATGAGACGACTTTGAAGGGTAAATAACGAGTACAATAGGCAAATGGAGATACATCGACTTCATTGTCGTGCACACTATATCTCCCTTTCCTATCATCTCACATGGACACTATTGATGCAGACAAGTTCGCATTGACCATATAAGACAACTTTCGAGCGGGTATAACGCACACAGCTTGCAGAACAGCAAACGTGGACTGCGACTATGTTAACACAACTCTGCAGTCTAGCATCTGGAATGCATACAGTTGAAGCAGATACGATTGCAGTAACTGTATGAGACGACTTTGGAGGGTATATAACGAGTAGAATCGGCAAATGCGGATACATTGACTTCATCGTCGTACACTTTCTTTGTCTCTATCCTATCATCTCACATGGACACAATTGAAGCAGACAAGTTCGCAATGACCATACGTGACGACTTCCAAGCAGGTATAATGCACACAGCTTGCAGAACAAGAAACTTCGACTTCGACCATGTTTACACTGTAACTCTGCAGTCTAGCATCTGACGCATCAGTTGACGCAGATTCGATCGTAATGACCATATAAGACGGCTTTGAATGGTATATAGCGAGTACAACAGGCAAATGGAAATACATCGACTTCATCCTCGTACACACTATATATCTCTATCCTATCACCTCACATGCACACTATTGGAGCAGACAAGTTGGCATCGACCATATAAGACGACTTCCAAGCGGGTATAATGCACACAGCTTCCAGAACAAGAAACTCCGACTTCGACTATGTTCACACCGTAACTCTGCATTTCAGCATCTGACATGCATACAGTTGAAGCAGATACTATTGCAGTGACCGTATAAGACGACTTCGAAGGGTATATAACGAGGACATTTGCTTCAACATTTCCTTGACACATTGTGATGAAAGGAGATCCTACATCCTTCACATTCTCTAGATTACTTATATGAACGTAGAATAACTTACCTGATACCAATGCTATCAGTAATATTAAGGATATGATAATATTTCTTGATACTATCCCAGAAAGGCTATCAAATTGGGAATTGGTCTCAACTCGATAAATGAACGATTGAATAATAAACATGTCTCTTAGAAACTCCATATACTGAGTATTCTGCTACATTATACCTGTTTTGATGTCGTCTCATATGATCGATGCGAACTGATATGCTCTAGAGAAATTTATGTGAGGTCATAGAATACAGAGATACAGTGTGCAAACTGATGTTGTCGAAGTATCTCCACTTGCCTATTGTACTCGTTATATGTCCTTCGAAGTCATTTTATATGATCAGTGCGATCGTATCTACTATAGCTGTAGGCATGTCAGATTCTGTAATGTGAAGTTACAGTGTGAACATATTCGAAGTCAAAGTTCCTTTTTCTGCCTATTGTGTGAGTTATAACCGCTTCGATGTCGTCTCATATGATCGTTGCGATATAATATGCTTCGGAAGTATCCATGTGAGATGATAGAATTCAGAGAAACAGTGTGCAGACTGATGTTGTCGAAGTATCTTCACTTGCCTAATGTTCTTGTAATATGTCCTTCGGAGTCGTCTTATATGGTCAGTGCGATCGTATCTGTTATAACTGTAGGCATGTCAGATTGTTAGATGCTAGAATTTAAAGTCACAGTGTAAACAGGCGAAGCGAAGTTTCTTGTTCTTCTTGTTGTATTCGTTATACCCGTTTTGATGTCGTCTCATATGATCTTTGCGGACTGATATGTTCCAGAAGTATCCATGTGAGATGATAGAATACAGAGATACAATGTGCAGACTGATGTTGTCGGAGTATCTTGTCTTGTCTATTCATATATCTTATATGAAGTCGTCTCATATGATCGTTGCAAACATAATTGCTTCAGAGGTATCATGTGAGATGAAAGAATACAGAGATGCTAGAATGCGAAGTTTCGGTGTAAACATAGTCGAAGTCGAAGTTTCTTATTCTCCCTGTTGTGAGCGTTATTTTGAATTAGGAATCACAAGACAATGTCTACCTATAAGATGTATAACCGACTTATTATAATGATTGATAAATTCGAAGTTTTGGCGAACACGCCGGTTCACCGACCCTTTATTGTTGGAATCAAAGTTTTTAGTAGATATGAAGAAGTATAGTTCTCCACCCGCATACAATGAGCTGTCATATATTATACTCCTTGAATGGGCATTTGAGATGCTAGAATGCAAGTTACAAAGTAAACATAGTCGAAGTCGAAGTTTCTCGTTCTGCCTGTTGTGTACGTTATACCCGCTTCGATGTCGACTTATATAAAGTCGTCCTATATGATCGTTGCGAATATATGCTCTAGAGGTCTCTATTTGAGATAAAAGAATACAGAGATGCTAGAATGCGAAGTTTTGGTGTAAACATAGTCGAAGTCGAAGTTTCTTGTTCTCCCTGTTGTAAGCGTTATTTTGATTCAGGAAACACTAGACAATGTCTTCCTATGAGATGTATAACCGACTTATTATCAAGATTGATAAATTCGAAGTTTTGGCGAACACGCCGGTTTACCGACTCTTGATTGTTGGAATCGAAGTTTTCAGTAGATATGAAGAAGTATAGTACTCCACCCGCATATAATGAGCTGTCATATATATTCCTTGAATGGGCAATTAAGATGCTTGAATGCAGAGTTACAAAGTAATTATAGTCGAAGTCGAAGTTTCTTGTTCTGCCTGTTGTGTGCGTTATACCCGTTTTGATGTCGTCTCATATGATCTTTGCGAACTGATATGCTCCAGAGGTATCCATGTGAGATGATAGGATATAGAGATACAGTGTGCAGACTGATGTTGTCGAAGTATCTCCACTTGCCTATTGTTCTCGTTATATGTCCTTCGAAGTCGTCCTATTTGGTCAGTGCGATCGTATCTGCTATAACTGTAGGCATGTCAGATGCTAGAATTCAGAGTTACAGTGTAAACATAGTCGAAGTCGAAGTTTCTTGTTCTGCCTGTTGTGTGCGTTATACCCGATTTGATGTTAACTCAAATGATCGTTGCGAACTACCATGCTCCAAAGGTATTCATGTGAGTTGATAGAATACAGAGATACAGTGTGCAGACTGATGTTGTCGAAGTATCTTCACTCGCCTATTGTTCTCGTTATATGTCCTCCGAAGTCGTCTCATATGGTGAGTGCGATCGGACCTGCTATTGTTGAGAATGCGGAGTTACAGTGTAAACATAGTCGGAGTCGAAGTTTCTTGTTCTGCCTGTTCTGTGCGTTATACCCGCTTCGATGTCGTCTTATATGAAGTCGTCTTAAATGATCGTTGCGAACATATATGCTTCAGAGGTATCTATGTGAGATGAAAGAATACAGAGATGCTAGAATGCGAAGTTTCGGTGTAAACATAGTCGAAGTCGAAGTTTCTTGTTCTCCCTGTTGTGAGCGTTATTTTGATTCAGGAAACACTAGACAATGTCTACCTATAAGATGTATAACCAACTTATCAAGATTGATAAATTCGAAGTTTTGGCGAACACGCCGGTTTACCGACTCTTGATTGTTGGAATCGAAGTTTTTAGTAGATATGAAGAAGTATAGTACTTCACCCGCATATAATGAGCTGTCATATATACTCCTTGAATGGGCATTTGAGATGCTAGAATGCAAAGTTACAAAGTAAGCATAGTCGAAGTCGAAGTTTCTCGTTCTGCCTGTCGTGTGCGTTTTATCCGCTTCGATGTCAACCCATGTGATCGTTGCGAACTACAATGCTCCTAAGGTATCCATGTGAGATGATAGAATACAGGGATGCAGTGTGCAGACTGATGTTGTCGGAGTATCTTCACTTGCCAATTGTTCTCATTATATTATTGTCCTTCGGAGTCAACTTATTTGGTCAGTAAGATTGTATCTGCTATAGCTGTAGGCATGTCAGATGCTAGAATGCAAAGGTTCAGTGTGAACATAGTCGGAGTTTGAGTTTCTTGTTCTGCATGTTGTGTGCGTTATCCCTGCTTCAATTTCGTCTTCTAGGATCGTTCCGAACTGATATGCTCTGAAGGTATCCATGTGAGATGATAGAATACAGAGATACAGTGTGCAGAATGATGTTGTCGAAGTATCTTCACTTGCCTAATGTTCTCGTAATATGTCGTTCGAAGTCGTCTCATATCGTCGTTGCGATCGTATCTGCTATAGCTGTAGGCATGTCAGATGCTAGAATGCACAGTTACAGTGTAAACATGGTCTGAGTCGAAGTTTCTTGTTCTGCCTGTTGTGAGCGTTATACTCGCTTCGATGTCGACTCATATAATCGTTGCGAACTGATATGCCCCAAAGTTATCCATGTGAGATGATAGAATACAGAGATACAGTGTGCGGACTGAACTTTTCGAGTCCTTCAATGTCGTCTCATATGGTCAGTGCGATCCTATCTGCTATAACTGTAGGATTGTCAGATACTAGAATGCAAAGTAACAGTGTAAACATAGTCGAAATCGAAGTTTTTTGTTCTTCCTGTTGTGTGCGTTATACCCGCTTCGATGTCGTCTTATATGATCATTACGAACATATATGCGTTAGGTATCTATGTGAGATGATAGAATACAGAGATACAGTGTGCAGACTGCTGTCGAAGTATCTTCACTTGCACTTGCACTATTGTTCTAGTTATATGTCCTTCGGAGTCGTCCTATATGGTCAGTGTGATCGTATCTGCTATAACTGTAGGCATTCCAGATGCTAGAACGCAAAGTTACAGTGTGAATATAGTCGAAGTCGAAGTTTCTTGTTCTGCCTGTTGTGTGCGTTATACTCGATTCGATGTCGTATCATATGATGGTTGCGAACTACTATGCCCCAGAGGTATCCATGTGAGATGATAGGATACAGAGATACAGTGTGCAGACTGATGTTGTCATAGTATCTTTATTTGCCTATTGTTCTTGTTATTAGTCCTTCAAAGTCGTCTCATATGGTCAGTGCGTTCGCATCTGCTATACCTGTAGGCATGTCAGATGCTAGAATGCGAAGTTACAGTGTAGACATAGTCGAAGTCAAAGTTTCCTGTTCTGCCTATTGTGTGCGTTATACCCGCTTCGATGTCGTCTCATATAATAGTTGCGAACTCATATGCTACAAAGGTATCCATGTGAGATGATATAATACAGAGATACAGTGTGCGGAATGATGTCGATTCATCTTTATTTGCCTATTGTTCTCGAAGTCCTTCAAAGTCGTCTCATATGGTCAGTGCGATCGCATCTGCTATAACTGTAGGCTTGTCAGATGCTAGAATGCAAAGTTACAGTGTATACATAGTCGAAGTCGAAGTTTCTTGTTCTGTCTGTTGTTTGCGTTATACCCGTTTTGATTTCGTCTCATATGATCGTTGCGAACTACCATGCTACAAATGGATTCATGTGAAATGTTACAATACAGAGAATCAGTGTGCAGACGGATGTCGAAGTATCTTCACTTGTCAGTTGTTCTCGTTATATGTCCCACGAAGTCGTCTCATATGGTCAGTGCGATCGAATATCGAATCTGCTATAGCTGTAGGCATTTCAGATGCTAGAATGCGGATTTACAGTGTTAGCATAGTCGGGGTCGAAGTTTCTTGTTCTGCCTGTTGTGTGCCTTATACCTGTTTCGATGTCGTCTTATATAATAGTTGCGAACTCATATGCTCCAGAGGTATCCATGTGAGATGATAGAATACTGAGAAACGGTATGCGGACTGATGTGGTCAAAGTTTCTTCACTTGCCGATTGTTCTCGTTGTATGTCCTTCGGAATCCTACTATATGGTCAGTGCGATCGTATCTGCAATTACTGTAGTTATGTCAGATGCAAGAATGCGAAGTTACAGTGGAAACATAGTCGTAGTCGAAGTTGTAAGATGATAAAATACAGAGATACAGTGTGCAGACTGATGTTGTATCCTCACTTGCCTCTTATGCCTTATATGTCCTTCGGAGTCTTTCTATATGGTCAATGCGATCGTATCGGTTTCAACTGTTAGCATGTCAGATGCTAGAATACAGAGCCACAGTGTAAACATAGTCGAAGTTTCTTGTTCTCTCTGTTTTATGCGTCATTTTCGTTTCGATGTCGTCTCAAATGATCGTTGTGAACTGATATGCTCCAAAGGTATGCATGTGAGATGATAGAAAACAGAGATACAGTGTGCGGACTGATGTTGTCGAAGTATCTTTATTTGCCTATTGTTCTCGTTATAAGTCCTTCAAAGTCGTTTCATATGGTCAGTGCGATTGCATCTGCTATAACTGTAGGCATGTCAGATGCTAGAATGCGAAGTTACAGTGTAGACATAGTCGAAGTCAAAGTTTCTTGTTCTGCCTATTGTGTGCGTTATACCCGCTTCGATGTCGTCGTATATGGTAGTTGCAAACTCATATGCTACAAAGGTATCCATGTGAGATGATATGATACAGAGCTACAGTGTGCGGAATGATTTATTTATTCATTTATTTATTATATTTCATTCCTACAGACCACGCAGGTCTCTTTACAGGGATAAAAATGTGAATCAATATACTAATACATCGATACTAAGTTATAAGGAAGGTTCTAGATGTAGTTGTATGTATGTTGAATCTAACCTATAGATTTAATAATAATAACAATTATATCTAAGGAAGAGGGTTAAACATTTTGTATAGTCATTCATAGTACGCATAGAAGTCAGTCTAGTTCAAACAGAGATATTTATGAGGTGATGTGTAATTGCTGATCGAAATGCATTTTGTGAGGTTGTCCATTCTAAATCTAGTAAGGCGTTGAATTCATTTGCTAGCCTCAACATGGCCACAAGCGGGGGTCTTGTAGTGAGCATAAGAGGGATATTGAACATTGCAAATGATCGTGTTCTTCTTAGGGGGATATTGAATCTTATTAGTGAGAGTATTTCAGGTGAATTGATTTTGTTATTCAGCAAATTATGCAAAAAAATCAAAACAGTGAGATTTCGTCTATTTTCCAGTGACATAATTTCAAATTCATTTCTCAACTGATACGATCGAATAGTTTTATAGTCTGCACGTTTATTATATTTATTGAAATATATAAATCTCAGGAATTTGTTTTGTATTTTCTCTAACTGACTCAATCTAGTGTGGTATTCTACAAACCATATGTGTGCACCAAATTCTTATTTAGGTCTAATTAGACTGTAGTAAAGGATTTTGAGAGAATTAATGTTTGTGAAACTCGTAGATTGTCTGATGATATATCCCAGAAAACGGTCCGCAGATTCCAATATGTTTGTAATATGTAATGAAAAAGAAAAGTTACGATCATAGGTGATACCAAGAACTTTTACATTTTCACAGCGCGCCAGAACCTCATTCTCAATTGTATATTCGAACAAAATTGGATTTTTTTTTCTTGTGATAGTCAAACCGAAACACTTTATACTGTCGATATCTTTTTGGAGCATAATACAATCACGTATAGTATGAATTTTTTTTGAAAATTTTCAAATCATCCGCAAATAATAGACTTTTTGAAGATTTTAGTACCGACGGTAAATCATTGATAAAAATTAAAAATAGCAGGGGACCTAAATTTGAGCCTTGTGGAACGCCCGAATTGGTTTCGAATTTTCCCGAAGTATTTCCATTATGTCTTACCACAGAATATCTTTTTCCTAAATAGCTGCTGATTGTCTTGAGGAAATTACCAGATAACCCAAACTTGTATAGTTTCGATAACAAAACGTCGTGATCCACTTTATCGAAAGCTTTACGAAAATCGGTATAAATTGTGTCTAGTTGTGATTTTCCTCCCAAAGTCTCGTACACATGGTTTCCAAAAACGAACAAGTTTGTACTGATAGATTTATTAACCATGAAACCATGTTGTTGGGGCACAATATACTTTTCAATGTAGTCATATAAATTGCGAAAAACTATTTGTTCGAATAATTTAGCTGGTGCACACATTATGTATATGGGTCTATAATTTGCTATGTCCAATTTGTTTCCGGATTTGGAAATTGGTGTGACTAATGAAATTTTCCAATGTAAGGGAAAACTATTAGAAGGAATAATGAGGTTATAAATGTGGAGCAAAGGTTCTCTCAACCATTCTCCACATCCTTTCAGTGTGTAGGGTGGAATCCCATCTTCCCCTGATGCTTTTTTAGGTTTTAATTTCTTCAAGGCGCTGTTGTAATCTGAAACGGTAATTTCATCCAGAACAAAAGTTCCATTAACTGCATCGTCACTTTTGTATTCAAAACTCAGATTATATGACGCTTTTTCTGAAGAATATACTGAGGAGAAAAAATTTGCAAACGCATTAGCAGTTTCTCTTCCTTCAATGTTTTCGCTGTTAAGTGTGTACGAACCAATATTCGTGTTACTTTTTCCCTTATATGCTACATAATTATAAAATATACTTATATCTGTTGTCATATCCTTTTCTAACTTTTCAACATATTTTTTTTCTTTTAGTTTAATCAACTTTTTCAGCTTTCCCGCTTCAGTATACTTATCTCTATAAAAATTCGATATCATTTTTAATTTCCTATACTTTTCTTTTTCATTCAGCAGAGTTCTAATTTCGCTTGTGAACCATATTGGAAAACATTTGAAATCAGTCGGTACTACGTTTTTAGGTACATTATTATCGATAACTCCATACCAAACTTTATAGAAGTTATCTAAAGCAACGTTCACATTAGTTTTTTCAGATAAAACACTTTCCCAAGCAGAATCTCGAATGCTATTACTCAAATTGAAGAAATCTGCTTCTTTATAAATGTATCTTAATTTTTTTGTGACATTTGCATTGCATTTCGAATCACTGTCTATAGTAATAGAAATCTCGAGGGCAGGATGGTATGCGTCTTCTTTCACAAAAGGGAGGAAATCCCTATTTACCCTGGAATTGTTCAGATTATTTTCTGAGCTGATGATTGAATCTGAAGTTCTGCCCTAAAAATTTTTCACGTCATTATATAATTTGAAATTATTGAAATCAATGAAATCATTGAAAGTATTTAGAATGCTATTCGAGATATTGGAATCATCGTTTATTCCAGTAATATCGCGTATATTGAAATCTCCCACAATGTAAACTTTATCAACATTCTGCATTATATAATCTTCTAAAAATTAAAATGCTGATTCATACAGATCACATATGCTACCAGAAGAAATGTATATGCCACAAATTGTATATTTACATTTCCTCACCTTCATCTCAATAATAACTAATTCAAAGTCAGTGCTATGTTTGATAATTTTCAAAATTTTATACTTTTTTTTAATTGCTATGAGAACTCCACCTTCCTTAGATTTTTTTGTACACTCCAGGTTTCTGGCAGAACTTTCTGAATTATACAGACCTTGATCTACTACTTCTCCATCCCCAACCCCTTCTTGTCGAAGTATCTTTATTTGCCTATTGTTCTCGTTATAAGACCTTCAAAGTCGTCTCGCGATCGCATCTGCTATAACTGTAGGCATGTCAGATGCTATAATGCGAAGTTACAGTGTAAATATAGTCGAAGTCGAAGTTTATTGTTCTGCCTGTTGTGTGCGTTATACCCGTTTTGATGTCGTCGCATATGATCGTTGCGAACTACCATGCTACAAAGGTATTCATGTGAAATGTTAGAATACCTCAGAGATACAGTGTGCAGACGGATGTCGAAGTTTCTTCACTTGTCAGTAGTTCTCGTTATATGTCCCACGGAGTCGTCTTATAATATGGTCAGTGCGATCGTATCTGCTATAGCTGTAGGCATGTCAGATGCTAGAATACGGAGTTACAGTGTTAGCAGAGTCGGGGTCGAAGTTTCTTGTTCTGCCTGTTGTGTCCGTTATACCTGCTTCGATGTCGTCTAATATGAAAGTTGCGAACTCATATGCTCCAGAGGTATCCATGTGAGATGATAGAATACAGAGATACAGTGTGCGGAATGATGTTGTCGAAGTATCTTTTTTTGCTTATTGTTCTCGTTATAAGTCCTTCAGAGTGATCGTTGCGAACTACCATGCTACGAAGGTATTCATGTGAAATGTTAGAATACAGAGATACAGTGTGCAGACGGATGTCGAAGTATCTTCACTTGTCAGTAGTTCTCGTTATATGTCCCACGAAGTCGTCTTATAATATGGTCAGTGCGATCGTATCTGCTATAGCTGTAGGCATGTCAGATGCTAGAATACGGAGTTACAGTGTTAGCATAGTCGGGGTCGAAGATTCTTGTTCTGCCTGTTGTGTGCGTTATACCTGCTTCGATGTCGTCTAATATTGAAGTTGCGAACTCATATGCTCCAGAGGTAGTTATGTGACATGATAGAATACTGAGATACGGTATGCAGACTGATGTGGTCGAAGTATCTTCACTTGCCTATTGTTCTCGTTGTATGTCTTTCGGAGTCGTACTATATGGTCAGTGCGATCGTGTCTGCAATTACTGTATTCATGTCGGATGCAAAAATGCGAAGTTACAGTGGAAACATAGTCGAAGTCAAAGTTTCTTGCTCTTTCTGTTGTAAGTGTTATTTTGATTCAGGTAACACTCGGCAATGTCTACCTATAAGATGTATAACCGACTTATCATCGAGATTGATAAATTCGAAGTTTTGGCGAATACGCCGGTTTAACGACTCTTGATTGTTGGAATCGAAGTTTCTGGTGGACATGAAAAAGTATAGTACTCCACTCACATACAATGAGCTTTCATAAATACTTCTTGAATAGGCATTCAAGAAGCTAGAATGCAAAGTTACAAAGTAAACATAGTCGAAGTCAAAGTTTCTTGTTCTGCCTGTTGTTTACGTTATACCCGCTTCGATGTCATCTCATATGATTGTTGCGAACTTATATGCTCCAGAGGTATTTATGTGAGATGATAAAATACAGAGATACAGTGTGCAGACTGATGTTGTCAAAGTATCTTCACTTGCCTATTGTTCTCGATATATGTCCTCTGAAGTCGTCCTATATGGTCAGTGCGATCGTATCTGCTGTAACTGTAGGCATGTCAGTTGCTAGAATGCAAAGTTACAGTGTAAATATAGTCGAAGTTTCTAGTTCTGCCTGTTGTGTGCGTTATACCCGTTTTGATGTCGTCTCATATGATGGTTGCGAACTGATATGCTCCGAAGGTATCTATGTAAGATGATAAAATACAGAGATACAGTGTGCAGACTGATGTTGTCGAAGTATCTTCATTTGCCTATTGTTCTCGTTATATGTTCTTCAGAGTCGTCTCATATGGTCAGTGCGATCGCATCTGCTATACCTGTAGGCATGTCAGATGCTAGAATGCGAAGTTACAGTGAAGACATAATCGAAGTCGGAGTTTTGATGTCGTCTCATATGATGGTCGCGAACTACCATGCTACAAAGGTATTCATGTGAAATGTTACAATACAATGAAGAGCTCTTCGAATTCTTGTCTCTGAAGCTTGACCAAATTCAACAGAACCATCCAGCAGCAGAAATCATCATCATGGGCGATTTCAATGTACACAACACTGCTTGGCTCGTACACTCTAACAGAACGGATGAAGCTGGGCGACATGCCGAAGCTTTCGCCATCACTCACGGCTTAGAGCAGCTTATCAAAGAACCCACACGAATTCCCGATGCCAATAACCATTCAGCTAACATACTCGACTTATTCCTCACTAATAATTCAGCACCCTACACCATAGATGTACGAGCTCCACTTGGCAATTCTGACCACACACTCATCTCCACAACCTGCCCATTTTTCATTCCATCAACTGCTCCGGCACCGCCACGTCTTATATGGCATTACAATTCAGGAGATTGGGACGGTCTCCGCATGTTTTTCTCCGAGTTTCCTTGGCATAGAGTATGCTTTGACTCTGAGGACCCTTCACAGTGTGCTGCGGAAATATCCGAGATCATCATGCTCGGAATGGACACATACATACCTCATTTTTCGAAAAGATCATCACCTTCGAAACCCTGGTTCAACAAAAACTGTTCTAGAAGTGTTGCCTTGAAACAAACAGCCTACCATCGCTGGCGCAAAAACCCTAACCTCGCGACTAGAGCAGAATACGTTGATGCCAGGAATAACTGCAGCCAAACAATAGATGCTTCGAAAGAAATATACAATGCCAAGATAAGATCGAAACTCATAGATAGCCCCAATGGCTCCCGTTCGTTTTGGTCCCTTGCTAAAGCGGTCGGAAGAAATTTCACTAATAGTTCATTTCCACCACTGTCCAAATCCGACGGCACATTAGCAACAACATCGCAGGAGAAAGCAAATATTTTTGCAGAGATGTTCGCAGCAAACTCTACTTTAGATTCCCAAGGAAAACTGCCGCCAGACATTCCACCCGTTGAGAGTCGAATGCCCGAAATCGTCTGCCGTCAACGCACTATCAGACGAATTTTGCTTGGTCTCAAAACGAATAAGGCTAACGGTCCTGATGGAATTCCACCCATTATCCTCAAAAAATGCGCACCAGAATTAACACCGATTCTCTGCAAGTTGTTTACCATCTCGTACAGGTCGGGTATTTTTCCATCATGCTGGAAGACAGCTAGAGTCCAACCAATCCCCAAAAAAGGGAACAAGAACCTGCCCAACAACTACAGGCCCATTGCCCTGTTATCAGTAATCTCCAAAGTGATGGAGAAAGCCATCAATATTGAGCTTATCAAATATCTGGAGAGTTCAGGAATCATCAATGATAGACAATACGGCTTTCGCCACCGAAGATCTACTGGAGATCTACTTGCCTACGTCACCCATTTATGGCAATCTTCAATAGAAAAACACGGGGAATCTCTAGCTGTCGCGTTGGACATATCTAAAGCATTCGACCGTGTTTGGCACGAAGGACTCCTCCACAAACTACCATCATACGGCTTACCACCTCAGCTATGCCATCTCTTATCGAGTTTTCTTTCAGGCAGATCGCTTCACGTGGTGGTGGACGGTGTATCGTCTGATACCATTGGCATCAATTCCGGCGTTCCACAAGGATCAATTTTGGCACCAACATTATTCCTGCTTCATATCAATGATCTGTTGGGAGTAACAACTTGCCCTATCCACAGCTTTGCAGATGATAGTACCCTCCATACTGCGTTCTCTTCCAGAATTCCCATTTCTTCCCAGGAAACTAAGAACTCACGGCGCAGGCAGGTCAATGCTGTCAATGAAGATCTTGCTGAAATCACAGCCTGGGGAACAAACAACCTAGTTGAATTCAACGCCACCAAAACTCAAGCCTGCATTTTCTCTAGGAAGGCGGAACTCAGTATGCCCGATATTGTAATGTCTGGCTCCACCATCCCCACTAAGCCCACCATATCTATGCTCGGTATTTCCATCAGCAACACTCTTTCATGGGATAATCATGTCAGATCCATCGCAAAAGCTGCTTCACAAAAACTCGGATTCCTGTTTCGTGCGAAAAGCTACTTTACACCTCAACAGCTTCTCATGATCTACAAAGCGCAGATACGGCCTGTTCTAGAATACTGTTCCCACATATGGGGTTCAGCACCAAAACATACGCTAATGCTCTTAGATTCCATCCAGAGAAGAGCCATTCGCCTGGTGGGTGACGCCACACTCACTCACTCTTTGACATCATTGGAACACCGTAGGAAGGTCGGCGACCTTTCACTTTTCTATCGATACTTCCACGGGAAATGTTCTTCGGAAATCTCTGCTATCATCCCTTCACTAGCAATACCAATCAGACGAACTAGACAAGCCCAGTCAGCACATCCTTTCGTTGTCAACCTCGAAAGATGTCGAACAGCACTTTATCAAGACTCCTTCATCCATAGAACGGCTAGGCTCTGGAATTCATTGCCTGTGGAAGTATTCCCAACAACATATAATCTCCAAAAGTTCAAAAAAAATTCCAATACCTACCTCCAGTCCCTATCCTCCCTAGGAACGCACGATGTTCTTTGAACATTATAGGGATTCCCTTTCGTGCGCTCCATGCGATAAAAAAATAAAAAAAAAAAAAAAAAATACAGAGATACAGTGTGCAGACGGGTGTCGAAGTATCTTCACTTGTCAGTTGTTCTCGTTATATGTCCCACGAAGTCGTCTTATATGGTCAGTGCGATCGTATCTGTTATAGCTGTAGGCATGTCAGATGCTAGAATGCGGAGTTACAGTGTTAGCATAGTCGGGGTCGAAGTTTCTTGTTCTGCCTGTTGTGTGCGTTATACCTGCTTCGAAGACGTCTTATCTAATAGTTGCGAACTCATATGCTCCAGAGGTATCCATGTGAGATGATAGAATACAGAGATACGGTATGCAGACTGATGTGGTCGAAGTATCTCCACTTGCCTATTGTTCTCGTTGTATGTCGTTCGAATTCGTACTATATGATCAGTGCGATCGCATCTGCTATAACTGTAAGCATGTCAGATGCTAGAATGCGAAGTTACAGTGTATACATAGTCGAAGTCGGAGTTTCTTGTCCTGCCTGTTGTGTGCGTTATACCCATTCTGATGTCGTCTCATATGATCGTTGCGAACTACCATGCTACAAAGCTATTCATGTGAAATATTACAATACACAGAAACAGTGTGCAGACGGATGTCGAAGTATCTTCACTTGTCAGTTGTTCTCGTTATATGTCCCACGAAGTCGTCTTATATGGTCAGTGCGATCGTATCTGCTATAGCTGTAGGCATGTCAGATGCTAGAATGAGGAGTTACATTGTTAGCATAGTCGGGGTCGAAGTTTCTTGTTCTGCCTGTTGTGTGCGTTATACCTGCTTCGAAGACGTCTTATCTAATAGTTGCGAACTCATATGCTCCAGAGGTATCCATGTGAGATTATAGAATACAGAGATACGGTATGCAGACTGATGTGGTCGAAGTATCTCCACTTGCCTATTGTTCTCGTTGTATGTCGTTCGAATTCGTACTATATGATCAGTGCGATCGCATCTGCTATAACTGTAAGTATGTCAGATGCTAGAATGCGAAGTTACAGTGTATACATAGTCGAAGTCGGAGTTTCTTGTCCTGCCTGTTGTGTGCGTTATACCCGTTCTGATGTCGTCTCATATGATCGTTGCGAACTACCATGCTACAAAGCTATTCATGTGAAATATTACAATACAGAGAAACAGTGTGCAGACGGATGTCGAAGTATCTTCACTTGTCAGTTGTTCTCGTTATATGTCCCACGAAGTCGTCTTATATGGTCAGTTCGATCGTATCTGCTATAGCTGTAGGCATGTCAGATGCTAGAATGCGGATTTACAGTGTTAGCATAGTCGGGGTCGATGCTTCTTGTTCTGCCTGTTGTGTGCGTTATACCTGCTTCGATGACGTCTTATATGATAGTTGCGAACTCATATGCTACAAAGGTAGCCATGTGAGATGATATGATACAGAGCTACAGTGTGCGGAATTATTTATTTATTTATTTATTATATTTCATCCCTACAGACCACGCAGGTCTCTTTACAGGGATAAAAATGTGAATCAATATACTAATACATTAATACTAAGATATAAGGAAGGTTCTAGATGTAGTTGTATGTATGTTGAATCTAACCTATAAATTTAATGATAATAACAATTATATCTGAGGAAGAGGGTTAAACATTTCTTATTGTTATTCATAGAACGCATAGAAGTCAGTCTACTTCAAACTGAGATATTCATGAGGTGATGTGTAATTGCTGATCGGAATGCATTTTGTGAGGTTATCCATTCTGAATCTAGTGAGGCGTTGAATTCATTTGCTAGCCTCAACATGGCCACAAGCGGGGGTCTTGTAGTAAGCATAAAAGGAATATTGAACATTGAAAATGATCGTGTTCTTCTTGGGGGGATATTGAATCTTATTAGTGGGAGTATTTCAGGTGAATTGATTTTGTTATTCAGCAAATTATGCAAAAAAATCAAAACAGTAAGATTTCGTCTATTTTCCAGTGACATAATTTTAAATTCATTTCTCAACTGATACGTTCGAATAGTTTTATAGTCTGCACGTTTATAATATTTTTTAAAATATATGAATCTCAGAAATTTGTTTCGTAATTTCTCTAACTGACTCAATCTAGTGTGGTATTCTACAAAATATAATTATGTGTGCATCAAATTCTAATTTAGGTCTAATTAGACTGTAGTGAAGGATTTTGAGAGTATTAATGTTTGTGAAACTCGTAGATTGTCTGATGATATTTCCCAGCAAACGGTTCGCAGATTCCAATATGTTTGTAATATGTAATGAAAAAGAAAAGTTACGATCATAGGTGATACCAAGATCTTTTACATTTTTACAGCGCACCAGAACCTCATTCTCAATTGTATATTCGAACAAAATTGGATTTTTTTTTCTTGTGATAGTCAAACCGAAACACTTTTTGATGTTGAAATATAGCTTATTACCCAAACTCCATTCATATAAACTATCGATATCTTTTTGGAGCATAATACAATCACGTATAGTATGAATTTTTTTGAAAATTTTCAAATCATCCGCAAATAATAGACTTTTTGAAGATTTTAGTACCGACGGTAAATCATTGATTGAAATTAAAAATAGCAGGGGACCTAAATTTGAGCCTTGCGGAACGCCCGAATTGGCTTCGAATTTTCCCGAAGTATTTTCATTATGTCTTACCACAGAATATCTTTTTTCTAAATAGCTGCTGATTGTCTTGAGGAAATTACCAGATAACCCAAACTTGTATAGTTTCGATAACAACACGTCGTGATCCACTTCATCGAAAGCTTTACGAAAATCGGTATAAATTGTGTCTAGTTGTGATTTTCCTTCCAAAGTCTCGTACACATGGTTTCCAAAAACGAACAAGTTTGTACTGATAGATTTATTAGCCATGAAACCATGTTGTTGGGGCACAATATACTTTTCAATTTTGTCATATGAATTGCGATAAACTATTTGTTCGAATAATTTAGCTGGTGCACACATTATGTATATGGGTCTATGATTTGCTATGTCCAATTTGTTTCCGGATTTGAAAATTGGTGTGACTAATGAAATTTCCCAATGTGAGGGAAAAGTATTAGAAGAAATAATGAGGTTATAAATGTGGAGCAGAGGTTCTCTCAACCATTCTCCACATCCTTTCAGTAAGTAGGGTGGAAACCGTGTAATCTGAAACGGTAATTTTATCCAGAACAAAAGTTTCATTACATGCATCGTTACTTTTATATTCAGAACTCAGATTATATGACGCTTTTTCTGAAGAATATACTGAGGAAAAAAAAATTGCAAACGCATTAGCAGTTTCTCTTCCTTCAATGTTTTCGCTGTTAAGTGTGTACGAACCAATATTCGTGTTACTTTCTCCTTTATGTGCTACATAATTCCAGAATTTACTTATAACTGTTGTCATATCCTTTTCTAACTTTTCAACATATTTTTTTTCTTTTAGTTTAATCAACTTTTTCTACTTCTTTCTCGCTTCAGTATACTTATCTCTATAAAAATTCGATATCATTTTCAATTTCCTATACTTTTCTTATTCATTCAGCAGAGTTCTAATTTCGCTTGTGAACCATATTGGAAAACATTTGGAATTAGTCGGTACTACGTTTTTAGGTACATGATTATCGATAATTCTATACCATACTTTATAGAAGTTATCTAAAGCAACGTTCACATTAGTTTTTTCAGATAAAACACTTTCCCAATCAGAATCTCGAATGCTATTTCTCAAATTGAAGAAATCTGCTTTTTTATAATTGTATCTCGATTTTTTTGTGACATTTGCATTGCATTTCGAATCACTGTCTATAGTAATAGAAATCTCGAGGGCAGGATGGTATGCGTCTTCTTTCACAAAAGGGAGGAAATCCCTATTTACCCTGCAATTGTTCAGATTATCTTCTGAGCTGATGATTAAATCTAAAGTTCTGCCGTGAAAATTTTTCACGTCATTATATAATTTGAAATTATTGAAATCAATGAAATCATTGAAAGTATTTAAAATGCTATTCGAGATATTGGAATCATCGTTTATTCCAGTTATATCGCGTATATTGAAATCTCCCACAATGTAAACTTCATCAACATTCTGCATTATATTATCTTGTAAAAATTCAAATGCTGATTCATTCAGATCACATATGCTACCAGAAGGAATATATATGCCACAAATTTTATATTTACATGTCTTCACCTTCATCTCAATAATAACTGATTCAACGTCATTGCTATGTTTGATAATTTTCAAAATTTTATTTTTTTTTTCAATTGCTATGAGAACTCCACCTCCCTTAGATTTTTTTGTATACTCCAGGTTTATGGCAGATCTTACTGAATTATACAGACCTTGATCTACTACTTCTCCATCACCAACCCCTTCTTGTCGAAGTATCTTTATTTGCCTATTGTTCTCGTTATAAGACCTTCAAAGTCGTTCCATATGGTCAGTGCGATCGCATCTACTATAACTGTAGGCATGTCAGATGCTAGAATGCAAAGTTACAGTGTAGATATAGTCAAAGTCGGAGTTTATTGTTCTGCTTGTTGTGTGCGTTATACCCGTTTTGATGTCGTCGCATATGATCGTTGCGTACTACCATGCTACAAAGGTATTCATGTGAATGAATGTCAGATGCTAGAATACGGAGTTACAGTGTTAGCATAGTCGGGGTCGAAGTTTCCTGTTCTGCCTGTTGTGTGCGTTATACCTGCTTCGATGTCGTCTAATATGAAAGTTGCGAACACATATGCTCCAGAGGTATCTATGTGAGATGATAGAATACTAAGATACGGTATGCGGACTAATGTGGTCGAAGTATCTTCACTTGCCTATTGTTCTCGTTGTTTGTCCTTCGGAGTCGTACTATATGGTCAGTGCGATCGTATCTGCAATTACTGAAGGCATGTCGGATGCAAAAATGCGAAGTTACAGTGGAAACATAGTCGAAGTCGAAGTTTCTTGCTCTTTCTGTTGTAAGCGTTATTTTGATTCAGGTAACACTCGACAATGTCTACCTATAAGATATATAACCGACTTATTATCAAGATTGATAAATTCGAAGTTTAGGCGAACACGCCGGTTCACCGACTCTTGATTGTTGGAATCGATGTTTCTGGTGGATATGGAAAAGTATAGTACTCCACTCACATATAATGAGCTTTCATAAATACTTCTTGAATAGGCATTCAAGAAGCTAGAATGCAAAGTTACAAAGTAAACATAGTCGAAGTCAAAGTTTCTTGTTCTGCCTGTTGTGTACGTTATATCCGCTTCGATGTCGTCTCATATGATCGTTGCGAACTTATATGCTCCAGAGGTATCTATGTGAGATAATAGAAAACAGAGATACAGTGTGCAGACTGATGTTGTCGAAGTATCTTCACTTGCCTATTGTTCTCGTTATATGTCCTCTGAAGTCGTCCTATATGGTCAGTGCGATCGTATCTGCTATAACTGTAGGCATGTCAGTTGCTAGAATGCAAAGTTACAGAGTAAATATAGTCGAAGTCAAAGTTTCTTGTCTGCCTGTTGTGTGCGTTATACCCGTTTTGATGTCGTCTCATATGATGGTTGCGAACTGATATGCTCCGAAGGTATTTATGTAAGATGATAAAATACAGAGGTACAGTGTGCAGACTGATGTTGTCGAAGTATCTTTGTTTGTCTATTGTTCTCGTTATATGTTCTTCAGAGTCGTCTCATATGGTCAGTGCGATCGCATCTGCTAAACCTGTAGGCATGTCAGATGCTAGAATGCGAAGTTACAGTGGAGACATAGTCGAAGTCGAAGTTTCTTGTTCTGCCTGTTGTGTGCGTTATACCTGCTGCGATGTCGTCTTATATAATAGTTGCGAACTCATGTGCTCCAAAAGTATCCATGTGAGATGATAGAATACAGAGATACAGTGTGCGGAATGATGTTGTCGAAGTATCTTTTTTTGCTTATTGTTCTCGTTATGAGTCCTTCAGAGTCGTCTCATATGGTCAGTGCGATCGCATCTGCTATAACTGTAGGCATGTCAGATGCTAGTATGCGAGGTAACAGTGTAGACATATTCGAAGTCGAAGTTTCTTGTTCTGCCTGTTGTGTGCGTTAAACCCGTTTTAATTTCGTCTCATATGATCGTTGCGGACTACCATGCTACAAATGTATTCATGTGAAATGTTACAATACAGAGAAACAGTGTGCAGACGGATGTCGAAGTATCTTCACTTGTCAGTTGTTCTCGTTATATGTCCCACGAAGTCGTCTTATATGGTCAGTGCGATCGTATCTGCTATAGCTGTAGGCATGTCAGATGCTAGAATGCGGAGTTACAGTGTTAGCATAGTCGGAGTCGAAGTTTCTTGTTCTGCCTGTTGTGTGCGTTATACCTGCTTCGATGACGTCTCATTTAATAGTTGCGAACTCATATGCTCCAGAAGTATTCATGTGAGATGATAGAATACAGAGATACGGTATGCGGACTGATTCGGACGAAGTATCTTCACTTGCCTTTTGTTTTCGTTGTATGTCCTTCGAAGTCGTACTATATGATCAGTGCGATCGCATCTGCTATAACTGTAAGCATGTCAGATGCTAGAATGCGAAGTTACAGTGAAGACCTGATCGAAGTCGGAGTTTTGATGTCGTCTCATATGATGGTTGCGAACTACCATGCTACAAAGGTATTCATGTGATATGTTACAATACAGAGATACAGTGTGCAGACGGGTGTCGAAGTGTCTTCACTTGTCAGTTGTTCTCGTTATATGTCCCACGAAGTCGTCTTATATGGTCAGTGCGATCGTATCTGGTATAGCTGTAGGCATGTCAGATGCTAGAATGCGGAGTTACAGTGTTAGCATAGTCGGGGTCGAAGTTTCTTGTTCTGCCTGTTGTGTGCCTTATACCTGCTTCGATTACGTCTTATCTAATAGTTGCGAACTCATATGCTCCAGAGGTATCCATGTGAGATGATAGAATACAGAGATAAGGTATGCAGACTGATGTGGTCGAAGTATCTCCACTTGCCTATTGTTCTCGTTGTATGTCGTTCGAATTCGTACTATATGATCAGTGCGATCGCATCTGCTATAAATGTAAGCATGTCAGATGCTAGAATGCGAAGTTACAGTGTATTCATAGTCGAAGTCGAAGTTTCTTGTCCTGCCTGTTGTGTGCGTTATACCCTTTTTGATGTCGTCTCATATGATCGTTTCGAACTAACATGCTACAAAGGTATTCATGTGAAATATTACAATACAGAGAAACAGTGTGCAGACGGATGTCGAAGTATCTCCACTTGTCAGTTGTTCTCGTTATATGTCCCACGAAGTCGTTTTATATGGTCAGTGCGATCGTATCTGCTATAGCTGTAGGCATGTCAGATGCTAGAATGCGGATTCACAGTGTTAGCATAGTCGGGGTCGATGTTTCTTGTTCTGCCTGTTGTGTGCGTCATACATGCTTCGATGACGTCTTATATGATAGTTGCGAACTCAAATGTTTCAGAGGTATCCATGTGAGATGATAGAATACAGAGAAACGGTATGCAGACTGATGTGGTCGAAGTATCTTCACTTGCCTACTGTTCTCGTTGTATGTCCTTCGAAGTCGTACTATATGGTCAGTGCGATCGTATCTGCAATTACTGTAGGCATGTCAGATGCAAGAATGCGAAGTAACAGTGTGAACATAGTCGAAGTCGAAGTTTCTTGCTTTCTTCGTTGTGAGCGTTAATTTGGTATCTATGTGAGATGATAGAACACAGAGATACAGTGTACAGACTGATGTTGTCGAAGTATTTCACTTGCCTATTGTTCTCGTTATAAGTCTTTCGGAGTCGTCCTATTTGGTCAGTGCGATCGTATCTGCTATAACTGTAGGCATGTCAGATGCAAGAATGCAAAGTTACAGTGTAAACATAGTCGAAGTCGAAGTTTCTTGTTCTGCCTGATGTGTGCGTTATACCCGTTTTGATGTCGTCTCATATGATCGATGCGAACTGATATGCTTCAGACTGATGTTGTCGAAGTATCTTCACTTGCCTATCAATCTCGTTATATTATGTTCTTCAAAGTCTTTCTATATGGTCAGAGCGATCGTATCTGTTTCAACTGTTGGCATGTCAGATGCTAGAATTCAGAGCCACAGTGTAAACAAAGTCGTAGTCGAAGTTTCTTGTTCTGTCTGTTGTGTGCGTTATACACGATTCGATGTCAACTCATGTGATCGTTGCGAACTACAATGCTCCTAAGGTATCCATGTGAGATGATAGAATTCAGGGATGCAGTGTGCAGACTGATGTTGTCGAAGTATCTTCACTTGCCTATTGCTCTCGTTATATGTCCTTCGAAGTCAACTTATATGGTTAGTGCGATCGTATCTGCTATAGCTGTAGGCATGTCAGATGCTAGAATGCAAAGGTACAGTGTAAACATAGTCGAAGTCGAAGTTTCTTGTTCTGCCTGTTGTGTGCGTTATCCTCTCTTCAATGTCACCTTATAGGATCGTTGCGAACTGATATGCTCCAAAGGTATCCATGTGAGATGATAGAATACAGAGATACAGTGTGCAGACTGATGTTGTCGAAATGTCTTTACTTGCCTAATGTTCTCGTAATATGTCCTTCGAAGTCGTCTCATATGGTCAGTGCGATCGTATCTGCTATAGCTGTAGGCATGTCAGATGCTAGAATGCGGAGTTACAGTGTAAACATAGTGCAGACTGATGTTGTCGAAATGTCTTTACTTGCCTAAAGTTCTCGTTATATGTCCTTCGAAGTCGTCTCATATGGTCAGTGCGATCGTATCTGCTATAGCTGTAGGCATGTCAGATGCTAGAATGCAAAGTAACAGTGTAACATATTCGAAGTCGAAGTTTTTTGTTCTGACTGTTGTGTGCGTTAAACCCGCTTCGATGTCGTCTTATATGATCGTTACGAACATATATGCTTCAGGTATCTATGTGAGATGATAGAATACAGAGATACAGTGTGCCGACTGATGTTGAAGTATCTTCACTTGCCTATTGTTCTTGTTATGTGACCTTCGAAGTCGTTCTATATGGTCAGTGCGATCGTATTTGCTAGAGAGAGAGAGAGAGAGAGAGAGAGAGAGAGAGAGAGAGAGAGAGAGAGAGAGAGAGAGAGAGAGAGAGAGAGAGAGAGAGACAATTTTGCTATATTGTTACACGAAATACATTATGGTTACAAAGCATGTAGGTCGACAGTACCTAAGTCGATATAAAATAGTAAAATATTAAAATAATGTTACACTAATAATAATACAATCAATATAGTTGAACTTGACAAACATGTTACATAAATAAATTGGAATAAAATCATATTTTGATGTAATGTATAATAATTATATCACAGATCTAGTGAATCAGTAAAGTATTCATCTAAACAATAATAGGGTCTATCTTATAATAAATGCTTCACAGCTTTCCTGAATGCATTGGATGGTCCAATGTCCTTTATATCATTAGGAAGATGATTGTAAATTTTGCCACCATTATAAATGAAAGAGTTTTTGATGAGAGTAGATGAGGGGAGTATGAGTTTGATATCTCTATTATGTCTTGTATTGTGATGTAATGAATGGAGACTGAATCTATCGATATGTTCTTTCATTGATGAGGTAGTTTCTAATATAAATAGGGATATAACTGTCAGTATCTTTCGTGACTTGAAAAGAGGTTTGCAAGGGTCGCGAGATTTTGCACCACACATGTAACGTACAGCTCGTTTCTGTAGGACAAGTATACTTTTCAATAAGTTATCATTACAGCCCCCTTAGAACGCAATACCGTATCGTAGGTGTGACTCAATGAGAGAGTGGTACACCATCTTAGCCGCTGTGTAATCCAATTGTCGTGTGATTAGCTTCACTGCGT
This sequence comes from Phaedon cochleariae, assembly GCA_918026855.4. Classification (NCBI taxonomy): domain Eukaryota; kingdom Metazoa; phylum Arthropoda; class Insecta; order Coleoptera; family Chrysomelidae; genus Phaedon; species Phaedon cochleariae. The sequence goes on along the minus strand of OU896719.1, from coordinate 15,666,760 downwards.
AACATCCTGAAGATATTTTTTTTCTCAATAAAATAACATGATCTTCGAATTTCAATTCATAATCGATATGGATTCCCTAAGCATTTTATACAGTTCTTATTCTCAATGTTTCCAGAAGCAAGTGTCAAATCATCAAGAGCACATTTGAATGTGAATCAGATTTGTTTTGTTTATATTGAACGAGAGTTTATTAGAATCGCACCACTCTGCAATTCTGATTATATCTTCCTTTATAATGTTATTCAATTCAGTACTATTTCTGCTATTCCATATGATAGTCGTGTCGTCTGCAAATAATGTGAACTTACCAGAGATATTGATATTGGTCATATCATTCACGTATAGCAAAAAAAGAACTGGACCAAGGACCGAGCCCTGAGGAACCCCACAACATACTTTTTGTGTTAATGAAATTTCTTCTTTAGTTTTCAAAATTTGTTCACGATTATATAAATATGACTGAATCCACTCATAGGAGAGTCCCCTGAAACCATAGTAATGCAGTTTCCGGAGTAATATTTTATGATCGTCACAGTCAAAAGCTTTTGACAGGTCGCAGAAGACTGCTGCAACAGCATCACCACCATTGATCTCAGTGTAGACCTTGTAATGATTTTTCCCTTAGAGGGGCTTTAGAAACATCATCAGTAAGACAGGAGTACAACGCTCATCCTGTAACACGAATCCCAGATTGTTCTCCTACCTCCCAATGATTCCTACATGCACTAGCATATTTCCGAACACTAAATATATGCCGCTGTGACAGATAACGAAGATTCTGGAATGTTCTGGAAACAATCGATGGAACAATTAGAGAGAGAAGTTTGTTCCAAGAAGCTTCTAGAACAAGAAGAAGGAGACGGAAGATCATTCGAGAAGGTTCTCGAACCAAAGCCTGCCAAGTGATCTCATATATAAAAGGCCGAATAACTGCCGTCAGTCAGTCGAGCAGCGAGTGTCAGAGAGACAGTTATATACCGTGTGATATAAATCGTTTTACATAAATAGTAGTTGTAAGTTCGATATAAATTAGTGTTTCCCAAGTTCAGATAAATCCGTTCGAAAATAAATAGTGTCGTGTTCGCTCCTGCACCCGAATAACGTAACAATTGGTGTCAGAAGTGTGAGATATTCCAGTGTGAAGTGAACAGACCGTTGCAATGAAGAAACTACACGAGTTGAAAGTGGTGGACTTGAAACGCGAGTTGGAGGAGAGAGATCTCGACACAACAGGGATCAAGGCTACACTTCAGCATCGTCTCAAAGTGTTTATGGTGAGCGTAGGTCAAGATCCAGAGACGTTCACCTTCGAGGAACCAGCTTCAACGGAATCGATGTTGGCTAGGATCTCGGAACAGATAGCGGCTCAGCGACAGGACATAGCGGCTCAGCGACAGGACATAGTGACTCAGCGACAGGACATTGCGGACCAGATGATGGCTCAGCAGGAGAAGATAATGGAACAGATAGCGGCTCAGCGACAGGACATTGTGGACCAGATGGTGGCTCAGCAGAAAAAGATCACGGACCAGATGGTGGCTCAGCAGGAGAAGATCACGGACCAGATGGTGGCTCAGCAGGAGAAGATCACGAACCAGATTGCGGCTCAGCGACAGGATATTGCTGATCAGATGGCAAATCATTGAGAAGAAGTTCTGGCACATATTACTGCTCAGCAAAATCAGATCGCATCGCAGATCTCAGCTCAACGGCAAGAGGTATTGGATCAGATCTATCAACACATCGGGAAGAGGTTCTGACTCAGATCGCTGCTCGGCAAGAACAGATCGTTGCTCAGAAAGAACAGATCGTTGCTCAGCAAGAACAGATCGCGTCTCAGCAGGATAATATTATAGCTCAGGTTTCAACCCAATTCATCACTCAGATGATAGAGATGGAGAAGAAGGTGCAGCTCGAAATAGAAAGTAGTTATTTGCTGGAGAAGTCTGGAAATGGTCAACGACTCATTGAAACCACAGTACGGCCAGATGCAGTGACTACTAATCGAGTAAAACCACCTACATTCGATGGAAAAACATCGTGGCCGAACTATCTGAAGCAGTTAGAAGCAGCTTCCGAAGCCAATGGGTGGACATCCAAGGACAAAGTTGTGGCTCTGACAGTAGCTCTACGGGGTGATGCATTGAACATCTTGCAAGCCATTCCAGAAGGTGAAGTCGATAGCTACGATCATCTCGTCAAACGTCTCGACATGCGATACGGCCATGAACATCTGCAGCAAGTGTTTCAATCACAAATGAAGAGTCGTCGACAGAGAGCCAACGAGTGTCTTCAAGAATTCGAAGTGGATGTAGCCCGATTATTCCACTGTGCCTACCCGTCCGCACCAGAGTCCCTTATGGAATGTCTAGCTGTTCAAACGTTCGTTGATGGATTGCGGGATATCGAAATGCAGAAAGCAGTTCGTCTGACTCGACCAGTGCTCTAGCAGCTGCGCTTGAGATCGAGGCCGCAGCAAAAGCTTCCCGAGGATCAGCGAGAGTCCGAGAAATGAACGACAGCGGAAACATAGTGGAAAATACCAGGCAAGATCCTACTGAAGCCTCAATCAATGCCATCCAGGGCCTCTGGGATAAGAAGAGAAGACCGGTACGTTGTTGGAATTGCGGGGACTTGGGCCACCTCCAGAGAGCTTGTAAACGTGCGAAACAGGCTCTACGGCGTGATTACAGTAGCGTCCACGTGAATGGACAGATCGACGAAAAGAAATGCGCATTGTTGGTGGATACTGGTGCATCGAAGACGATCCTGCGACGTGGACTTCTGACGTCTTCAAGAAAGCAACTTGTGAACTCAAGATGGCGCCTGAGAACTGCTACGGGTGAAGCTGCCACCGTTTATGGGGAAATCGATGTGGAAATATCGATCGGGACCGTCAAATTTCCACATTGAGCTATCATGGCAGATATTGAAGAAGATCCCAATCAGCACCAGACATCTTGAAGACGTACATTTTACGACTTACTTACGTCTTTACGTCCAGGGACGTATAAAGTACGTCTTTAAGATGTAAATCCATGTACATCTTGAAGACGTACAAGAATTTACGTCTTTAAGACGTACATTTTAGGTCGTATCCACGCCGTTCCTCCCATGTCGTATAAAAGACGTCTTTAAGACGTACATTCCAGTACGTCAATTCGACTTAATAATAATAATAATAATAGTTTTATTTCCCACCACGTATTACAACAAGATACATGTAATTTAATGAAAATAGTAATTAATAAAATGAAATTATCAAACATTTTGGCAGAGTATGAGAGTAACACAGTGAGAAAAAGGCACATTGATTCAGATAGCAGTAGATACTGATTCTGTTCTTCCATCACGGCCTGAAGAGATACAAAAAAATCATTTTACAGCGTAAAGTCTCCTTTATATCAACGTTAAAAGTGATTTCGAAGGAACGATAAAAAAAAAAAAGAGGGAAAAGAAGAAAGAAAGAAAAAGAAGAGGGGAGAGGAAAGAGAAAAGAAAGAGCATTATTTTTAATCAAGGCATGAGCAAGCATGAGTTCACTGGGTATCAAATAAGTATTTTTTGAATTTGAGACGAAATGCTGATCGCGATAATTCCAAAAAAGTGCTGTCTAGTTTGAGAATATTATTGATACAAATTGCGGCATTGTTAGAGAAAGAACGTCTATATATTTGTTTAGTGTGTCTGGGAACAGTCAGCAGTGTTTGACGACGAATGTTCAGATTGTGGACGTCAGTTCTGAATTTTAATTCCTTATGAAGATAGGGTGGTGTGTTTGATTTAAGTATATTGTGGAACATACACGCCATATGATGACGTCGCCTATTATCCATATTGAGCCATTTCAATTGTTTGAGCTTTTCTGAAATAGATATTCGACTAGATTTACGTATGCCATAAATGAGACGAACACACGATGTTTGCACTTTTTGTATTCGGCGAGCATCTATCCCGTTCAAGCAAGGACTGTATACTACATCGCAGTGGTTGAAGTGTGAGAGAACCAAGGAGTCGCAGAGCATTTTTTTCACCTCCACTGACAGAAACTGTCTCTGTGTATAAATCAGCTTAAGAGATGAATATGCATTCCTCAATTTATTTGTAATATGTTCATTGAAACGAATAGATGTATCTATTGTCAAGCCCAGATTTTTGTGCGAAGATTTAATAGGTATTTCCGTATCACCTATTTTCAGGGTGATTTAATCATTCGATGCATATAATGAATTTCCTTTGCCAAATATCATTGCAACAGATTTTTTGGGGTTAATTTTCAGAACATGATCGCTTGATAATTTTTGTAATGAATCAAGATCGGTGTTGATGTAATTAATGGCTATTGCCAGATCCGAAAAATTGAATGAAAAATAAATCTGTGTGTCGTCAGCGTAAAAATGGTAATTACAGTATTTCAAAACTTCTATGAAATTCGAAGTATATAATGTGAATAAGAGAGGACCAAGAATACTACCCTGAGGTACTCCACAAAGTAGTTTCTTGGGAGTGGATTTCTCGTCATTGATTTTTACTATTTGTGTTCTATTATGCAAATATGAAGCCATTAGAGAACGTGCTGACTTGCTGAATCTGAAGTAATGTAACATTGATAAAAGTATATCATGATCAATCAGATCAAATGCCTTCGAATAGTCAAGAAGAATTAGTATACTCATTTGATTTTTATCGGTCGCCTCTAAGATGTCATCCAATACATCTGCAAGGGCTGTTGCACAACTATACCCTTTTCTGAATCCCGATTGTTTTGGAGGTAGAATATTGCTGAAAGACATAAAGTTGCGAATTTGTGTTTCCATTATTCTTTCTATAATTTTCGAGCAAGTAGGTAAAATACTAATCGAACGAAGATCACTGTATTCCATCGGTTGACTAACTTTTGGAATTGGGGTGACTTTAGCAAACTTCCATGAGTTTGGAAAGTAGTTTTTCGAGAAACATTGATTTATTATATGGGTGATGATGGGTATTATAAGAGGACAGCAGAGTTGAATTATTATTATGTTTATGTCATCATTGCCAAATGCATGCGATTTTATATTTGAAATTATATCACGGACAGTTTCTTCGGAAATTTGACTAAAAACAAATTCGCTTTCAATACCATTTTTGACATTATGGGTATAATGATAAATCAATTCATTGTTTAATGGCATGTCATTTTTTGTAGACTCGATAAAATATTTATTTATATTCTCTACATTGTTTAAGAAGTCTGGAATTTCATAGTTTTTATTTTTGGTGACATTCAGTTTTTTGAGTTCATGCCATTTTTCTTTGTCTGTGCATTTATACTTATAGAACAATAATGTGAGTTATTTTCTGAAGAAAAACAAAATGTCATCTCTTCACGTTTTTTATTTTCAATTGTTCAGTTTTTTCTGATTTTCAACAAAAGTGATGTTTTTGAATTTTTTCGTTCGACATTCTGGAGCCTTCGTGTTAGATTCTCGAATTTTTACAAAAAAAATCATATTCTCTGACCCCAAAAGTCCCATAGTGATCAATTTTGAATAAAATCGGACTATAATCACAAAACTCGTCCGCCATTTTGAGGCCGACATCTTGGATTTTTCATTTCCGACAAAAGGAATTATAATCTCTTATTCCGAAATTGTTCAGATGCCAATTTTGAATCAGATCAGACCATAATCAGAAAACCATATGCCACATCGACCGCCATATTGGATCCGTCATTCTGTTTTTTCCATACAATAATAATATCACAACGAATTGTCACCGGAATAATATTCACTTGCCAAATTTCAAATCAATCGGACGATTTAAAGTGAGTCAAATTTAACTTGCACGTTTTGATTACAAACAGACACAAGGACATGTTAAAGTAAGTAAAAGCTTGTTATGTGATATATAGAACAAACAGAGTAACAGAAGAAGTGAATATGGTATAATCATCGAAGTCAAGCAACAAAGAGCGCGGTTAGTACTTGAATGGGTGACCGCTTGTGTCTACCGTTTGATGAAGTCGTTTATTTCCCTTTTTTATTCTTGTCTGCACTTGTTGCTTACTTCAGTGCACAGGTGAAAATCAACTGAAACTATGTGATTTTTCCTTAATTTGAAAGATCAATTTGAGGTCATGGACCAAAAACACCTAAAAAAGACATCTTAAAGACGTACATATTAGTGGAAAATGTACGTTCTAAAGACGTCTTAAAGACGTCTCTTGGGCGTAATATGTACGTCTTTGAGACGTACTTATGTCCCGACATGTACGTCTTAAAGACGCCTTTGAGACGTACTTTGGCTGATTGGGATGTTATTCTGGGAATGGACATCATGAGTGCGCAAGGAATTCAACTGGACTTTAGGAGCCGAACACTCAAGGTGGGTGCCGAAGAGATCTTCCCACTAAGCAAAGTAATATATCAACAATATTGCAGCAGTATTTCAATGTTATGTGTAATGTTACATCAGATATTGTCGCTATCTTACTGCAAGGTCGCAGCAACTACTGAAACGGACGTTCAGCAATATTATGAATGTAATGTTCGCGAATGAATCATTCCAGCTAAGTAATTGTAACATTGTGTATAAAGTACAGTAACATTTCATATTCAATGAACGAATGTAATCTCATTGTTATATTTTATCAAGGTTACTGGCAACATAAAATAAAAAGTATAGGAAAATTACATATTTTATATTATAGATTATACATAGCAACAATTTTCTGATAATAGAATAATCGTGTCGACTATTTAATAATTTGAAAGTTGATTGAGAAAATTTCTGAATATTTTCGATATTACGGTACTACGGCTTATGGGCACTGCACTGCATAAGAACCTGGAACAAAGGGAATAATAATAAAATAAAATAGTCAGAAATCTACCTCTTAGTTGAGTTAGTTCATCTACCGGTTGAACATAAAAGTTGAGGATTGTATACTTGATTCTGGAAATATTCATTTTCCATAGTATTCTGAGAGTATCCTTATAAATATACACTGAAGATAATATGAATATTTCTCAGCATCTAGAGAATATTCGCTGAAGAACGATATTTGTGGTTGAACAAAACCTCAATGTTTTTTAGTGTTTCAGTAATCATAAGGATTGATTTGATATGATTTGTAATGTTCTATGGAGTTCCTGTTAAAGAGTCGATGAAGACTCGATAGCTCGAACAGAAGCAATGAAAGAGTAGGAACACTTTGATTCACTTTGACTGCACACTCGAAGGAATTCACAAGGTTGTCCTATATACTATAAGTAGGTACACGAATAATTATAATTGTTCTATGTTATTTATTGTCGATCGAACAATCCGCTTAGATCAATAAACGATGTATAAATGAAAATGAACACCTTACCTAGAATAACTATTGACTTACCTAACCATCAACTGCAAACTGCGATTCAAAACCTTCCCAACTGCCTGATATCACATATCGCCAAATCAGCACTATATACCTTAATTCATATTCCAAAGTATATTTTTTATTTGCATTATTTGCCATTTGGACGTGTACAACAACAAAATACCTGTTACCGATGCCAAACAACAAATATGGCGACTGAGATGCTAGCGTTTGTCGAATGCAAGTTTGCGACTGCGCGTAGGCATTTCATGAAATGGCGTCTCTCGATCGATACCCAATGTAGCATTTTATATATTTCAGCTATATTACAATTTTCAATCGAATATGTGTTGCATCCCATAAGTTGTAGATATATTGTTTGTAGTTAGCTTGTTATTCAAAAACTCAATGAAGTATCGATGTTAATGCAACATTATAATTGAAAATTCCATATGTCACGTTGCACTGATATTGTTCGTAGTTGATTCATGTGATGTTGCAATTTCAATGAGAATATATAGTTGATGCAATATTGCTATTGGAACTCGATTGAAAGGTTCATTTTGTAACTTACAAACAATTTGTCAGTTAGTATTTCTGTTATATTGTCAACACGAATATAGCAGCAAAATTGATACAATATTGTATTTTCATATTACGGAAGGAAGCTTCAAGATATATTGTGGCAATATTTTGTAACATTACATGTTTAGTGGGTTCTTACATCCACGGGTGGAGATAGCGGCAGGGGTAACGTTGGAAGAGGACGTATTGTTACTGGGGAAGTCGGACGTGGAATTTTAGTCGGCAAGGCTTTACTGTCAGCAGACGGCCATGTACCTGTTCGATTTATCAACATAAATAATTACCCTGTGACGATTGGCAAAGGAACGAAGATTGGAACCTGTGTCCCGGCAGCCTCCATAATCCACCATGTGACAGCAACCACTGATGGGGCCGGCAAGTATGAAGAACTCGTCTCTGCTGCAAGCGACTCACTCAACAACCGACAGAAAAAGAAGTTAACCGAGTTACTGCAGAGGTATAGATCCATTTTCATACCTGCCAATGGAAAAACAGGTGAAACCAACATCGTCAGTCACAAAATCGATACGGGATATACCAGACCGATTCGTCAACCAGCACAAAGGTTACCACAGGCCAAGAGAGGAATTGCAGAACAGATCATCCAGGATATGGAACAAGACGGGGTAATCAAGCCATCCAATAGTCCTTGGGCTTCACCAGTGGTACTAGTGAAGAAGAGAGATGGAGACACTCGTTTCTGCGTGGACTATCGCCGATTGAACAACGTGATGAAAAAGAAAAGTTATCCTTTGCCTCGAATTGACGACACACTCGACACGTTGGCGGAATCGAATCTTTTCTCCACTCTGGACCTGAAAAGTGGATATTGGCAGGTAGAAATGGATCCGACAGATAAAGAGAAGACAGCTTTCACCATCGACACTGGATTATGGCAATTCAAGGTAAGACCTTTCGAACTCTGCGATGCTCCGGCCACCTTCGAACGAATCATGGAGAATGTGTTGAGGGGACTCTCCTGGAAGAGATGCCTGGTTTATCTGGATGACATCATCGTGATCAGTGAAACTTTTGAAAAACATCTGGCTTACCTAGAGGAAGTTTTCAAAAGACTTCAGGCTGCAAACCTCACACTCAATCTGGAGAAAAGACATTTGCTGCAAAAATGGGTTAACTACTTGGGACACGTCGTAGGAAGGCAGGGTGTGGAAGTCGACCCTAAGAAGGTACGAGCAGTAACGCAATAGCCAGTACCAAGAGATAAACATCAACTCAGGAGCTTTCTTGGGCTCTGCACTCATTATCGACTTTACGTTCGAATGTTTTCGGATATCGCAAAGCCCCTGACTCGTCTCATCGAGGAAGCACGTCACTTCCACTGGGATCCAGAATGCCAGGCCGCCTTTGATGCTCTGAAGGAACGCTTAACCACGACACCGATTCTTGGGTATCCACTTCCACAAGGACAATTCATTCTTGACACAGATGCCAGTAATATCGGCATTGGTGGAGTCCTTTCGCAGTATCAAGATGGGCAAGAGCGAGTCATCGGTTACTTCAGCAAAGTGCTATCTAAGGCAGAACGAAACTACTATAAGTACCTTTATGGACGGTAATTCCTACTCAGGACGGACCACGCTGCACTGAAGTGGATCCTGAATTTCAAGAACCCTGAAGGCCAAGTAGCTCGTTGGATCGAGAGGCTCCAGGAATATGACTTCGAGATAGCACACCGAGTAAGGACGACCCATAAGAATGCAGATGCATTGTCCAGAAGGCCATGCCCACCTGAGTGCTCACATTGTAATCGTTTGGAGGATAAGGAAGCAGCCCTCTACAGAACCACCGTTGTCAATGAAGATTGGATACCTGCAGCAATCAAGCAAGAGCAAGAAAAGGACCCAGAACTTCGCAAGCTTCGAGAATGGAAGAAAGCGAATCGTCGTCCTTCTTGGCAAGAAGTAGCACCATCTTCACAGACTTTGAAGGCGTACTGCAGTCAGTGGGAATCTTTGGTATTAGAAGATGACCTGCTCAAGAGAAATTTCGAGAGCGATGATGGGTCAGATAATCGGATGCAGTTGGTCATTCCTAGGAGCCGAGTGCCGGAAGTACTTGGATATGTACATGATGGAACTTCAGGGGGACATCTAGGAGTGAGGAAGACACTGAAGCGGGTACGAGAGCGGTTCTACTGGGTGAACTGCAGTGACGACGTCAGGGAGTGGTGCCGTAAATGCACCGTGTGCTTTGCCAGCAATGGGCCTTATCGTAAACCAAGGGCACCCATGAGACAGTACAATGTTGGAAGCCCTTTCGAGAGGATTGCCATAGATATTGCGGGGCCGTTTCCCGTTGGGGTGCCATTGGAACTTAACTATGATCAGGGCCGGAACTTCGAGAGTGAAGTGTTCAAGAAGATGAGCGAGAAGTGAGGAATCAAGAAAACAAGAACAACTCCATTGCATCCACAGTCAGATGGCATGGTGGAGCGAATGAATCGAACAATAGGGAGGTATCACTGCAAAGTCGTAGATCAACACCAACAAGACTGGGATCAATATATTCCTTTCTTCTTGATGGCCTACAGATCTGCAGTACAGGAATCTACAGGACAGACTTCGGCGAATGTTCTATTTGGACGAAAGATGAGGCTTCCATGTGACTTGGTCTTCGGATGTAGACCTGGTGGGGACATAGTGGGGGAAGATTACGTCACGAATTCGATGATATTCACGAATTGTTTCGTTCTAATCTGAAAATCGCCAGCGATCGCATGAAAGACCGATGCGACATCGGAGCTGGGGGTGCAGGATACGCAGAAGGAGACCTGGTGTGGTTGTACAATCCACAAAAAAAACGAGGTATTCCTTCCAAACTACAAAGATCTTGAGTAGGACCTTATACCGTCGAGAAGAAGATCAATGATGTCATCTACCGCATCAGTAAAAAACCCAGTGGCAAACCAAGATCGTTCATTTCAACAGACAAGCACCATTCGAGGGAACACAAGATCAACAAGTTCAACAAATCTGTTTGGAAGAAAAGGAGCTTACATTCGACGAATTCATTGGGACATACAGTGGTTCATCAAGAGCAAGGTTTGGCGTCACCAAGAAAGCGCACCGCGACCTTTTTGTCATTCCTGTAGAATACGCACTAGCTCACTGCGTCGCCGAGGATTTTCAGATGTCTCAAGGAATAGCGAACAAGTTCATGAGGGAGTTCGGGAAGTTGGAGGAGCTTCATCAACAAGGTCCCTCTGTCGGTCGAGCACTAGAAATAGGAGATATCAGCGCTGAAGGTAAAAGGTCTCTGTTTTATCTTATAACGAAAGGAAGATCTCTTGAGAAACCCACTTACAAGGACCTCTGGAAGAAGCTAATCGACTTGCGAAGCATCATACTCGAGAAGGACATACAGAAGATAGCTGTTCCAAAGCTGGGGTGTGGACTGGATGACTTGAATTGGAGAGTTGTAAGGAACATGCTAGAGGCTTTATTTGGATTCACCGGAGTTGAAATTCTGGTATGCTGCTGGAACTTCGAAGGAACTCCAAGAGAGAAGACAGTGCCATGCTATTTCCACCATACTGCACGTTGTAGAGATGAAACCAGTTGTCCCTACCTTCATAACAATCAGAGTGCATTCCAGGAGGAATGCGTTTTGAGGAGGGGGCAGTGTAATGATTATTCCCTTAGAGGGGCTTTAGAAACATCATCAGTAAGACAGGAGTACAACGCTCATCCTGTAACATGCATCCCAGATCGTTCTCCTACCTCCCAATGATTCCTACATGCACTAGCATATTTCCGAACACTAAATTCATGCCGCTGTGACAGATAACAACACAGAAGATTCTGGAATTTTCTGAAAACAATCGATGGAACGATTAGAGAAAGAGGTTCGTTCTAAGAAGGTTCTAGAACAAAAAGAGGGAGACGGAAGATCATTCGAGAAGGTTCTCGAACCAAAGCCTGGCAAGTGATATCATATATAAACGGCCGAATAACTGTTGTCAGTCAGTCGAGCAGCGAGTGTCAGAGAGACAGTTATATACCGTGTGATATAAATCGTTTCACATAAATAGTAGTTGTAAGTTCGATATAAATTAGTGTTTCTTAAGTTCAAATAAATCCGTACGAAAATGAATAGTGTCGTGTTCGCTTCTGCACCCAAATAACGTAACAACCTCATACAATGAATTGAAAATAGCATCCGTTGTATTTTTATTGTTTTGAGATCCAAAGTGAATAACGCTTATGATTATTATTTTTGCAATAGTGGGGATAAGTGCAATTGGACGGTAGTTGGAAGGTTCGTCAGGATCACCTCCTTCATGAAGGGGGATTATAACTTAAGTTTTCGATTGTTCAGGAAATAATTCATCATGAAATGATCAGGTGAACAAGTACTATAAGTGCATCATCAGGTAGGTTTTCAATGAATTGTCCGGATAGATATATCATCAATGCCAGAAGATTATTTATTCTTTATCATTGAAATGACTTGTTTCAGTTCTTGAAGATCAGTATCATGGAGTACAAAGGTTTCGTTAATTCAATGTTCAACATTGTCAAGGGGATTGATTTGAGAATTCAGTTTCTCACAAAGTTTTCCAGCAACTGTGAAAAAAATTTCATTCAAAGTTGTGGGGGATATGGGGATTTCATGTCTACTGAAAGCCTTTTCTCTATGATCATTTACTATTTGCCAGGTTTCTTTCGTTTTGTTATGTGCTTTTATAATTTTATTTTTGTAGTGAGTATCTTTAGCCTGTTTGATGTTTTTTTTATGAATGGTACGATATCTTCTGAGATAGATATAGAAGATCTCAGAGAAAGTCTATAACTGTAGGCATTTCAGATGCGAGAACGCAAAGTTACAGTGTGAATATAGTCGAAGTCGGAGTTTCTTGTTCTACCTGTTGAGGGCGTTATACCCGATTTGATGTCGTCTCATATGATCGTTGTGAACTACTATGCCCCAGAGGTATCCATGTGAGATGATAAAATACAGAGATACAGTGTGCAGACTGATGTTGTCGAAGTATCTTCATTTGCCTATTGTTCTCGTTATCTGTCCTTCGAAGTCGTCCTATATGGTCAGTGCGATCGTATCTGCTATAACTGTAGGCATGTCAGATGCTAGAATGCAAAGTTACAGTGTAAACATAGTCGAAGTCGAAGTTTCTTGTTCTGCCTGTTGTGTGTGTTATACCCGTTCCGATGTCGTCTCATATGATCGATGCGAACTGATATGCTCCAGAGGTATTTATGTGAGATGATTAAATACAGAGATTCAGTGTGCGGACCGATGTTGTCGACGTATCTTCACTTGCCTATTGTTCTCGTTATGAGTCCTTCAAAGTCGTCTTAGATGATCATTGCGATCGTATCTGCTATAACTGTAGGCATGTTAGATGCTATCATGCGGAGTTACAGTGTGAACATAGTCGAAGTCAAAGTTACATGTTCTGCCTGTTGTGTGCGTTATACACGATTCGATGTCAACTCATCTGCTTCAAAAGTATCCATGTGAGATGATAGAATACTGAGATTCAGTGTGCAGACTGATTTTGTCGAAGTTTCTTCACTTGCCTGTTGTTCTCGTTATATTATGTCCTTCGAAGTCGTCTTATATGGTCAGTGCGACCGTATCTTCTATAGCTGTAGGCATGTCAGACGCTAGAATGCGGAGTTACAGTGTGAACATAGTCGGAGTCGAAGTTTCTTGTTCTGCCTGTTGTGTGCATTCTACATGCTTCGATGTCGTCTCATATGATCGTTGCGAACATATATGCCCCCGAGGTATCCATGTGAAATGATATAATACAGAGATACAGTGTGCAGACTTATATATGTTGTCGAAGTATCTTCACTCAATAATAATAATGATAATAATAATAATAATAATAATAATATTTATTTCTTTGGTTGAAAAGTACAGTTGAAGAAAAAAATCAATGCACAATAAACAAAGAAAATACACTTGCCTATTGTTCTCGTTAAATGTCCTTCGAAGTCAACTTATATGGTCATTGCGATCGTATCTGCTATAGCTGTAGGCATGTCAGATGCAAGAAAGCAAAGGTACAGTGTTAACATATTCGAAGTCGGAGTTTCTTGTTCTGCCTGTTGTGTGCGTTATACCCGCCTCGATGTCGTCTTATAGGATCGTTGCGAACATATATGCTCCAGGTTTCTATGTGAGATGATAGAATACAAAAAAACCGTGTGCAGACTGATATTGTCGAAGTATCTTCACTTGCCTATTGTTCTTGTTATAAGTCCCTCAAAGTCGTCTTATATGGTCAGTGCGATCGTATCTGCTATAGCTGTAGGCATGTCAGATGCTAGAATGCGAAGTTACAGTGCAAGCAATGTCAGAGTCGAAGTTACTTGTTCTGCCTGTTGTGTGCGTTATACCCGCTCTGATGTCGTCTTATATAATAGTTGCAAACTCATATGCTCCAGAGGTAACCATGTGAGATGATAGAATACAGAGATACGGTGTGCGGACTGATGTTGTCGAAGTATCTTTACTTGCCTATTGTTCTCGTTATATGTCCTTCGAAGTCGTTCTATATGGTCAGTGCGATCGTATCTCCAAATATTGTAGGCATTTTGAAGTCGAAGTTTCTTGTTCTCCCTGTTGTGAGCTTCATTCTGATTCAGGAAACACTAGACATTGTCTACCTATAAGATGTATATTCGACTTATCATCAAGATTGATAAATTCGAAGTTCTGGCGAACACGCCAGTTTACAGACTCTTGATTGTTGGAATCGAATTAGTAGATATGAGAAAGTATAGTACTCCACTCGCATATAATGAGCTGTCATATATACTCCTTGAATGGGCATTCATGATGCTAGAATGCAAAGTTTCAAAGTAAACATAGTCGAAGTCGAAGTTTCTCGTTCTGCCTGTTGTGTGCGTTATACCCGCTTCGATGTCGTCTCATATGATCGTTGCGAACTTATATGCTCCAGAGGTATCTATGTGAGATAATAGAAAACAGAGATACAGTGTGCAGACTGATGTTGTTGAAGTATCTTCACTTGCCTATTGTTCTCGTCATAAGTCCTTCAAAGTCGTCTCATATGGTCAGTACGATCGTCAGATTCTAGAATGCAAAGTAACAGAGTAAACATAGTCGAAGTCAAGGTTTCTTGTTCTGCCTGTTGTGTGCGTCATACCCGATTCGATGTCAACTCATATGATCGTGGCGAACTACCATGCTCCAAAGGTATCCATGTGAGTTGATAGAATACAGAGATACAGTGTGCAGACTGATGTTGTCAAAGTATCTACACTCGCCTATTGTTCTCGTTATATGTCCTTCGAAGTCGTCTTATATGGTCAGTGCGATCGTACCTGCTATTGTTGTAGGCATGTCAGATGCGAGAATGCGAAGTTACAGTGTAAACATAGTCGGAGTCGAAGTTTCTTGTTTTGCCTATTGCGTGCGCTATACCCGCTAATGACGTCGTACTAATTTTTGTGTTTTTCATTTTCATGAAACAATGTTCAGACTTTCTCCATGTGGTAGGCCGTGGCGAAAGTCGACAAGGGTGTTGGGGTATTTTTTGATTTAGATTTTCAAAATTCATCGCAGTTCTCGAGATATTTGAGAGAATATGAATATCAGGACTTAAAAAAATTCCATCAAAAATGATACGTTTCTAATTTTTTTCTTTCAGTCAAGAGGCAATTTCGAGTAACAATGTATAGAGATTTTTTCGTTGGTCGTCTTGATTTCTATCGAATTTCGGGCGGAAAACACACACTTGTCACTCACTTTTTTTTCAATGAACTTAGAATTATTTCGCGTCATGACTTCGTACATTTTTTTTTGTTTTTCGTGATACGGTGTTCGGACTTTCTCCATGTGGTAGGCTTTTGCGAAAGTCGACAGGGCGTTGGAATATTCTTCGATTCAGATTTTCTATATTCATTGCCGTTCTCGAGATATTTTAGAAAATATGAATATCGGGACTTTGAAAAATTCCATCAGAAATGATACTTTTCAAATTTTTTTTTTCGGTAGAGAGGCAATTTTGAGCTACAATTTATGAAGACATTCACGTTGGTTGTCTTGATTTCTATCCAATTTTGGGCAAAATACATACAATTGTCACTCACCTTGTTTTTTTCAATAAACTTAGGAATATTTCGCGTCATTACGTTGTACTAATTCTTTTGTTTTTCGTGATACGGTGTTCGTACTTTCTCCATGTGGTAGGCCTTTGCGGAAGTCGACAAGGGTGTTGGAGTATTTTCCGATTTAGATTCCCGATGTTTTGTGCCGTTCTCGGAATATTTGAGAAAATATGAATATCGAGATTTGAAAAAATCTCATCAAAAATATTACTTTTCCAATTTTTTTTCCAGTAAAGAGGAAATTTCTAGTAACAATATATGAAGAATTTTTCGTTGATCGTCTTGATTTCTATCGAATTTTTGGGCAAAAAACATACTATTGTCACACACCTTTTTTTTTTCAATGAACTCAGAATTATTTCGCGTCACGACGTCGTACAATTTTTTTTTTGTATTTCATGATATAATGTCCGGACTTTCTCCATGTGGTAGGCCTATGCGAGGGTCGACGAGAGTGTTGGGGTATATTTCGATTAGGATTCCCGATATTTTGTGCCGTTCTCGAGATATTTGAGAAAATATGAATATCGGGATTTGAAAAAATCTCATCAAAAATATTACTTTTCCAATTTTTTTCTTCCAGTCAAGAGGCAATTTTGAGTAACAATGTATAGAGACTTTTTTGTTGGTCGTCTTGATTTCTATCGAATTTCGGGCGAAAAACACACACTTGTCACTCACTTTTTTTTCAATGAACTTAGAATTATTTCGCGTCATGACTCCGTACAAATTTTTTTTGTTTTTCGTGATACGGTGTTCGGACTTTCTCCATGTGGTAGGCTTTTGCGAAAGTTGACAGGGCGTTGGGATATTCTTTGATTCAGATTTTCTATATTCATTGCCGTTCTCGAGATATTTGAGAAAATATGAATATCGGGACTTTGAGAATTTTCATCAAAAATGATACTTTTCCAATTTTGTTTTCCAGTAAAGAGGCAATTTTGAGTAACAATTTATAAATACTTTCTCGTTGGTTGTCTTGATTTCTATCGAATTTTGAACAAAAAACATACAATTGTCACTCACCACGTTTTTTTCAATGTACTAATTCTTTTGTTTTTCGTGATACGGTGTTCGGACTTTCTCCATGTGGTAGGCCTCTGCAAAAGTCGACAAGGGTGTTGGAGTATTTTTCGATTTATATTCTCGATGTTTTGTTCTGTTCTCGAAATATTTGTGAAAATATAAATATCGGGATTTGAAAAAAATCTCATAAAAATATTACTTTTCAATTTTTTTCCAGTAAAGAGGCAATTTTGAGTAACAATGAAGGTATAGAGAATTTTCTGTTGATCGTCTTGATTTCTAACGAATTTTGGGCAGAAAACATAGAATTGTATCCACCTTTTTTTTCTCAATTATTTTTATATATTGGTAAGTCATATTTCTAGATCATTATTCATCATATTATTCATCCGATTTGAAGAAGAATATCAATTCTCAATTTCGGAGGATTTTATTATTTATTTTTCATGTTCCCTTTTGAATGTTCATCAGATATAATTCAATGTTCGACGTGGCAAATAGCCAGGAAAGTAGTTGTTTTCTGTTGAATATTCAGAATGATGTGTGTATATACATATTTTTGTCTGAAGGAGAATGCAAATTCTCACTTTCAGAAATTTTTATATTTTATTTTCAAACTCTTATCGTGTGTGTTCAATAGATATAATTCAATGTTCGTCGTGGCATATAGCCAGGAAAGTAGTTGTTTTCTATTGAATTAACTGAAAAAGAGTAAATATTCTCATCACATAGAGAATGCGAATTCTCAATGTATTGTTTTATATAAATATATATCCATTTTTGTATGTTCATAATTTATCTGAGAATATTCATTCTCAACGAATTCAAGACTATCAACGAAAAATTCTCTATACATTGTCACTCAAAATTGCCTCTTCACTGGAAAAAAAAATTGGAAAAGTAATATTTTTGATGAGATTTTTTCAAATCCCGATATTCATATTTTCTCAAATATTTCGAGAACGGCACAAAACATCGAGAATATAAATCGGAAAATACTCCAACATCCTTGTCGACTTCCGCAAAGGCCTACCACATGGGGGGAGTCCGAACACCGTATCACGAATAACAAAAGAATTAGTACGACGTAATGACGCGAAATAATTCTATGTTCATTGAAAAAAACAAGGTGAGTGACAATTGTATGTTTTTCGCCCGAAATTCGATAGAAATCAAGACGACCAAGGAAAAAGTCTTCAAACATTGGTACTCAGAATTGCCTCTTTACTAGAAAAAAAATCGGAAAAGTATTATTTTTGATGAAATTTTTCAAAGTCCCGATATTCATATTTTCTCAAATATCTCGAGAACGGCACAAAATATCGAAAATCTCAATCGATATATACCTCAACACCCTCGTCGACTTTCGCGAAGGTCTACCACATGGAGAAAGTCCGAACAATGTATTATGAATAACAGAAAAATAATTCTGAGTTCATTGAAAAAAAGAAGTGAGTGACAAGTGTATGTTTTTTGCCCGAAATTCGATGGAAATCAAGACGACCAACGAAAAAGTCTCTTCACATTGTTACTCAGAATCGCCTTTTTACTGGGAGAAAAAATTGGAAAAGTATAATTTTTGATGAATTTTTTTCAAGTCCCGATATTCATATTCTCTCAAATATCTCGAGAACGGCACAAAATATCGAAAATCCAAATCGAAATATACATCAACACCTCTGTAGACTTCCGCAACGGCCTACCACATGGGGAAAGTCTGAACATTAAATCACGAAAAACTGAAAATTCAATACGACGTCATGACGCGAAATAATTCTAAGTTTATTGAAAAAAAGAAGTGAGTGACAAGTGTATGTTTTTCACCCGGAATTCAATTGAAATCAAGTCGACCAACGGGAGAGTCTCTCCACATTGTTACTCAAAATTGCCTCTTCACTGGGAGGATAAAATTGGACGAGTATTATTATTGATGATATCTTTTTGAGTCCCGATATCCATATTTTCTCAAATATCTCGAGAACGGCAAAAAATATAGAAAATCCAAATCAAAGAATATTCCAACACACTTGTCGACTTTCGCAACGGCTACCACATGGAAAATGTCCGAACATTGTATCACGAGAAACACAAAAATTAGTACGACGTCATGACGTGAAATAATTCTAAGTTCATTGAATAAAAAAAAAGGAGTGACAAGTGTATGTTTTTCTCCCAAAATTCGATAGTAATCAAGACAACCAACGAAAAAGTATCCATAAATTGCTAGCAGAATGTCTAACTAATACATATAGTTCACTCGTTGTTCAATATTTACCTCTCAGAAAAATCCTGAAACATGACAAACGACCCGTTGAATTCTTTAATGATCACCTACGGCATATGAGAAATACTCTTCATTCTATGAAAATTATAAGTGACTCTTCTGATGATCCCACATTCACTCAAGCTTACAAGAACTTCAAACACTAATACCAATCATCAAACAATCAAGCAAAAAGAAATAGTAATGATAACTTTCTTCAAGCATCCAACAATGAACCGTTGGATGCTTGGAGGCTAACCAACTATGAAAGAAATTCCGCTAGTAAACTTAATTTCAACGCCGAGATTGACCCTGATGACTTCAATTTATTCTTCACAGATATAGCCGAACAAATCATTAAAACTCTACCCAAAAATAATCTGAACCCAATAAATTGCCTAGCTCATTTACCAAAACCAAGAGAATCACTCCTTATGCTGCCTGTTGACTCTGAGGAAGTAAAATTAGCTATTCATAAGCTGAAAAATTCTAGTTGTTCGGATATCTATCACTCGAACAGCAAAATCATATAAGAAACAATAGAATACTTGACTGAACCACTAACAGCGCTCATAAATCGCTGCCTAAGTGAAGGTCTCTTTCCTGAAATATTCAAAGTGAACAAAGTCATTCCAATTCATGAAGAAGGTGATAATACACTGCCAGACAACTATAGACCTATCTCTATAATTCCCATCTTTAGAAAAATCATAGAAATCATTCTTAAAGACCGCCTAACTAGTTTTTTTCAAAAACACACTATCATAAATGAACACCAATACGGGTTCCTTAGAAACCGTTCGACAATTGTAGCAGTCCTGGAGGTAGTCCGTAACATTGTTGAGAATCTCGAGAGAAACGAACATACTGCTGTCACAATGTGGGACTTGAGTAAGGCTTTCGATTGTGTTAACCACGATTTACTGGTAGAGAAGCTCAATTTCTACGGGATTCGTGGTACGGCATCGGACCTTCTCAAGTCTTACTTGACCAATAGAAAGCAATCCGTCTGTATAGGAAATTCTTGCTCTGATGTTAGGCATATAAAACACGGAGTTCCTCAGGGCTCTATTCTCGGTCCCATACTTTTTGTTATATACATCAACGACATTTTAACCCACTTATTGCCTAACATCTGTGTATGTTATGCAGACGACACAACAATATTGTGGGCTGGCACTAGTGCGTTAGAACTCATGCAAACTACCGACAGAGTTGAAGAGAAAGCAGAAAAGTGGTTCTCCGCAAACATGCTGAAACTTAACAAAAACAAAACGCAAAAAATTTTGATCTCAACAAACAATAATCTGATATCTAATCAACATACCAAATTACTAGGCATTGTTCTAGATGATGGTCTGAGATAGGAAAATCACTGAGATCAGCCGTGCAAAAAACTTGCTACCCAGATCTATTCACTTCGTCAGATGAAGAAAGTGTTGAGTATGGAAATATTACTTATGTCTTATCACAGCCTATTTCAGTCACACCTCTCATATGGAGTTTTACTGTGGGGCAATTCAACATATTCAATTAGAGCTTTTCGCATGCAGAAAAAAGCACTCCTTATTCTAACTGCGGTGAAATATGCTTAACACATTTCCGCAAAAATATCCACACATATAAGACCCATGCAAGCATCCACAACTATCCAACAAGAAATGCAGGACACCTCAGACCTCCAAGGCTTAAGCTAGCAACATCTACACGCAACACTTTGGACGTTAACATATATAACAAACTTTCATCACACATCAAAAACTTGAATATCTACAGTAGAGGGGCTATGCCAGTACCAGGGCAAGCCAATCAGAGACAAGCATTCGGTTGGAGGCCACGCCAACTAAAAACCAGCGCGAAATTCAAATTATTCATACGTCGCCATCGTGAATAAATGAATTAAAAAAAGCTGTCACCGCTGGGATGAATTGAACCAGGGACCTTTGCATTATGAGGCAGCGTATATACGCACTGTGGTATTCCGACCTCCATGATATTTCATTTATTTTAATGCTATTCAAACGGGATATCCATCGATGGCGCGCGCTTATCTTTGCAACGGATCTATCGAGGTAGTGTGAAGCGAGAGATGCATTCCAGAGATAAGAAACTTCGAGTCGAAAATAATATCCATCGCTGGCGCACGCTTATCTTTGCAACGGATCTATCGAGGTAGAGTAAGGCTTCAGCGCTCGGCGCTGCAACGTTGTCGGACGTATGTGTTTGGATGTAAATATTGTTACATTATTGTGTGTGGCAACGCTGTCTCGCTTCATGGCGTTCGAAGATCCAGCAAAGCGAGAGATCCCTTAGAATGATAAGCGCGCGCTCGTATTGGAAACGAATACTTGGATTATTTATTTATTTCAAAGTGGGTGACGTCATGCCGTTACCTTCATAGCGTTCGAAGTTCCAGCAAAGCGAGAGATCCCTTAGAATGATAAGCGCGCTCGTATACCCATTCCTCAAACTGTGACTTTAATGACAATAACAAGAATAAATTTTCATATACAGGGCGTTTGAGTTGATGAAGATTGAAAAAAAATATATACAGGGCAGCCCATGGGGGTAAAAGAATACGAAAACGAAGATAAATAATCTATTTATTTAAGTAATCCTCTTCTACAAAAATGACATGCCTCTTGAGAAGATGGCGGTCCATCCCAGTGTGTGGTCCAATCGGGACGATTATAATGAACGAAGCATGGCAGTTTGATTTGTAGGTTAAAGTTGCTGCGATATTCTTGAGGAAGTTTGTGCCACACCCTCAATAGCCCATAAGGATCTGCATATTCAATGATACACTCTACTGGAATATAGTGCAATTCTTGTTCGGTGAATTTTAGCAGAGTGGTAGCAGGAGATTTCAGGAACTCTAAGAGCACAGCTATTACAGATTTATAACAGAGTGTCTCAATACTGGAGAGTGGATTGCTTTCAATATCAATAGAACGTGGGAGAGTTTTAAAGAGTGAAAATTTCGCTATAATCGACACCAAGCATTGTGTGTCGAGAAATGCGGGAAATTCTTGAATAAAACTAATCTATACCACCATATGAGGAATGCCCATAGAGTGGACGCCACCAATTCGAATAACCTAGCTGATTAGCGGATGGCAGTTAACGGATTCAGAAGTCTTCAGATCACACCTATAGAAGTATTCAGAGGTATTCGGAGGTCTTCAGATCACGCCTTCAGATGTCTTCAGAGGTATTCAGAGGTATTCAGAGGTATTCAGAGGTATTCAGAGGTCTTCAGATCACGCCTTCAGAGGTATTCAGATGTCTTCAGAGGTATTCAGATGCCTTCAGAGGTATTCAGATGTCTTCAGAGGTATTCAAGAGTCTTCAGTTGTATATCAGACACCATAGCGTTCACATCATGGAGTCTGAGCCACATTCATCAGAGCAAGCATTAGATAAATATCACTATGCAGATTATGATAATGCTTATGGACCGAAATATGTTGACGGCAGATGGACACTTGGACATAAGAATCTACGCTTTGAGGACTAATACATAAGCGTACATAATGTCGATTTTAAAAGTACTCTCTGGGTCTTTTGGAATTATTATTTTCCAAGAACCCTCGAAATTACACGCCTCTGGATCACCAGATGTATAAACAGATGCTAGAAATCAGCTTTATTCATAGAGATCGATTAGGGCGATTACGAGGACAAGCTGATAAGGAGAAATTTGATAAAATTATCAGACCCCTCTTCAAAAATAAGACCAAGCCTAAACGTCCAAAATCGAGCGTGGAGCCTGAAGCCAGTATTGGGAATGAAGAGTACAATATTTCAGATGAATGGACAGATCCGAATATCTTGGTGGATAGACTGAGATATTTAATGGAATCAGATAAGAACAACAACGAGATCGCCTTTATTCTTACTGAACTTGAAAATGTTGGTATAATATCTAAGAAATAAATGATGTCAAAATTATCCGTTTTTTATTCAACACCTGCTAGGCGAGTAGACTCACAATGACTACTCAACTTGGCATACAGAAATATATATTTAAAAACCCTGTATAATGACTGGTAGGTAGTGTGATGAAATCATAAACTTGGTTGACTTGCTGACTGTCTTTGGTCGACTGACATTTTTACGATGATAATCACTCTAAGAGTCACAAAAATGAAAAACGAGGTAGCGACATTTCTTGCTGACCCGCCCTGTATAGCAGAAATATTTTTTAGTGTGGGATATTGAATATTAGGTCTAGGACTAAAAACAGCTCTTGTTTCAGCTTGAACAGCTGTTTTTTGTGTGATTTCGATAGTTCCTTGTATCTCATATGGAACGATAAGAGAATCAATAATAATAGGATTATTTCCTTTATTATTCGTTAATTTTAGTCTATAACTCAGCTGATTTGATCATCTTTCTAGGCTTTGAAAGAATATGATTTTCTGTATACGCCAAATATAGAACAACCAAGATAACGGCATCCTGTTTGAACGCTCCAACTTGAACAGCTGTTTGATTTCGGTAGTTCGTTGATTTCGTGAAAAGACGATAAGAGAACCCGTGTATGTCTTTTATACCAACTCGTTAATTGTTGTCTATAGCTCATCTATTGTAAGAGTATCAGATTTTGAAATATTCGGCGGATTCAGTGGCAGATAAAATGCATAACAATGCTTGAATATAATATGCACACATGAAGATAAGCCTCTCAATGTATAGGGTGAATCAGTCAGTATAGTCGGACAGTGGACTGAGTTTTAAAAAAGAATCATATTATGTGATGCATGAAAGAAATGCTCAATAGATCATATTATCAATAAGCCAAAAAGAAGCAACAAGTTGTGTTCTTCTTTGCCAGTAGTCGGACACTTGTCTTTTATCGTGCAGAGTGAATGAAAGCACTCAAGTATGCTGCATAAGTTAAATCATACGAGCATTCTGTGTGAGTTATATACTACGCGTTTTCTATGACTACAGCAAAACTCTTCAGCTTGCTGATTTTCTCACAACTAATAGTCTGTCATTTCATGAAATTCGATATTGGAACATGGTGTATGTTTATGTGGCAATTTTTGTAGAAGAATCAATTTATATCATACCTAACTAGAAAACATTGGGCTGATAATTGAATAGGGTGTTCTCCTAGGAAAAAACACCTAAAATTCAATCAAAACTGTATTCGTACTTATTCCTATACCAAAGCCGGCGGCTAATTTCATCGATAACAAATTGGAATGATTATACCAAATATTCCTCAATAAGATTACCAAAGAACCTGCTTAACTTCATGAACCATGTAATAAACGACAAAATTTAAATATATCTCTTCAGCATATTCATTGCTGAATTTATTTGTTATACCAGCCGATAGATGGCGGTACAACTACGTTGCTAAGAGTTACTAACAGCCGTCGGCCGAGCGCCAACAAATAAATATGAGCCTCAAACGACTGTTATCATCTTCCATTGGTTATTGCACTGCACCGAACTTATATATTTTCGGATTCGAATTGTTACCTTATATCTGCAAATAGGTCGGTCATTCTCAGGATTTCAGGATGAAAATAATTCATACCGTGTCATCCATCACTGTCATCGAATAAAAAACATCCTAAATGTTTCTTCAAGATGTTCCATATCAAGTACCATGAATGTATCTGGTACATCCCGTATCATCCCACAAACATTCTGATGGGATGTTTATAAGACATCGCAAATGCTGACAAGAATGTCCCAAGGAAAATGGGGATTTTCCAGAGTTGTTCCTATCATCCCATATGGATGGTTCTACGACGTCTTACTGATGTTATTGTGTTATTAGGGCATGCGCATGGTGAGCGATGCCACACTCACTAATTCTTAGAAAACACCTGAACAAAACGACTAAGTTCATCATAGAAAGTATTTCCAAGATCTCCAAATGCGAAATCTCTGAAATTTTCTGTGTATCATTGGGATGGTTAGTGAGTGTAAGAGAGAGTGAGAAGGTAAAAAAGTGAGAAGAAGAGAGAGAGAGAGAGAGAGAGATTGGATGTATATTAGTTGAAGGTATGGATGTAAAAAACAGTTGTATCATGTCTTCTGACGAATACAGACGTGCACTAGAAGAATTTGGGTTGAAAGTAAGAAAGCTCAGTGCAGACATCCAATTGTATGAGCAGAAAGTTTGTTTGTTCAAAGATTTCGAGCAATTGAGTATTAATGACAAGGTGTTCACAGAACCAAGACGCACAGCTGCACCTACATCGAGAAGAATCCAACCAACACAGCTACTAGATGGCGATACTGAAAGCAAGCTTCATTCTATTGACAGCTCTGAGCAACAACATCTTCTACACAAACATACCGTACAATACGAGGAATGCAGCCGTATGTTTTGATGTGAATCGTACACAACAGTGTGATTGAAAGCTGATGAGTAGAATGCATGTCAACGATAACAAACTACCTGTATATTCAATCGACATGCCTCGAGTCAATGGGACCACCATCGAGTACAAATTGAGATTATCGTTTTCTGATGGCAGTGACGGCGAAATGGGAGACTGGCAGACATTTACATTGAAGAAAACACCCGCAAAATTAGATGATGATCAAGATTCTGTCAATATCATTGCAATTTTGACACTTTGTTGTACACTAATATGTTCACTCATTTTAATCTCACATGTTATTTTCATTATACTGAGAAATAAGGGATGTGATGAATAAAAACTCTGAAATTATTATAAAGTTTTTTATTTTGGCAATAAATTACATAACCAATTATATAAAGTATCGACATTGTGGAGACTGCACTGGAACCTTCCTCCATGGAAATGATTCATGCAAGGTGGAATGGATTGTTGAAACGTTATTGGCTGCCACCAAGAATTGTCAAAATCTTCCAAATTAACAATGTGATTGGTCATCTCCAACTCTGCACATTTTTGCTGTAAAAACTGAATCTTTTGATGGCCTCTTACGTAGATGATGTTTGTCTGCTGCAGGTTATCTCGTAGTATTTGATCCAACTCATTCAAATCCACATAACCACTGGAATATTTTAAACCATGAACGTAACGCTCCACATGATTTGCCATCTTTTTATCTTCTCTGCTTAAACTCGAAAATTCTACAGATGGCTTGAATAGAAAATGACTCGTCTTTTTGCCAATGCGAATGGTCATTTCCTTTGGAATGAATTCACCATCAACCATGAACCCTTGAATATCAACCAGTGCGATCTCCATGGCTCTTCGAAGCAAACTGACGTCTGACTGATGCAGCAACACCCACCTAGGCAATATTTCGAACAATTTCGCTGAGTGGGAGATGTTCCATGATTTGATCGTGAATGATGATGCAATAGGCTTTGGTGTCGGGAGGGAAGCCTGTAGTCGCTTCAATGTCCAACTTTATGTCAACTGTAGACGACTTCATGCCTAGATGGCGCCTCGAGCAATCGATAACAAACATTGGTCGGGATTTGAATTCGGCAAAGTTTACTAGAGAGCGCTTTTCTTGACAGTTATGGTAGCTCTTGTTGAACTCTGTATAGTTGAAGTGAGCGTCAGCATATTGGTCTCGGGAAAAGTCCAATAGCATTCGTTCTTGCGGATAATAGTCGCTATTCAGAGCCAATCGTATGGATTTGATGTTGGCATTATCGAACAAGGTGACGTCTTCATGCAAATTATCGGCTTTTTTCGTTTGGAAAAATACTATAACATATCTTGGACTGTCCAATGCAGAACATGTCTTCACGGACCAGATTTCTATGGTAGATCCTTGTGTGAGTGCTGGTAGCTCGTGCAATTTCCATCGGCGAAACGGTATCATCATAGGCTCATCTGCTTTGATACGTGTCAACAGCTGCAACTTTATGTCATCGTTGGGTGTGAGATGTGGCACTTTCAAATTGATGCTTTCTATCGTTATTTTAGCAATACTCTGAGTCTGAGGAGATCCTTGCAAAGCAGTATTCGCTCTCTCGACAACCTTCACACTATTGGCATCATTGCGAGCTCTCACTAAACGGATTGACTGCTTGCCCCACGTTGCCACTTGATGATCATTGAAGATGGAAAACAAATGTTTCAGTGGAATGTTCATGCTAAACGTACCATCGGTGTTGAGGATCGGAGCATTGGGATAGTTCCAGCCTGCTATGGCTAGATGACGTGAGTCTTCAGGTGTATAACACAAGTATCCTCGCACAGTACTCGTTATCCCAGGATATCTGACAGTGTCCAATTCTTTATTACATAATTCATAGGTACAGGAATCAAAGAGATAAGCTCCAGCATTGTGGGTTAATGTACCAGTACCACCACCGGTCACCTTCAATTTACCCTTGATTGTAATGATGCCTTCAAACATGGCCAACCACGAATCTGCTTGATTAACCGTTATATCAATGACATCATTGTTCTCGAATGATTTCACATATGGATAATAGGTACGCCATTCCACTTTAGTGATGCTTTCGTCGAGTCTGGGTTTGCGGAAAACGTCGAACACGGGTGCTAACAACATTGTAGTCTTTGAGTGATTTCAGAAACAGGACACTGGATAATATCAATGTTTTTCTGTTGCTGCTGCTCTTCGAAGACACGACTGCTTTGGTGTACGGTGTCGAGGGAACTGGTGCTGATGATGTTGCTGATGATGGTATATTATCTGATTTATAGGAGTAATCAAACACTAGTACCATCTTGCGAGTTTCTTCAATTCCAATCTTATTATGATTTCTTCACCTCTAAAATTCACCTGCCTGAAATCTTGGTCTAGAATCTGGAGTGTGATGTTGGGCAATTCCCGCCTGCTGACTATAGGTAGATAGATTAGATTTCTGGGAGTCTCGTCTATGGCGTAACCAGGATCGACTGCAACCGCAAACTCGTAGATCGTATGTGATGGTCTGTCGTTGTAGAGAGCTCCAGCAGTAACGTTGCTATCAATGTGAATGGTTCTCACTTTGGTTATGCTGACCGGCAAATCGGAAGTGTGGACTTGTTGTGCGTTCAACAATCTATTTGAAAATCCCAAGACTTGAGCTATGCTATCCTTTGGACGAAAATCGATGGCAAACCTTTGGCTCGAAATCTCGCACTTTAGTGTATTATTGTTGGGCTTCAACGAGAATATATCATCAACGTCCTTTGCACTTGAGATGCCCAATTCTTCTCGTATGAATGTCTCAATGTCCACAATATCGTATGAACCTTCGGGAATATCGATGATCTTTCCCGCCTTGGTCTTATCTTGCAGATAAAACTTTGATCCTTTGTCGATATTTGGTATACTGTTGTATGAATGGAATCCCAATAATGCTAGTCCGTAATCAGAGTCTGGATCGAGTTGAAGTGGTGTCAAAAAGTCTATGGAGAGCGTAGATGTACGACCTTTCAACGTCACTATCAGAGACATGACTGATGCACAATGACCGAGATACTTGTTCTCATTAAAAAGGAATTCTAAACATAGACGTCCACAATTACTTCGATTGAAATTTTGGTATTGATTGTTATTGTACAAGATTTTCGTGCTGGCACCCAAATATTGCGCCAATTCTCTGGGCGGTTTCAGATTGCTATAACTATCGAAATATAAGGCTTTTTTATCATTTTTTATGTAAGCCACCCAATGAGTGCCCGCATGATTGGAGGTATCCAAATTCAATACAGCACACTCGCGATGCCATGGACCGGTGGAAGGTAGAGTGTTCCGCATAAAAACACCTCGAAAATACGGTATTTTCAGCTGTTTGGCATACTTTATCACATCTTTATCGTACATTGATTTATTGGGTAGCTTGTCTAGAAGTTTTTTGAGTTTTTTGATTGTTTCTTCGAGTACAGTCCGAATCCTCTCGATGTTTTGCGTAGAAATAGGCCGGAACCCTGCTTGCCGATAGCCTCCATTGCTTTATTATGTCTTTGATCTTCTTCGAGCTTTTTCTTTGCATTTTTCGCATCAATGACTGTCTTTGCGACTGCTCCGGCTCCTCTAGCTAGAGATCCTACGGCTCCCAAGGCGGCAAAGATTGGTATCAATGGTAGTATACCGCCACTGTGTGGAAGAGGTATGATTCTTGGTACTCTGATTCTTTTTTTACCGCCAGCCCTCTTGATTGCCATTCTGGCTGCACGGAGTGCTCTCAATGCAGATTTATTCAGACCACTTCCTGATGTTGTACTACCACCACCACCACCACCACCATCTGACTTTGATAGTACATTTTTTATGAATTTGATAATGTTGGATAGGGATTGCTGTGATACAAGACCCATGCCGAGTTTTCGTTTGACCTTCATTCCGGTGGTGACAAGCCAAGCAGCAGCCTTCTCTTTGAATTTAGCGTACTTCGACTTGACTCTCTCCCACGCTCGATTTTCCAATATCCAATCAGCTTTGTGCCTGTCTTCTATCGAGGAATTTTGTGAATAGGCGATATCGTGTACTCGACACGCGTCGTCCAACGGATTGATACCGGTGTCTCCTCTTGCAAGTCTTTTATCGAGTTTGGTACCTGGACCACAAAATCTGTAGCCTGGAATGTGTAATTCGATGGGAAGTTTATCGATCAGAGAATTAAGCACACCCTCTCCGTGGTAGAGCAACATGGAGACTGACGTGTAGAAAGTTCGACAACTCTGCATATACCTAATGAAATGAAAAAATATATCATCACATGATGAAGATCATTCAACAAAAACGGATGTTACCCATTGTGAATTTGGATGAAATTTTGTCAACCAAACCACCAGTAAATAGTAAACATGGGAAACTGCTTCCCCATTCGTTCAGAGCAATCTTCTGCGGACCAAGCGGATGTGGAAAGACCAATGCGATGCTTTCCCTGCTGTTCAATCCAAATGGCGCGAAATTCAAGAACGTTTACGTGTATTCAAAGTCGTTGTACCAACCGAAATATCAATTGCTGCAACAAGTGTTGGATTCAGTGAAAGGTGTTGGGTATTTTCCCTTTAAAGAAAATGATGATGTCATCAGTTCATCAGAAGCGAAAAATAATTCGATATATATTTTTGATGATGTATCATGCGACAAGCAGCAAAAAATTCGAGAATATTTTTCAATGTGTAGACACAAGGATATTGACGTAGCATACCTATGCCAGACTTTTTCTAAGATACCGAAGCAGCTGGTGCGAGACAACAGTAACCTGTTGGTGTTATTTCGACAGGATGAAATGAATTTGAAGCATGTGTTCGACGAGCATGTCTCACCAGACATGTCATTCGATCAATTCAAAGCATTGTGCTCAGAGTGTTGGAATTCCAACCAATATGGTGCGATGGTGATTGCAAAAACTTTCGATATGAATGCTGGCAGATATAGAAAAGGTTTCGATAAGTTCATAAGACTGTGATCTTTGGACCATTCATCAAGATGACGTCAACCAAGATGCATGATGATGTTGCTGATGCGCTGCGCAAGAAAAAAATCAACGAACTATCGAAATCAATCAGAAGAAAATATTTAGCACTAAAATTGGGCAAGTCTGAGGATGATGGTGCGTTACAGAAAATATTCCAACCACTGACATCACCTTTGAAACAAATTGCCTCCGCGTCCAAGGTCATAGAAGAAAAACTCGATGGAACGCTTTCAAACATCAAGCGAAGCAGAGCAAAATCGTTGGGGTTGAAGAAGGAGAAGAAGAAGGAGAAGAATGAGGAAGAGGATGGGGAGGTGGAGAGGGAGCAATCGGATTTGAATCAAACTAATTTCATACCTATGATGGATGTGGCTGATAATGCTGGGCATACTGAAGATGATGATGGGGATGGTTATGACGATGCTGATGATGAACTTTTTGTAGATAGTGAAAATATCTCACCGGCTGCAATACATGATTACGTTGATCAGTATCCTGCGATGGCTCAAAAATATCTGACTGAATACTGGACAAATGATGAAAATATCGATACGGTTTATGGTCCCAAATATGATCCAGTAACATCGAAATGGTCTCTCAACGGAAAAGAAATGAATTTCCATCGAAGAACTGGAGATATACTTCTTGATGGCTTTCGGTTCCGTGGCACCCTAGACCTCTATCAATTACTCTTCTATAATGATCCATCCTTTGCCAAAGATGATACGAACCCATACAAGCAAATACTCTTGCTCACCAAAGCTCATCTGAATTCTGCAGGACGTATGAAGTCTTCCTCTAGACTCAAATACGTAGAAATTATTCGTCCAATGTTCAGATCCAATTCCAGTGGTCGTGGTTTGAAGTTGACATACAGCACAGCACCTATCGAGTACATGTATTGGGATGATCCAAACGAATTGGTAGATAGATTGAAGTTGCTCATTGCATCACAGCAAGCCGGAAATACATCAAACGATAACGAGATTGTTGCCATCTTGAACGAATTGGAAGAGGCAGGAATAATAAAACATGTGTAACATTTCTGTGATACTTCCGTGACACTTCCATGACAACTTCCGTGACAGTTCCGTGACACTTCCTTGACACTTCCGTGACAGTTCCGTGACACTTCCTTGACACTTCTGTGACAGTTCCGTGACACTTCCTTGACAGTTCCGTGACACTTTCTTGGCATGTCTATGAGTGAAGAGGCTAATAATTGGCGAGGCAAAGTGCCTACCATTATCGATAACGTACAATACTTTAGTCATTAGCATAATGAGTCTCGACAAATTCGGACGTGGTTCGTTTCCACACTCAGCTCAGATGGTGACAGTCAGATCTGGATTTTCACATACTCCAACCGGTGATATTGATGTTGGTCATTTGAAGATGTGTAACGTAAAACTGCCAACAGATGCCGCTGATGTTGCAAACAAACAATATGTGGATGAAGTTATATCGCAAATAAAGTTAGATTTCAAGATTGCTTTCGATAATTACGGTGAAAAAATCCGAAATCACCTTGCTGGCTTCAGCAACGAAATAATCGAAGAAAGGAAGAGAGTGGATGTACATGATCTGAAACTGGCAACGTTCAATACAAACTTTGTTCAGTTGTCTGGCATAGTGCACAAGATCAACATACATGTGGAGCAGCTTCGCAACAACTCTCTACCAAAACTCGAAAGCGACATCGACTTGAATGTGAAAAATATTCTAGAACTTGTCGATGAGATTGACAACACTGTGAATGGTTTGCACGATTTGAAGGCTGAGCAACAACACAGCCGTGATAAAGAACGCCAGCTTACTGATGTCATTGATCAAATGAAAAAAGATCTGGCCAAGATTGCCATCACTCCAAAATCTACGACAACACCACCGCCACCAAAAAGGAAGCCTCCTGTGTGAAACCCATCATATAAACTCCTAATCCAACGAAGTCAATATGTCACATTCTAAAGAAAAAATCCAACTCGTCAATGAATTACATAGACCTGCTAGGAAAAAATTTCCAAGGCGCCGCATTATCATCAAAGGTTTGGATGACTTATGGCAAATGGATCTAGCCGAAATGCGACCTTATGCCTCTGTTAATAAGGATCACAAGCTGATAATGGTCGTAATTGATTGTTTTTCCAAGTACCTATGGACTAGACCATTAAAATCAAAAACTGGTACTGAAATTGCTCGAGCATTTGCTGATATCCTATCACATGCTGGCAACACCAGAGTTCCCAAGAACTTGCAAACCGATCAAGGTACCGAATTCTACAACGAAAAGTTTCAAAGTCTGATGAAAAAGTTCTCCATCAACCATTATCATACGTACACCATAATGAAGGCAGCCATTGCTGAACGTGTTATACGGACATTGAAGGAAAAACTATACAAGTACTTTAGTTAGAATGGCTCATACCGTTGGATAGATGTCCTGCCTGAAATCACGAAAAATTATAATAACACGAAACATACGACAATAAGATGCAAGCCCAGTGACGTCACCAAAGCCAACGAACAAGATATTTTAAAATCCACGTACAATCACATCAAAATTGCTGGAACCAGAAAATTCGACGTTGGTGACATTGTGAGAATAAGCAAAGCCAAACATGTTTTCGAAAAGAATTATACACCAAATTGGACTACTGAACTATTTAAAATCGTAAAAGTTCGTATCACGAAACCTACTACATACATCTTGGAAGATTTGCGTGGAACACCAATCAAAGGTGCCTTTTATCCTGAAGAATTGCAAAAATCTGAAAATTCCGATGTTTACCTAGTGGAAAAAGTTTTAAGGAAGAGGGGTAAAAAGGCGTTTGTCAAATGGCTAGGATTCGATGATACACACAACAGCTGGATTGATTCCACCAACAAGTTATAATGTAATCATATGGAAAACTAACACAAATTCAATGGATGTGAGGGGCCTTTCACGTCGATCGCTGACAAATAACAACCATTATCGGATGTTGTGACGTGTTGGCAGTGGTGGTATAAATAATGAGGACTGAAACTTTCAACACATCAGTTCGAGAACAATGAGTGAAGACTCTGGTTATTCATCTAGTGAAGTGCTTTCCGAAAACGGTAGTACTAGTTCATTGGCAATGATGGGTTATTATGGCGACGTTGATACATATTTGGACATGATTGAGCAAGCAGCGAAAGCCGAATCGTACCTCCTGCTGACTTCATCGTTCCAGTTGTCCACCTACATGATTCAGTGCGGACTTAGTCCAGCTAGACAGTTTAGTCCGAGCATCATCCTGAAGAAACCCTTCCATCCAGCGAAAATTTCGTTCTCCACATATGAATGGGCCACCTTCATCGATTCGCTGTATAAGGTACAACAAGACTTTTTTGAAGCACCCCTGCCCTGTTTCATTGATGAATATGATCCTGCCGTTACCACCTGCGGAGACTATATCACCATAACCAAATTCGTTTGCGATGGTGTCAAAATGTTGTCACTCACCAAATACCACATTACATTCGAATTGGTGGAAGAGGATGTTGCAGACATTTTGAGGGCTGAAACGTGTGTTGTTTCACATCGTGTTGCGCTAATAAACAAATTGGACTTTTCCATGTATTATCAGAACATTTTGAATACTATAGCCGATTGGATTAGAAATAGCCTGACTGATTTGGGTGCGGAAGAGCTTATATCTGGATTTTGTGATGTTTGTGATAGCATGTCTAGTAACGCTCTCAGAGAATATCTATATTATTGTAAAAATGAGGTTATGTCTGATTTGAATAAAATGTTGTGAAAAATGTGACTAGTTCTTTTTCATTTCATCAGTCTACAACTTGACGCGAGACTAGTAGCATCTGAAATATTTTAGCTCTGCTCGAAAAATCATGAAGTCTGAAATAGCTGTGCTATTGGAGTTTATAAAATCTCCTGCTTTGACTTTGACGAAATTCACTGAACAAGAATTGCAGTACATTCCAGTAGAATGTCTCATTGAATATGCAGATCCTTATGGGCTAATAAGGGTGTGGCACAAACTTCCTCAAGAATATCGTAGCAACTTTAACCTACAAATCAAACTGCCATGCTTCGTTCATTATAATCGTCCCGATTGGACCACACACTGGGATGGACCGCCATCTTCTCAAGAGGCATGTCATTTTTGTAGAAGAGGATTACTTAAATAAATAGATTATTCATCTTCGTTTTCGTATTCTTTTACCCCCATGGGCTGCCCTGTATATATTTTTTTTTCAATCTTCATCAACTCAAACGCCCTATATATGAAAATTCAATCTTGTTATTGTCATTAAAGTCACAGTTTGAGGAATGGGTATACGAGCGCGCGCTTATCATTCTAAGGGATCTCTCGCTTTGCTGGAACTTCGAACACTATGAAGGTAACGGCATGACGTCACCCACTTTGAAATGAATAAATAATCCAAGTATTCGTTTCCAATACGAGCGCGCGCTTATCATTCTAAGGGATCTCTCGCTTTGCTGGATCTTCGAACGCCATGAAGCGAGACAGCGTTGCCACACACAATAATGTAACAATATTAACATCCAAACACATACATCCGACAACGTTGCAGCGCCGAGCGCTCGAGCCTTACTCTACCTCGATAGATCCGTTGCAAAGATAAGCGCGCGCCAGCGATGGATATTATTTTCGACTCGAAGTTTCTTATCTCTGGAATGCATCTCTCGCTTCACACTACCTCGATAGATCCGTTGCAAAGATAAGCGCGCGCCAGCGATGGATATTATTTTCGACTCGAAGTTTCTTATCTCTGGAATGCATCTCTCGCTTCACTCTACCTCGATGGATCCGTTGCAAAGATAAGCGCGCGCCATCGATGGATATCCCGTTTGAATAGCATTAAAATAAATGAAATATCATGGAGGTCGGAATACCACAGTGCGTATATACGCTGCCTCATAATGCAAAGGTCCCTGGTTCAATTCCCCCCAGCGGTGACAGCTTTTTTTAATTTATTTATTCACGATGGCG
Source organism: Phaedon cochleariae (assembly GCA_918026855.4). Taxonomy (NCBI): domain Eukaryota; kingdom Metazoa; phylum Arthropoda; class Insecta; order Coleoptera; family Chrysomelidae; genus Phaedon; species Phaedon cochleariae. Next base: position 15,631,053 of record OU896719.1, on the reverse strand, counting down.
ACGTATGAATAATCTGAATTTCGCGCTGGTTTTTAGTGGGCGTGGCCTCCAACCAAATGCTTGTCTCTGATTGGCTTGCCCTGGTACTGGCATAGTCCCTCTACTATCTACAGTTATGAAAACACAATCAAGAAGCTCCTTATTGAAAAAGACTTTTATTCAACTCAGGAATATATGGAGACTCCATTCATTCAGGTTCCTGAACCTTTACTGATAGTTCGTCTGTACTCTATATTGTGTCTATGTATATAGTGTAGTATTATGTCATTTCAATTTCTTGTATTTTATTGATTCACTGGGATTTCTTGACTTTTACTTATGATGATTATTAGTTCTACTAACTAACCTTTATTTATATTTTATATTAGAATACTGATTTACACTTATTTTGTTTAATGTTTTGTATAATAGGTACGCCCAATTATCTGTACCACACTTTTGACTTGCTACGAATGTATTTATGCATAACGTGGTTAAATGAATTCTATTCAATTCTATTCTATTCTCAAAATTGCCTCTTTACTGGAAAAAAAATTGGCAAAGTATTATTTATGATGACATTTTTCAAAGTCCCGATATTCATATTCTCTCAAATATCTCGAGAACGGCACAGAATACCGAAAATCTAAATCGAAATATACCCCAACACCATTGTCGACTTCCGCATAGGCCTACCACATTGAGAAAGTCTAAACACCGTATCACGAAAAACAAAAAAAATAGTACGACGTCATGACGCGAAATGATTCTGAGTTCAATGAAAAAAAGAAGTGAGTGACAAGGTATGTTTTTTACCCGAAATTCGATAGAAATCAAGACGACTAACAAAAAAGTCTCTATACATTGTTACTCAAAATTGCCTCTTCACTGAAAAAAAAATTGGAAAAGTAATATATGGAGAAAGTCCGAACACCGAATCACGGAAAACAGAAAATTAGTACGACGTCATGACGCGAAATAATGCAAAGTTCAATGAATAAAAAAGGTGAGGGACAAGTGTATGTTTTTCGCCCAGAATTCGATAAAAATCAAGACGACCAACGAAAAAGTCTTCATAAATTGTTACTCAAAATTGCCTCTCTACTGGAAAAACAAATTGAAGAAGTATTATTTTTGAAGAGATTTTATCATGTCCCGATATTCTTATTTTCTCAAAAATCTCTAGAACGGCAAGAAATATCAAAAATCTGAGTCAAAAAATACCCCAACTTCCCTGTCGACTCTCGCAAAGGCCTACCACAAGGAGAAAGTCCGAACACCGTATCACGAAAAACCAAAAAATGAGTACGACGTCATGACGCGAAATAATTCTAAGTTCATTGAAAAAAAAAAAAAGTGAGTGACAAGTGTATGTTTATCTTCCGAAATTCGATAGAAATCAGACAACCAACACAAAAGTCTCTTCACATTGTTACTCAAAATCGCCTGTGTACTAGGAAATTGAAATTGGAGAAGTATTATTTTTGATTTAGTCCCGATATCCATATTTTCTCAAATATCTCGAGAACGGCAATGAATATAATAAATCTAAATCAAAGAATACCCCAACACCCTTGTCGACTTTCGCAACGGCCTACCACATGGAGAAAGTCTGAACATTAAATCACGAAAAACAAAAAAAATTGTACGACGTCATGACGCAAAATAATTCTGAGTTCATTGAAAAAAAAAAGGTGAGTGACAATTGAATGTTTTTTTGCCCAAAATTCTATAGAAATCAAGACGATCATCGAAAAATTCTCTATACATTGTTACTCAAAATTGCCTCTTTACTAGAAAAAAAATTGGAGAAGTAATATTTCTGATGATATTTTATCAAGTCCCGATATTCATATTTTCTCAAATATTCCGAGAACGGCACAAAACATCAAGAATATAAATCGAAAGTACTCCAACACCCTTGTTGACTCTTGCAAAGGCCTACCACATCGAGGAAGTCCGAACACCGTATCACGAAAAACCAAGAAATTAGTACGACGTCATGACGCGAAATAATTCAAAGTTCATTGAATAAAAAAGGTGAGTGACAAGTGTATGTTTTTCGCCCGAAATTTGATAGAAATCAAGACGACCAACGAAAAAGTCTCCATACATTGGTACTCAGAATTGCCTCTTTACTGGAAGAGAAAAATTGGAAAAGTATTATTTCTGATGAAATTTTTTCAAGTCCCGATATTCATATTTTCTCAAATATCTCGAGAACGGCACAAAATATCGAATATCTGAATCGAAAAATACCCCAACAATCCTGTCGACTTCCGCAACGAACAACCACATGGAGAGAGTCCGAACATGATATCACGAAAAACAAAATAATTTGTACGTCGTCAAGACGCGAAATGATTCTGAGTTCATTGAAAAAAAAAAAGATTGACAATTGTATGATTTTTGCCCAAAATTCGATAGAAATCAAGACGATCAACAAAAAATTCTCTGTACATTGTTACTCAGAATTGCCTCTTTTCTGAAAAAAAAATTGGAAAAGTAATATTTTTGAAGAGATAATCATATTTTCTCAAATATCTCGAGAACGGCACAGAATATCGAGAATCTGATTCGAAATATACCCCAGCACCATTGTCGACTTCCAGATAAGCCTACCACATTGAGAAAGTCTGAACACCGTATCACGAAAGATAAAAGAAATAGTACGACGTCATGACGCGAAATAATTCAATAAAAAAAAGGAGTGAGTGAAAAGTGTATGTTTTTCGCCCGAAATTCGATAGAAATCAAGACGACCAACAAAAAAGTCTCTAAACATTCTTACTCAGAATTGCCTCTTCACTGGAAAAAAAATTGGAGAAGTAATATTGTTACGTTATTCGGGTGCAGAACCGAACACGACACTATTTATTTTCGAACTGATTCATTTAATCTGAATAAACACTAATTTATATCGAACTTATAACTACTATTTATGTAAAACGATTTATATCACGCGGTATATTGCTGTCCCTGTGACACTCCCTGCTCGACTGCCTGACGGCAGTTATCCAGCCGTTTCTATATGAGATCACTTGGCAGGCTTTGGTTCGGGAACCTTCTTGAATGATCTTCCGTCTCCTTCTTTCTGTTCTAGAAGCTTCTTAGAACAAACCTCTCTCTCTAATTGTTCCATCGATTGTTACCAGAAAATTCCAGAATATTCTGTGATGTTATCTGTCACTGCGGCATATATTGAGTGTTCGGAAATATGCTAGTGCATATTGGAATCATTGAGAGGTAGGAGAACGATCTAGGATGCGTGTTACAGGATGAGCGTTGTACTCCTGCCTTCCTGCTGTTGATTCTAGTGCCCCGTTAAGAAGAATATCATTACACTGCCCCCTCCTTGAAACGCATTCCTCCTGGACTGCATTCGGATTGTTATGAAGATAGGGACAAGTGGTCTCATTTCTACAACGTGCAGTATGGTAGAAATAGCAAGGCACTGTCTTCCCTCTTGGAGTTCCTTTGGAGTTTCAGCAGCATACCAGAATTTCAACTCCGGTGAATCTGAATAAAACCTCTAGCATGTTCCTTACAACTCTCCAATTCAAGCCATCCAGTCCACACCCTAGCTTTGGAACAGCTATCTTCTGTATGTCCTTCTCGAGTATGATGCTTCGCGAGTCGACTAGCGTCTCCCAGAGGTCCTTGTAAGTGGGTTTCACAGTAGATCTTTCTTTCGTTATAAGATAAAACAGAGACCTTTTTCCTTCAGTGCTGATATATTCTATTTCTAGTGCTCGACCGACGAAGGGACCTTGTTGATGGAGCTCCTCTAACTTCCCGAACTCCCTCATGAAATTTTTTGCTATTCCTTGAGACATCTGAAGATCCTCGGCGACGCAGTGAGCTAGTGCGTATTCTACAGGAATGGCAAAAAGGTCGCGGTGCTCTTCCTTGGTGACGCCAAACCTTGCTTTTGAGGAACCACTGTATGTGCCAATGAATTCGTCGAATGTAAGCTCCTTTTCTTCCAGGCAAATTTGTTGAACTTGTTGATCTTGGGTTTCCTCGAATGGTGCTAGTCTGTTGAAATGAACGACTCTTGGTTTGCCACTATATTCTCTACTGATGCGGTAGATGACATCGTTGATCTTCTTCTTGACGGTATAAGGTCCTTCCCAAGATCTCTGTAGTTTTGGACAAATACCTCGTTTATTTTGTGGATTGTACAACGACACCAGGTCTCCTCCTGCGTATCCTGCACCACCAGCTCTGATGTCGTATCGGTCTTTCATGCGATCGCTGGCGATTTTCAGATTAGAACGAACCAATTCGTGAATATCGTTCATTTTTTTCATCAGATTCGTGACGTTATCTTTCCCCACCATGTACTCACCAGGTCTACATCCGAAGACCAAGTCACATGGAAGCCACATCTCTCGTCCAAATAGAACCTTCGCCGGAGTCTGTCCTGTAGATTCCTGTACTGCAGATCTGTAGGCCATCAAGAAGAAAGGAATATGTTGATCCTAGTCTTGTTGGTGTTGATCTACGACTTTGCAGAGATACCTCCCTATGGTTCGGTTCTTTCGCTCCACCATGCCATCTGACTGTGGATGCAATGGAGTTGTTCTTGTTTTCTTGATTCCCAACTTCTCGCTCATCTTCTTAAACACTTCACCCTCGAAGTTTCGACCCTGATCAGAGTAAAGTTCCAATGGCACCCTAGAACGACCGATGAGTTGATTCATTAGGACATCGGCGACAGTTACGGCTTCCTGGTAAGGGATCGCATACGCTTCCACCCACTTGGTGAAGTAGTCCATGCAGACAAGGATGTATTTATTTCCATTATCAGTCACTGAAAACGGCCCCGCAATATCCATAGCAATCCTTTCGAAACTGCTTTCTACATTGTACTGTCTTATGGGTGCCCTTGGTTTACGATGAGGCCCATTGCTGGCAGAGCACACGGTGCATTTACGGCACCACTTCCTGACGTCGTCATTGCAGTTCACCCAGTAGAACCGCTCTCGTACCCGCTGCAGTGTCTTCCTCATTCCTAGATATCCCCCTGAAGGTCCATCATGTACATATCCAAGTACTCCCGACACTCGGCTCCTAGGAATGACTAACTGCATCCGATTATCCGACCCATCATCGCTCTCGAGATTCCTCTTGAGCAGGTCACATTCTAATACCAAGGAGTCCCCCTGACTCCAGTACGCCTTCAAAGTCTATGAAGATGGTGCCACTTCTCGCCAAGAAGGACGACGATTCGCTTGCTTCCATTCTCGAAGCTTGCGAAGTTCTGGGTACTTTTCTTGCTCTTGCTTGATTGCTGCAGGTAACCAATCTCCATTGACAACGGTGTTTCTGTAGAGGGCTGCTTCCTTATCCTCCGAACGACTACAATGTGAGCACTCAGGTGGACATGGCCTTCTGAACAATGCATCTGCATTCTAACCACTCGGTGTGTTATCTCGAAGTCATATTCCTGGAGCCTCTCGATCCAACGAGCTACTTGGCCTTCGGGGTTCTTGAAATTCAGGAGCCACTTCAGTACAGCGTGGTCCATCCTGAGTAGGAATTTTCGTCCATGAAGGTACTTATAGAAGTGCTCTACCGATTTTACCATGGCCAATAGTTCCCTCCTGGTAACGCAGTAGTTTTGTTCTGCCTTCGATAGCACCTTGCTGAAGTAACCGATAACTCACTCTTGCCCATCTTGATACTGCGAAAGGACTCCGCCAATGTCGATATTACTGGCATATGTGTCAAGAATACATTGTCCTTGTGGAAGTGGATACCCAAGAATCGGTGTCGTGGTCAAGCGTTCCTTCAGAGCATCAAAGGTGGCCTGGCATTCTGGATCCCAGTGGAAGGGACGTGCTCCCTCGGTGAGACGAGTCAGGGGCTTCGCGATATCCGAAAACATTCGAACGTAACGTCGATAATGAGTGCAGAGCCCAAGAAAGCTCCTGAGTTGATGCTTATCTCTTGGTACTGGCCATTGCTTTACTGCTCGTACCTTCTCAGAATCGACTTCCACACCCTGCCTTGCTACGACGTGTCCCAAGTAGTTAACCCGTTTCTGCAGCAGATGGCATTTCTTCAGATTGAGTGTGAGGTTTGCAGCCTGAAGTCTTTTCAAAACTTTCTCTAGGTTAGCCAGATGTTCTTCAAAAGTTTCACCGAGCACGATGATGTCATCCAGATAAACCAGGCATGTCTTCCAGGACAGTCTCGTCAACACATTCTCCATGATTCGTTCGAAGGTGGCCGGAGCATTGCAGAGTCCGAAAGGCATCACCTTGAATTGCCATAACCTAGTGCCGATGGTGAAAGCTGTCTTTTCCTTATCTGCCGGATCCATTTCCACCTGCCAATATCCACTTCTCAGGTCCAGAGTGAAGAAAAGGTTCGATTCCGCCAACGTGTCGGGTGTGTCGTCAATTCGAGGTAAAGGATAACTGTCCTTCTTCGTCACGTTGTTCAATCGGCGATAGTCCACGCAGAAACGAGTGTTTCCATCTCTCTTCTTTACTAGTACCACTGGTGAAGCCCAAGGACCATTGGATGGCTCGATTACCCCGTCTTGTTCCATATCCTGGTTGATCATTTCTGCGATTTCTTTCTTGGCCTGTGATAATCTCCGGGCTGGTTGACGAATCGGTCTGGTATCTCCCGTATCGATTTTGTGACTGACGATGTTGGTTCTACCTGTTTTTCCAGTGGTAGGTATGAAAATGGATCTATACCTCTGCAGTAACTCGGTAAACTTCTTCTTCTGTCGGTTGTTGAGTGAGTCGCTTGCAGCAGAAACGAGTTTTTCATACCCGCCGGCCCCATCAGTGGTTGCTGTCACCTGGTGGATTATGGAGGCTGCTGGGATACAGGTTCCAATCTTCGTTCCTTCGCCAATTGTCACAGGGTAATTATTTATGTTGATGAATCGAACAGGTACATGGTCGTCTGCTGACAGTGAAGCCTTGCCGACTCAGATTCCACGTCCGACTTCCTCGTCATGGTTCCAGGGTTCCATGATGATGGGACTTCCTTGCTCCAATGTACCCTCAATTCGCGCTGCTACAATGGTCTCGCTCCGTTTCGGTAACAGGACGTCCTCTTCTAACGTTACCCCTGCCGCTACCCCCACCCGTGGATGTAAGAAGATCTTTTCGGCACCCACCTTAAGTGTTCGGCTTCTGAAGTCCAGTTGCATTCCTTGCACACCCATGATGTCCATTCCCAGAATAACATCTTCTTCAATATCTGTCATGATAGCTCGATGTTGAAATTTGACGGTCCCGATCGATATATTCACATCGATTTCCCCATAAACGGTGGCAGCTTCACCCGTAGCAGTTCTCAGACGCCATCTTGATTTCACAAGTTGTTTTCTGGAAGACGGCAGGAGTCCACGTCGCAGGATCGTCTTCGATGCACCAGTATCCACCAACAATGCGCATTTCTTTCTGTCGATCTGTCCATCTACGTAGACGCTGCTGTTATAACGCCGTAGGGATGCCACGAAGATGAGAGGGTCTTGAGAATGACGGGTCGAAGCTGGTTTCTTGTGATCGGCCCGCTTCAGTTTCCCTGCAGTCGTTTGAACTGGTCTCTTTTTCTCATTGAAGAGGCCCTTGATGGCGTTTATCAAGGCTTCATTAAGATCTTGCCTGGTATTTTCCGCTATGTTTCCGCTGTCGTTTATTGCTCGGACTCTCGCTGATTCCCGGGAAGCTTCTGCTGCGGCCTCGATCTCAAGCGCAGCTGCCAGAGCACTGGTGAGGTCTTTTGGTCGAGTCAGGCGTACTGCTTTCTGTATTTCGATATCCCGCAATCCATCCACGAACGTTTGAATAGCTAGACATTCCATAAGGGACTCAGGGGCTGACGGGTAGGCACAGTGGACCAATCGGGCTACATCCACCTCGAATTCTTGAAGACTCTCGTTAGCTCTGTGTCGACGGCTCTTCATTTGTGATTGAAACACTTGCTGCAGATGTTCATGGCCATATCGCATGTCAAGACGTTTGACGAGATGATCGTAGCTATCAATTTCACCTTCCGGAATGGCTTGCAAGATGTTCAATGCATCACCCCGTAGGGCTACTGTTAGAGCCACAACCTTGTCTTCAGATGTCCACCAATTGGCTTTGGAAGCTGCTTCGAACTGCTTCAGATAGTTCGGCCACGATGTTTTGCCATCGAATGTAGGTGGTTTCACTCGATTGGTAGTAGTCACTGCATCTGGCCCTTTTGTGGTTTCAATCATGAGTCCTTGACCATTTTCAGACTTCTCTATAGCACAGCTATTCTTCCTCTTTCGAGCTGCAGCTCCTTCGTCATTTCTTCTATCTGGGTTGTGAATTGGGTTGAAACCTGAGCTATAATCTCGTCCTGCTGAGACGCGATCTGTTCTTGCTGAGCAGCGATCTGGGTCAGAACCTCTTCCCGATGTGTTGATATCAGGGTCAATACTTCTCCTCGTTGGGCAGATATCTGAGAGGCAATCTGATCTTACTGAGCAGGAAATTGAGCTGGGATCTGCGATGCGATCTGATCTTGCTGAGCGGTAATTTGTGCCAGAACATCTTCTCGCTAATTCTTCATCTGGTCAGCAATATCCTGTCGCTGAGCGACAATTTGGTCCGTGAGGTCCTGTCGCTGAGCCGCTATCTGGTCCGCAATGTCCTGTCGCTGAGCCGCTATCTGGTCCGTGATCTTCTCCTGCTGAGCCACTATCTGGTCCGCAATGTCCTGTCGCTGAGCCGCTATGTCCTGTCGCTGAGCCGCAATCTGTTCCGAGATCTTCTCCTGCTGAGCCACCATCTGGTCCGCAATGTCCTGTCGCTGAGCCGCTATCTGTTCCGAGATACCAGCCAACATCGATTCCGCTGAAGCTGGTTCATCGAACATGAACGTCTCTGGATCTTGACATACGCTCACCATATACTCTATGAGACGATATTGAAGTGTAGCCCTGATCCCTGTTGTGTCGAGATCTCTCTCCTCCAACTCGCGTTTCAAGTCCACCACTTTCAACTCGTGTAATTTCTTCATAACGACGGTCTGTTCACTTCACACTGGAATATCCCACTTCTGACACCAATTGTTACGTTATTCGGGTGCAGAAACGACCACGACACTATTTATCTTCGAACTGATTTATTTAATCTGAAGAAACACTTATTTATATCGAACTCATAATAAATATGCTAGTGAATGTAGGAATCATTGGGAGGTAGGAGAACGATCTGGGATGCGTGTTACAGGATGACCGTTGTACTCCTGCCTTCCTGCTGATGATTCTTATGCCCCGTTGAGATGAATATCATTACAATATTTTTGATGAGATTTTATCAAGTCCCGATATTCATATTTTCTCAAATATCACGAGAACGGCACAAAACATCGAGAATATAAATCGAAAAATACTCCAACACCCTTGTCGACTCTCGCAAAGGCCTACCACATAAAGAAAGTCTGAACATTGAATCACGAAACACAAAAAAAATTGTACGACGTCATGACGCGAAATAATTCTTCAGTTCATTGAAAAAAAAGGTGAGTGACAATTTATGTTTTTTTGCGCAAAATTCGATAGAAATCAAGACGATCAACGGAAAATTCTCTATACATTATTACTCGAAATTGCCTCTTTACTGTAAAGAAAATGGAAAAGTTATATTTCTGATGAGATTTTATCAAGTCCCGATTATATTTTCTCAAATGATCCGAGAACGGCACAAAACATCGAGAATATAAATCGAAAAGTACTCCAACACCCTTGTCGACTCTTGCAAAGGCCCACCACATGGGGAAAGTCCGAACACCGTATCACGAGAAACAAAGAAATTAGTACGACGTTATGACGCGAAATAATTCAAAATTCATTGAATAAAAAAGGTGAGTGACAAGTGTATGTTTTTCGCCCAAAATTCGATAGGAATCAAGACGACCAACGAATGAGACCTCATGAATTGTTACTCGAATTTGCATCACTACAAGAAGAAAAATCGGAAAAGTATAATTTTTGATGGTTTTTCAAAGTCCTGATATTCATATTCATCGAAAATCTGATTTGGAAAATACCCCAACGATCCTGTCGACTTTCGCAATGACCTACCACATGGAGAAAGTCCGAACATTATATCACGAAAAACGAAATAATTTGTACGTCGTCAAGACGCGAAATGATTATAAGTACATTGAAAAAAAAAAGGTGAGTGACAATTGTATGTTTTTCGCCCTAAATTCAATAGGAATCAAGACGATCAACTGAAAATTGTCTATTTATTGTTACTCAGAATTGTCTCTTTCCTGAAAAAAAATTGGAAAAGTAATATTTTTGATGAGATTTTTCCAAGTCTCGATATTCATATTTTCTCAAATATCTCGAGAACGGCACAAAATATCGAGAATCTAAATAAAAAAATACCCCAGAATTCTTGTCGACTTTCGCAGAAGTCTACCACCGTATCACGAAAAACAAAAAAATTAGTACGACGTCATGACGCGGAATAATTCCAAGTTCATTGAGGAAAAAAAGTGAGTGACAAGTGTATGTTTTTCGCCAGAAATTCAATTGAAATCAAGACGACCAACGAAAAAGTCTATACACTGTTACTCAAAATTGCCTCTTCACTGGGAGGAAGAAATTGGAGAAGTATTAATTTTGTTTAAATCTTTTTAAGTCCCGATATTCATATTCATATTAACACCCCTGTCTACTTCCGCAAAGGCCTACCACATGGAGAAAGTCCGAACACCGTCTCACGAAAAACAAAAAAAATAGTACGACGTCATGACGCGAAATAATTCTAAGTTCATTGAAAAAAAAAAGTGAGTGACGAGTGTATGTTTTCCGCCCGAAATACGATAGGAATCAAGACGACCAACGGAAGAGTCTTCAAAAATTGTTACTCAAAATTGCCTCTTTACTGGAAAAAGAAATTGGAGGAGTATTATTTTTGATGAAATTTTTTCAAGTCCCGATATTCATATTTCCTCAAATATCTCGAGAACGGCACAAAATATCGAAAATCTGAATCGAAATAAATCCCAACAATCCTGTCGACTTTCGCAACGACCTACCACATCGAGAAAGTCCGAACATTATATCATGAAAAACAAAATAAAATGTACGTCGTCAAGACGCGAAATGATTCTAAGTTCATTGAAAAAAAAAAGGTGATTGACAAGTGTATGTTTTTTGCCCGAAATTCGATAGAAATCAGAACGACCAACGAGAAAGTTTCTGAACATTGTTACTCAAAATTGCCTCTTTAATGGAAAAAAAATTGGAAAAGTAATATTTTTGATGAGATTTCATCAAGTCCCGATATTCATATTTCCTCAAATATAACGAAAACGGCACGAAGCATCGAGAATATAAATCGAAAAATACTCCAACATTCTTGTCGACTTTCGCAAAGGCCTACCACATGGAGAAAGACCGAACACCGTATCACGGAAAACAAAAAAATTAGTACGACTTCATGACGCGAAATAATTCAAAATTCATTGAATAAAAAAGGTGGGTGACAAGTGTATAATTTTCGCACAAAATTCGATAGAAATCAAGACGACCAACGAATAAGTCTTCATGAAATGTTACTCAAAATTGCCTCTCTACTGGAGAAGAAATCGGAAAAGTATTATTTTTCATGGAATTTTTCAGTCCTGATATTCATATTTTCTCAAATATCTGGAGAACGGCACAAAATATCGGAAATCTGAATAGAAATATACCCCAACACCCTTGTCGAATTTCGCGAAGGCCTACCACATGGAGATAGTCTGAACAATGTATCACGAAAAACAAAAAAATTAGTACGACGTCATGACGAGAAATAATACTGAGTTCATTGAAAAAAGAAGTGAGTGACAAGTGTATGTTTTTCGCCCGAAATTCGATAGAAATCAAGACGACCAACGGAAAAGTTTCTATACATTGGTACTCAAAAATGCCTTTTCACTGGAAGAGAAAAATTGGAAAAGTATTATCTCTGATGAAATTTTTTCAAGTCCCGATATTCATATTTTCTCAAATAACTCGAGAACGGCACAAAATATCGAGAATTTGAATCGAAAAATACCCCAGCACAACTGTCGACTTCCGCAACGACCTACCACATGGAGAAAGTTCGAACATTGAATCACGAAAAATACAAAAATTTGTACGACGTCATGACGCAAAATAATTCTGAGTTCATTGAAAATTCATATTTCCTCAAATATAACGAAAACGGCACGAATTCAAAATTCAATGAATAAAAAAGGTGGGTGACAAGTGTATAATTTTCGCACAAAATTCGATAGAAATCAAGACGACCAACGAATAAGTCTTCATGAAATGTTACTCAAAATTGCCTCTCTACTGGAGAAGAAATCGGAAAAGTATTATTTTTCATGGAATTTTTCAGTCCTGATATTCATATTTTCTCAAATATCTGGAGAACGGCACAAAATATCGGAAATCTGAATAGAAATATACCCCAACACCCTTGTCGAATTTCGCGAAGGCCAACCACATGGAGATAGTCTGAACAATGTATCACGAAAAACAAAAAAATTAGTACGACGTCATGACGCGAAATAATACTGAGTTCATTGAAAAAAGAAGTGAGTGACAAGTGTATGTTTTTCGCCCGAAATTCGATAGAAATCAAGACGACCAACGGAAAAGTTTCTATACATTGGTACTCAAAATTGCCTTTTCACTGGAAGAGAAAAATTGGAAAAGTATTATCTCTGATGAAATTTTTTCAAGTCCCGATATTCATATTTTCTCAAATAACTCGAGAACGGCACAAAATATCGAGAATTTGAATCGAAGAATACCCCAACACAACTGTCGACTTCCGCAACGACCTACCACATGGAGAAAGTTCGAACATTGAATCACGAAAAATACAAAAATTTGTACGACGTCATGACGCAAAATAATTCTGAGTTCATTGAAAATTCATATTTCCTCAAATATAACGAAAACGGCACGAAGCATCGAGAATATAAATCGAAGAATACTCCAACATTCTTGTCGACTTTCGCAAAGGCCTACCACATGGAGAAAGACCGAACACCGTATCACGGAAAACAAAAAAATTAGTACGACTTTATGACGCGAAATAATTCAAAATTCATTGAATAAAAAAGGTGAGTGACAAGTGTATAATTTTCGCACAAAATTCGATAGAAATCAAGACGACCAACGAATAAGTCTTCATAAAAAGTTACTCAAAATTGCCTCTCTACTGGAGAAGAAATCGGAAAAGTATTATTTTTCATGGAATGTTTCAGTCCTGATATTCATATTTTCTCAAATATCTCGAGAACGGCACAAAATATCGGAAATCTGAATAGAAATATACCCCAACACCCTTGTCGAATTTTGCGAAAGCCTACCACATGGAGAGAGTCTGAACAATGTATCACGAAAAACAAAAAAATTAGTACGACGTCATGACGCGAAATAATACTGAGTTCATTGAAAAAAGAAGTGAGTGACAAGTGTATGTTTTTCGCCCGAAATTCGATAGAAATCAAGACGACCAACGAAAAAGTCTATACATTGTTTCTCAAAATTGCCTCTATACTGGGAGGAAGAAATGGGAGAAGTATTAATTTTGTTTAAATCTTTTCAAGTCCTGATATTCATATTCATATCAACACCTCTGTCGACTCCCGCAAAGGCCTACCACATGGAGAAAGTCCGAACACCGTATCACGAAAAACAAAAAAAATAGTACGACGTCATGACGCGAAATAATTCTGAGTTCATTGAGAAAAAAAATGAGTGGCAAGTGTAAGTTTCTCGCCCGAAATACGATAGAAATCAAGACGATCAACAAAAAAGGCTCTATACATTGTTACTCAAAATTACCTTTTTACTGGAAGGATAAAATTGGAGAAGTATTATTTCTGATGAAATCTTTTTGAGTCTCGATATTCATATTTTCTTGAATATCCCGAAAACGGCAATAAATATCGGAAATCTAAATGAAAAAATACCCCGACACCCTTATCGACTTTCGCGGAGGCCTACCACATGGAGAAAGGCTGAACGATGTATCACGAAAAACAAAAAAATTTGTACGACGTCATGACGCGAAATGATACTGAGTTCATTGAAAAAAAGAAGTGAGTGACAAGTGTATGTTTTTTGCCCGAAATTCGATAGAAATCAAGACGACCAACGGAAAAGTCTCTTTACATTGTAACTCAGAATTGCCTCTTTACTGGGAGAAAAAATTGGAAAAGTATAATTTTTGATGATTTTTTTCAAGTCACCATATTCTTATTTTCTCAAATATCTCGAGAACGGCAATAAAAATCGAAAATCTGAATCAGAAAATACCCCACCAGCCCTGTCGACTTTCGCAAAGGCCTACCACATGGAGAAAGTCAGAACACCGTATCAAGGAAAACACAAAAATTAGTACGACGTTATGACGCGAAATAATTTTAAGTTCATTGAATTCAAAAAGGTGAGTGACAAGTGTATGTTTTTTGCCAAAAATTCAATAGAAAGCAAGACGATCAATGAAGAAGTCTCCATAAATCGTTACTCAAAATTGCCTCTTTAATGAAGAAAAAAATGGAAAAGTATTATTTTTGATGAAATTTTTCAAAGTCTTGATATCCATATTTTCTCGAATATCTCGAGAACGGCACAAAATATAGGAAATCTAAATCAAAAAATAATCCAACACCCCTGTCGACTTTCGCAAAAGCCTACCACATGGAGAAAGTCAGAACACCGTATCACGAAAAACAAAAAATTCAGTACGACGTCATGAAGCGAATTAATTCTTAGTTCATTGAAAAAAAGGAGTGAGTGACAAGTGTATGTTTTTCGCCCGAAATCCGATAGAAATCAAGACGACTTACAGAAAAGTTTCTATACATTGGTACTTAGAATTGCCTCTTCACTGGAAGAGGAGAATTGGAAAAGTAATATTTCTGATGAGATTTCGTCAAGTCCCGATATTCATATTTTCTCAAATATAACGAGAACGGCACAAAACATCGAGAATATGAATCGAAAAATACTCCAACACCCTTGTCGACTTTCGCAAAGGCCTACCACTTGGAGAAAGACCGAACACCGTATCACGAAAAACAAAAAAATTAGTACGACGTCATGACGCGAAATAATTCAAAATTCATTGAATAAAAAAGGTGAGTGACAAGTGTATGTTTTTCGCCCAAAATTCGATAGAAATCAAGACGACCAACGAATAATTCTTCATAAAATGTTACTCAGAATTGCCTCTCTACTGGAAAAAAAAATCGGAAGAGTATTATTTATGATAGAATTTTTCAGTCCTGATATTCATATTTTCTCAAATATCTCGAGAACGGCACAAAATATCGGAAATCTGAATCGAAATGTACCCCAACACCCTCGTCGACTTTCGCGAAGGCCTACCACATGGAGAAGGTCTGAACAATGTATCACGAAAAACAAAAAAATTAGTACGACGTCATGACGCGAAATAATACTGAGTTCATTGAAAAAAAGAAGTGAGTGACAAGTGTATGTTTTTTGCCCGAAATTCGATAGAAATCAAGACGACCAACGAAAAAGTCTCTCAACATTGTTACTCAGAATTGCCTCTTTACTGGGAGAAAAAATTGGAAAAGTATAATTTTTGATGACATTTTTCAAAGTTCTGATATTCATATTCTCTCAAATATCTCGAGAACGGCACAGAATATCGAAAATCTAAATCGAAATATACCCCAACACCATGTCGACTGCCGCAACGGCCTACCACATGGAGGATGTCCGATCATTATATTGTAGTATGTAAAATAATATAGGGTGATATTATATTGTAGGAATACTCTGTATAATAGGTTAAGCGAGGACAACGCACCGTGTGGGTTGTTAACACTGTTGTTATCAAGACGCACGGTGTATTCATGATATTTGATTGTTTAGGTTTAGGGTACGTTCCTATGATTTATTGTATATATATATATATATATACCTGGTACCACCAATAAAGACGAGATTGATTCTAACTTGACTTTGAATTGATTACTAGAATGTCTGTCACCATACATTCACAACCCAGTTATTAACCTGGAATGAGAATGATCATTCATCCTATCACATGGCGATCCTGCCAGTCGTTGTACTGTTAAAATTTACACGATTGGTATACCTAAATACTGGATATGGGGAACCAGCAAGCAAAGGAAAACTTCGTGATTGGCCAAGCAGGAATCAACGGAGGTGCCATCAATAATACTGCAGCCGAAGGAAGTCAACAGAAATACACCATATTCGAGGTACTGGCCGTAGTAGTTGGTTGCTTAGTTCTGGTAGCAATCATCCTGTATATCCGAAGACGAGCGAAGAAAGCACTAGAGAGGAAGATTAGGAGAGCACTTTCCAGGAGCCAGGAGACTGTGTGAAGCCGAGAGAAATTGAACTCCAACCCATAGATGAGCATCGAGTTGGAGTTGCAGCAGGTTCGAGGAGGCGCAGAGAGGAACGCAGGATTAATATGTATAAGGTAGATAAGTTAATTAGTATTAGGTAGTACAAATGATAGAATTTAGGCATATTTATGAGGAAATAAGGGTTTTTAGACGTGATTCAACAAAAGATAATTCTCAGAGGCGAGGTAATTTGCAATTAGTTGATCAGAAACGTTCAGAATTGAGGGAAATAGAAGACAATTTCAACAAGATTAAGGAGTTGTTCAATAGTAAAAGTGGAAAAACTCTAGAAGAAACGGCACAAGTCAAAAGTTATGCTAAAGAAATGAATAGTTTGATTTCTGAAGCACATTCTATTTTAAAGGACAGATTAACAAATATAGAAAAAGGAGGAAATATCGCAAAAATGGGCGACAAATTTGACCTTAGGACTGCTTCTTCTTTAATTCCCATTATGGATATATAGTGATCTTCTATATCAAGATGAGAAAACATTCTTGATCAGCTATGTATTAAAAACTAGGCTCTCCCAAAATGCAAAATCAAGGTTAGAAAATACTTACAATTCTATCGATAATCTATTAAAGGACATGAAAGTTCATCTTTTCACTAAAAAGTCTGCTGCAGCTTTGTCAATTGAAATTCATGATGTCAAGCAGGAAAATGAATCAATAGAGGAATTCGGAAAAAGTATTAAAGAACTGTTAGTAAATTTAACCTTATGTCAATCCAATGGAGATGATGATAGTGCAAAAATTTTCTCAAAAGTCAACGAGAAAATAGCGATTAATGCTTTTGCGAATGGACTGAGAAATTCTGAGTTACGGACTATCGTTGAAGCAAGGAATTATAATAATCTGAGGGATGCAATAGGCGGCGCTGAAGATGAAGATAAGTCAAAGATAGGGTCTACAAATTCTCAATGTTTCCATATGAGAGATCGCGGTTTTTCAGGAATCAGAGGAAATCAGTATTTCCATAAAAATAACAATAATAATTCCATTAGCTTCATCAAAATCAAAACAACGAATTTAGACAGTCAAATAGCCAACAAAGAAATTTCCCTAATCAGCGATATAATAATAATCGTGGACGCGGTATGCGTCGTTCAAATCGGTATAGAAATCAGAATAGCCAGAATCATAGAGCTCATCTTGCGGAAAGCTCAAGTTCAAACACTGAGGTCGACAACCAAGTAAACAATAACAACTCTGCGAGTGAACGGTTTTTTCGTTCCTAAACAAAATGGAAATATTATGAACGATGTTGTTATGTTCCGTATGAATGGGATGAATTTTGTGAAAATGAGATATGGAACAAATGAACTCATATTTTTGATTGATACTGGAGCAACTATTAGTGTTCTTTTTGCAAAATATTCAGACAAGTGTGAAAGAATTGACACCTCAAGAAATATAAGAATAAATGGAATAGCCGGATCAACAATTTGACAAGGTTCAGTAAATGTTTCTTTGTTTATAGAGGACGTGATGATTAAGCACGAGTTTTTATTACTTGATAACTTTGCAAATGAGATGCATGGAATCTTGGGATCCGATTTTCTTACTAAATATTGTGCCACCATTGATTTCGAGAAATTCTGTTTTTCTCTATGGAAGAATAACCATACCTCTACAGTCAAAATACGATTGTTATACGATTATTCCACCACGTTGTGAAATTATCAAGTACTTTTGGATTGATAGTGATGATGAATGTGTTGTATTAGGGGATGAATTGAGCAAAGGTGTGTTTGCAGGTAGCGTGATTGCAAAACCAAAAAATAATTTGATACCCGTTAGATTATTGAATGTTAATGACAAGGAAGTAGAACTTCGGAACTTCAGACTAAAATGTGAAAAACTTGACAGTTTTGATGTATGTAAATTTGAGAGCAAATTTTTAGCTGTTGAAAGAGTAGATAGAGTGTTAGATCTTATAAATGTTGATTCGCTGAATAAAGAGGAAATAACGGCAATCCAGAAAATATGTGCGAAATATGCCGACGTTTTTCACTTCGAGGATGATTCACTTTCGGTAACTAACGTTGCGAAACAAAAAATCCAATTGAAGCAAAATGCGAGCTCAGTTAACGTGGGGCCCTACAGATTACCACATGCACAGAAAGCGGAGATTCATAAACAAATAGATCAAATGTTGCAGAATGATATTATCGAAGAAGCATGATCAGAATGGTCTTCGCCATTACTCATAGTGCCTAAAAAATGCGACAGCAAAGGTAACAAAAAATGGAGAGTAGTGATCGACTATAGGTTGTTAAATAAACAGATAGAGGATGATAAATTTCCACTGCCCTGTATATCAGAAATCTTAGATTCATTAGCAGGCGCAGTCTATTTTTCTCACCTTGATATATCTCAAGAATACTACCAAGTAGAGTTAGATCCTGCTAGTCGACCATATACATCATTTACAGCCGATAGGGGTCAGTTCCAAATGAAGCGCTTACCAATGGGGCTGAAAATTAGTCCAAATGCTTCCTCCAGAGAAATGACAATGGCTATGTCGGGTTTGAATTACGAGTCGTGTTTTATTTATTTAGATGATCTCATTTTTGGAAATATCTTTACTAGCCATAACAAAATCCTTGTCAAAGTGCTAGAAAGACTCAGAAATGTTGAGCTCAAGCTCAACCCGAGTAAGTGCGAATTTCTCAAGAAAGGAATTTTGTACTTAGGTCACGTGATTTCGTCAGACGGCATTTCACCTGATCCAGAAAAAATTAAATCGATCCAGAGATATCCGATTCCCAAAGATGCTTATGAGACAAAGCGGTTTGTGGCATTTGCCAACTATTACAGGAAATCCATAAGAGATTTTGCTGAAATAGTAAATCCATTAAACAGACTAACTAGAAAAAATAGTGACTTTCAATGGTCGGAGGAGTGTCAGAAATCATTTGAGACACTAAAAAGTGCTCTTTCCACTCCTCCCGTGCTACAATATCCTGATCTGTCAGAAAATAATCGGTTTATTTTAAGAACGGATGAGTCAGGATTTGCTTTAGGAGCAGTTCTGTCAAATTCTAATGACAGGCCTGTGGCATATGCCAGTAGGTCACTGAACAAAGCAGAATTGAATTACTGCACTATCGAGAAGAAACTACTTGCGATAGTTTGGGCAGTAAAGCACTTCAGGAGTTACTTATTTGGTAGAAAATTTGACATTTTCACAGATCACAGACCTCTTGTCTATCTATTTGGGATGACGAATCCGTCTAGTCGTTTAACTAAATTCAGGTTAACGTTGGAAGAATATGATTTCACAATATCCTACATAAGAGGATCAGAAAACGTATCAGCAGATGCTTTGTTCCGTATTCAAATTGACGCGAACGAACTCAAAGCAATGGGAAAAAATTGAAAATATGTTTATCACAACTAGGGCACAATCGATGCGAACTAAAAATAGTCAAAATAGCAATGATTTGGCTCACAGCAGGCTTGATCACCCTGGTGTAGTAGAATTATTGAAGAGACCATTTGGAACAGTAGAACTGAGACCAGTTTT
Source organism: Phaedon cochleariae (assembly GCA_918026855.4). Taxonomy (NCBI): domain Eukaryota; kingdom Metazoa; phylum Arthropoda; class Insecta; order Coleoptera; family Chrysomelidae; genus Phaedon; species Phaedon cochleariae. Next base: position 15,611,124 of record OU896719.1, on the reverse strand, counting down.
CGAAGATAAATTTGACAGAATAGTTGTTAGGAACGTGCAGAATGAGAAAGTTGTATGTTGCAATGTAAAATATAATATTGATGCTGGAATTATTTATTTAAAACAGAACTCCCGATCAGCGTCTGCCTTCAGAGCGTCGTTGAGGGATCTGAAAAATATTTGCGAGAAATATAATGTTACAGCACTATGCATAGTAAGAAAAGAAAACTGTACAGTATTGTTAGAAAGTATTAAAAGAAATATAGACGGATTTAAAAAGGTGAATATAAAATTTTCTGTCATAAAAGGTGTTCAAGTCATAGATGACAAGAAAATGAGACAGCTCATATCAAATGATTTTCATATGTTACCCACAGGAGGCCATGCGGGAATAACGCGAATGTATAATAATATAAGGAAATATTATTTCTGGTCAGGCATAAAAAATGATGTTGAAAGGTTCGTGATGCATTGTGATGACTGTCAAAGATATAAACATTCGAAGCCAAATAGAGAACCATTGACAGACACCACTACAGCTAAGAGTGCTTTTAACAAAGTTCATCTCGATCTTGTAGGTCCTCTGAACCAAGACAACGACAATAATCGTTAAATTCTCACATTACAGTGCGAGCTCAGTGAATTTGTTGAGAAATATCCAATAGCAAATAAAGAGGCTGTAACGGTGGCGAAAGCATTTGTCGAAAATTTCAATCTTAGGTTTGGATGCCCTATGGAGATAGTAACGGATCAAGGAACAGAATTTTTAGCGGCTACCCTACAGCAAACTTGTAAACTCTTGGGAATCACATCATCAAAGTCAACAGCGTATCATCATGAAACATTAGGGGCTATCGAAAATACACACAAACATCTAGGGGCATATTTACGCATATACAAGTTGCAAATAATTCAGATACTTGGAGTACATGGGTACCTTTTTGGTGTTTTTCATTCAACAACACGGTTCATACAGAGACTCAATACACGCCCTACGAACTTGTTTTTGGAAAATGCTGTTTGATACCATCAAATTTGAATAACAGAATAGACCCAATGTATAACTTTGATGATCATCCAATAGAATTGAGGTATAGATTACAAAAAGCATGGGAAGATGCTAGAAATAACTTGATAGATTCAGTCAGAGGTAAATTATAAGCAAGGTGATGATATTTTTTTTTTAAATAATCCGTCTAACAAATTGAAACCTTTTTTTAAAGGACCGTATGAAGTTGTAGAAGAAAAAGGTCCTAATGTTATTATAAAAATTGATAATAAGCCTCAACTAGTTCATAAAAATAGAGTTAAGCCATATTATGACATGTCTTAGTTTAGTTAGCCTAAGTAGCATTGTAAATATAGGTATATTGTAGAAAATAAAATCTCATTAGGATAAGTTTTTTTTTCGATATAAAGTGATATTATATTGTAGGAATACTCTGTATAATAGGTTAAGCGAGGACGACGCACCGTGTGGGTTGTTAACACTGTTGTTATCAAGACGCACGGTGTATTCATGATATTAGGTTGTTTAGGTTTAGGGTACGTTCCTATGATTTATTGTATATATATATATATATGGCAATGAAAATAAATAATCAACCGAACGATATAAAAAAGAAAAAAATAGAACATTCAATATTCCTCGCAAATACCGACGAAAAAGAAATTATAGAAATGATCATGACCCTAAAAAATAACAAAGCACCTGGTTTAGATGGTGTAAGAGCTGAAACTCTTAAGGTAGTTAGTCGTGAAATAGCACCCATATTAACATTCCTTATAAATAAATCCATCAATGACGGAAAGTTCCCAGATATACTAAAAAATGCAGTCATAACACCTATTTTTAAAAAAAAAGGAGATCAGCTAGACATGTCGAACTATGGCCCAATATCGCTCATTTCCAGCAGATGTAAAATATTCGAGAAAATTATCCAGAAACGAATCAACTCTTTCTTCAATAAATATAAAGTCATCTCAGAAAAACAGTACGGATTCCGACAAAACCGCTCTACATCGGATGCGATTGCGAGATTGACAAGGATGATAAACAATGCCATAGACAAAAAACAAACTTCTATTTGTATTTTTGTCGATCTCGCAAAAGCATTCGACACGGTGAACCATGAACAGCTTCTTCTGGCCCTCGAGAATGTTGGTTTTCGGGGAATCTCCTACAACCTAATGAAAAGTTATTTATCTAATAGAACGCAATGTGTCAATATAAATGGAACTCAAAGCGACTCAAGAAATATTGGAATTGGCGTACCACAGGGAACCGTACTAGGCCCACTTCTCTTTAACGTGTTCCTCAACGACCTTTTTGAACAAGAAACTAAAGGAGAAATCATCAGCTTTGCTGATGATACGGCAATTTTTTATGAGGACTCAAACTGGATTTCGCTTAAAAATACCATAGAAATGGATTTCACTAAAATCACAAATTTTTTCAGCTGTAAACTCCTAACAATAAACTATAAAAAAACATTCTTCATCCCCTTCACATCATACAGTAATAATCTACCTACATATCAGGATATTAAAATCAATGATACAACTAATATACAAACGAGCATAAATTCCGTACGGAAAATTAAATATCTAGGAATAATCATAGACTGCCACATGAAATGGGACGAACAGGCACTTTTCGTAATAAAAAAACTCCGGTTTATGGTGTACAAATTCAAAAATCTAGCAAACTTTATCGACTTGAAATATCTTAAAATACTATACCATGCTTTGGTGGAATCTCACCTAACATACGGACTCATTGCTTGGGGTTCCACGACGGCAACCAACTTCAACAAAGTGGAAAAAATCCAGAAAAGCGTATTGAAAAATATCTATAAAAAACCAAGAAGATATTCTTCTGTAGCTTTATTTTCTGAATTAGAGGTATTGAATATGAGTCAGTTATTCGCCAAAACAATTCTGTTGAAACAATACAAACACAAGGAAGAATTAATTTCAATCAACCATCCTTATAATACTAGATACAGAATAAATGCAGTTACTATACCACGAGCAGAAAAGACAATTGGTCAAAAATGCTTTACCTATCTTGGCCCTAAACTATTTAATATACTACCACCAGATATAAAAAAAATACATTCATATAACCTATTCAAAAAGCTGATAACAAGTTGGTTACTGACTCTCCCCTACCATTTCATATTTAATATTCTATACACAAACAGGTCATAACATACATTAATTAACTTATATTAGTAAGAAAATAAGTTCCCATTTGTAACAATGTTTAATCAAATACTCTTATTCTAATTTTACAATTTTACTGTCAAATACTGTCTACAATTTAACTATTTTATCTTATAACTATATTATACATTTTTACTAACACAAATTACTGTTAACATGTATATGTGTATGCGTATGTCCTTGTGCGTTATCATGTACATAAAATTTACAACATTTACTTGAATGAATTACGTCAATGAAAACTTGCATCAAGCGCCAACTCACGCACAAACATATAGATGGAAAAATCGGCCCACGCACAAGTTTTACTTTTGTGGGCTTTCCTCCCATTTATTCTCCATGTGCTATATATCTCATGTAATGTAAGTTCAATCAAATTTGTAATTTCATGGTAAATAAATTATTATTATTATTATTATTATATACCTGGTACCACCAATGAAGACGAGATTGATTCTAACTTGACTTTGAATTGATTACTAGAATGTCGGTCACCATACATTCACAACCCAGTTATCAACCTGGAATAGGAATGATCATTCATCCTATTAAATTGATATTATTAAATTAGTACGACTTCATGACGCGAAATAATTCTAAGTTTATTGAAAAAAAAAGGAGTGAGTGACAAGTGTATGTTTTTCGACTGAAATCTAATTGAAATCAAGACGACCAACGGAAGGGTCTCTTAACATTGTTATTTAAAATTGCCTCTTTACTAGGAGGATAAAAAAATTGGACCAGAATTATTATTGATGAAATCTTCTCGAGTCCCGAACTGCAAAAAATATAAAAAATCTGAATCAAAGAATACCCCAACACCCTTATCGACTTTCGCAACGCCCTACCACATGGAGAGAGTCCGAACATTGTATCACGAAAAACACAAAAATTAGTACGACGTCATGACGCGAAATAATTCTAAGTTCATTGAATGAAAAAAGGTGAATGACAAGTGTATGTTTTTTGCCCAAAATTCGATAGAAATCAAGACGACCAACGAAAAAGTCTTCATAAATAGTTACTCAAAATCGCCTCTTTACTGGAAAAAAAAATTGGCAAAGTATTATTTTTGAGAACATTTTTCAAAGTCCTGATATTCATATCCTCTCAAATATCTCGAGAACGGCACAGAATATAGAAAATCTGAATCGGAATATACTTCAACACCATTGTCGACTTCCGCATAGGCCTACCACATTGAGAAAGTCCGAACACCGTATCACGAGAAACGAAAAAAAAATAGTACGACGTCATGACGCGAAATAATTTTGTGTTCAATAAAGAAGAGAAGTGAGTGACGAGTGTATGTTTTTGCCCAAAATTCGATAGAAATCAAGACGACCAACGAAGAAGTCTCTTTACGTTGTTACACAAAATTGCCTATTTACTGAAAAAAAAATTGGAAAAGTAATATTTTTGATGAGATTTAATCAAGTTTCGATATTCATATTTTCTCATATATTTCGAGAACGGCACGAAACATCGAGAATATAAATCGAAAAATACTACAACACCCTTGTCGACATTCGTAAAGGCCTACCACATGGAGAAATTCCGAACACCGTATCACGAAAAACAAAAAAATTGTACGACGTCATGACGCGAAATAATACAAAGTTCAATGAATAAAAAAGGTGAGTGACGAGTGTATGTTTTTCGCCCAAAATTCGATAGAAATCGAGACGACCAACGAAAAAGTCTCCATAAATTGTTACTCAAAATTGCCTCTTTACTGGAAAAAGGAATTGAAGAAGTATTATTTTCGATGAGATTTTTCAAAGTCTCGATATCCATATTCTCCCAAATATCTCGAGAACGGCACAAAATATCGAAAATCTAAATCGAAATATAGCCCAACACCATTGTCGACTTCCGCATAGGCCTACCACATGGAGAAAGTCCGAACACCGTATCACGAAAAACAAAAAAATTAGTACGACGTCATGACGCGAAATAATTCTGAGTTTATTGAGAAAAAAAGTGAGTGGCAAGTGTATTTTTCTCGCCCGAAATTCGATAGAAATCAAGACGTCCAACGAAAAAGTCTCTTCACATTGTTACTCAAAATTGCTCCTTTACTGGGAGGATAAAATTGGAGAAGTATTATTTCTGATGAAATCTTTTCGAGTCCCAATATTCATATTTACTCAAATATCTCGAGAACGACAATGAATATAAAAAATCTAAATCAAGGAATACCCCAGCACGCTTGTCGACTTTCGCAACGGCCTACCACATGGAGAAAGTCTGAACGTTGTATCACGAAAAACACAAAAATTAGTACGACGTCATGACGCGAAATAATTCTAAGTTCATTGAATAAAAAAAGGTGAGTGACAAGTGTATTTTATTTGCCCAAAATTCGATAGGAATCCAGACGACCAACAAGGAAGTCTCCATCAATTGTTACTCAAAATCGCCTCTTCACTATAAAAAAAAATTGGAGAAGTATTATTTTTGATGGAAATTTTCAAGTCCCGATATTCTTATTTTCTCAAATATCTCGAGAACGGCACAAAATATCGAAAATCTAAATCGAAAAATACCCCAACACCGTTGTCGACTTCCGCATAGGCCTACCACCACATTGAGAAAGTCCGAACACCGTATCAAGAAAAAAAAATTAGTACGACGTCATGACGTGAAATAATTCTGAGTTCAAGGAAAAAAAAGGGGTGAGTGACAAGTGTATGTTTTTCGCCCGAAATTCGGTAGAAATCAAGACGACCAACGGAAAAGTTTCTATACTTTGGTACTCAAAATTGCCTCTTCACTGGAAGAGAAAAATTGGAAAAGTATTATCTCTGATGAAATTTTTTCAAGTCCCGATATTCATATTTTCTCAAATATTTCGAGAACGGCACAAAATATCGAGAATCTGAATCGAAAGATACCCTAACACATCTGTCGACTTTCGCAACGACCTACCACATGGAGAAAGTTCAAAAATTGAATCATGAAAAATACAAAAATTTGTACGACGTCATGACGCGAAATAATTCTGAGTTCATTGAAAAAAAAAGGTGAGTGACAATTGTATGTTTTTTTCCCAAAATTCGATAGAAATCAAGACGATCAACAAAAAACTCTCTATATATTGGAAAAGTAATATTTCTGATGAGATTTTATCAAGTCCCGATATTCAGATTTTCTCAAATATTCCGAGAACGGCACAAAACATCGAGAATATAAATCGAAAAGTACTTCAACACCCTCGTCGACTCTTGCAATGGCCTACCACATGGAGGAAGTCCGAACACCGAATCACGAATAACAAAAGAATTAGTACGACGTAATGACGCGAAATGATTCTATGTTCATTGAAAAAAACCAGGTGAGTAACAATCGTATGTTTTTCGCCCGAAATTCGATAGAAATCAAGACGACCAACGAAGAAGTCTTCATGAATAGTTACTCAAAAACGCCTCTTTACTGAAAAAAAAATTGGCAAAGTATTATTTTTTATGACATTTTTCAAAGTCCTGATATTCATATCCTCTCAAATATCTCGAGAACGGCACAGAATAACGAAAATCTAGATCGAAATATACCCCAACACCATTGTCGACTTCCGCATAGGCCTACCACATTGAGAAAGTCCGAACACAGAATCACGAAAAACAAAAAAAAAATAGTACGACGTCATGACGCGAAATAATTTTGAGTTCAATAAAAAAAAGAAGTGAGTGACAGGTGTATGTTTTTCGCATGAAAATCGATAGAAATCAAGACGACCAACGAAAAAGTCTCTATACGTTGTTCCTCAAAATTGCCTCTTTACTGGAAAAAAAATTGGAAAAGTAATATTTTTGATGAGATTTAATCAAGTTTTGATATTCATATCTCCTCGAATATTTCGAGAACGGCACGAAACATCGGGAATATAAATCTAAAAATACTCCAACACCCTTGTCGACATTCGCATAGGCCTACCACATGGAGAAAGTCCGAACATCGTATCACGAAAAACCAAAAAATTAGTACGACGTCATGACGCGAAATGATTCTGAGTTCAATGAAAAAAGGAAGTGAGTAACAAGTGTATGTTTTCCGCCCAAAATTCGATAGAAATCAAGACGACCAACAAAAAAGTCTTCATAAATTGTAACTCAGAATTGCCTCTTCACTGGAAAAAAAATTGGAGAAGTATCATCTTTGATGAAATCATTCAGTATTGATATTCATATTTTCTCAAATATCTCGAGAATGACAATAAATATCAAAAATCTGAGTCAAAAAATACCCCAACTACCCTGTCGACTCTCGCAAAGGCCTACCACATGGAGAAAGTCCGAACACCGTATCACGAAAAACAAAAAAATAGTACGACGTCATGACGCGAAATAATTCAGAGTTCATTGAGAAGAAAAGTGAGTGGCAAGTGTATGTTTCTTGCCCGAAATTCGATAGAAATCAAGACCAACGAAAAAGTCTCTTCACATTGTTACTCAAAATTGCTCCTTTACTGGGAGGATAAAATTGGAGAAGTATTATTTCTGATGAAATCTTTTCGAGTACCGATATTCATATTTTCTCAAATATCTCGAGAACGACAATGAATATAAAAAATCTAAATCAAAGAATACCCCAGCACGCTTGTCGACTTTCGCAACGGCCTACCACATGGAGGAAGTCTGAACGTTGTATCACGAAAAACACAAAGATTAGTACGACGTCTTGACGCGAAATAATTCTGAGTTCATTGAATGAAAAACGGTGAGTGACAAGTGTATTTTATTTGCCCAAAATTCGATGGGAATCCAGACGACCAACAAAAAAGTCTCCATCAATTGTTACTCAAAATCGCCTCTTTACTATAAAAAAAAATTGAAGAAGTATTATTTTTGATGAAAATTTTCAAGTCCCGATATTCTTATTTCCTCAAATATCTCGAGAACGGCACAAAATATCGAAAATCTAAATCGAAATATACCCCAACACCGTTGTCGACTTCCGCATAGGCCTAGCACATTAAGAAAGTCCGAACACCGTATCACGAAAAAAAAATTAGTACGACGTCATAACGTGAAATAATTCTGAGTTCAATGAAAAAAAGAAGTGAGTGACAAGTGTATGTTTTTCGCCCGAAATTCGATAGAAATCAAGACGACCAACGGAAAAGTTTCTATACTTTGGTACTCAAAATTGCCTCTTCACTGGAAGGGAAAAATTGGAAAAGTATTATCTCTATCTCTGATGAAATTTCTTCAAGTCCCGATATTCATATTTTCTCAAATATTTCGAGAACGGCACAAAATATCGAGAATCTGAATCGAAAGATACCTCAACACAACTGTCGACTTTCGCAACAACCTACCACATGGAGAAAGTTCGAAAATTGAATCACGAAAAATACAAAAATTTGTACGACGTCATGGCGCGAAATAATTCTGAGTTCATTGAAAAAAAAAAGGTGAGTGACAATTGTATGTTTTTTTCCCAAAATTCGATAGAAATCAAGACGATCAACAAAAAACTCTCTATACATTGGAAAAGTAATATTTCTGATGAGATTTTATCAAGTCCCGATATTCATATTTTCTCAAATATTCCGAGAACGGCACAAAACATTGGGAATATAAATCGAAAAGTACTTCAACACCCTTGTCGACTTTTGCAATGGCCTACCACATGGAGGTGGTTCGAACACCGTATCACGAATAACAAAAGAATTAGTACGACGTCATGACGCGAAATAATTCTATGTTCATTGAAAAAAACAAGGTGAGTGACAATTGTATGTTTTTCGCCCGAAATTCGATAGAAATCAAGACGACCAACGAAGAAGTCTTCATAAATAGTTACTCAAAATCGCCTCTTCACTGGAAAAAAAAATTGGCAAAGTATTATTTTTGATGACATTTTTCAAAGTCCTGATATCCATATCCTCTCAAATATCTCGAGAACGGCACAAAATAACGAAAATCTAGATCGAAATATACCCCAACACCATTGTCGACTTTCGCATAGGCCTACCACATTGAGAAAGTCCGAACACCGAATCACGAAAAACAAAAAAAAAATAGTACGACGTCATGACGCGAAATAATTGTGAGTTCCACACTACACTGTTTTACCACTAACCAAACCAATTTTTTAACGCCTCGACACGTGTTTCGCTTACTATGTTAGCATCTTCAGGAGAAGATTAAGTTAAGTTTAGTTAAGTTTAGTTAAGTTAAGTTTTAATCTTCTCCTGAAGATGCTAACATAGTTAGCGAAACACGTGTCGAGGCGTTAAAAAATCGGTTTGGTTAGTGGTAAAACAGTGTAGTGTATTATCGTGCCAAAGGTTCCAGTCTTCGATATAATTTTGAGTTCAATAAAAAAAAGAAGTAAGTGACAAGTGTATGTTTTTCGCATGAAAATCGATAGAAATCAAGACGACCAACGAAAAAGTCTCTATACGTTGTTACTCGAAATTGCCTCTTTACTGGAAAAAAAATTGGAAAAGTAATATTTTTGATGAGATTTAATCAAGTTTCGATATTCATATCTTCTCAAATATTCCGAGAACGGCACGAAACATCGGGAATATGAATCGAAAAATACTCCAACACCCTCGTCGACATTCGCAAAGGCCTACCACATGGAGAAAGTCCGAACACCGTATCACGAAAAACAAAAAAATTGTACGACGTCATGACGCGAAATAATACGGAGTTCAATGAATAAAAAAGGTGAGTGACAAGTGTATGTCTTTCGCCCAAAATTCGATAGAAATCAATACGACCAACGAAAAAGTCTTCATAAATTGTTACTCAAAATTGCCTCTTTACTGGAAAAAGAAATTGGAGAAGTATTATTTTCGATGAAATTTTTCAAAGTTCCAATATTCATATTTCCCCAAATATCTCGAGAACGGCACAAAATATCGAAAATCTAAATCGAAATATACCCCAACACCATTGTCGACTTCCGCATAGGCCTACCACATGGAGAAAGTCCGAACATCGTATCACGAAAAACCAAAAAATTAGTACGGCGTCATGACGCGAAATGATTCTGAGTTCAATGAAAAAAGGAAGTGAGTAACAAGTGTATGTTTTTCGCCCAAAATTCGATAGAAATCAAGTCGACCAACAAAAAAGTCTTCATAAATTGTAACTCAAAATTGCCTCTTTACTGGAAAAAAAATTGGAGAAGTATCATTTTTGATGAAATCATTCAGTCCCGATATTCATATTTTCCCAAATATCTCGAGAACGACAATAAATATCAAAAGTCTGAGTCAAAAAATACCCCAACTACCCTGTCGACTCTCGCAAAGGCCTTCCACATGGAGAAAGTCGAAACACCGTATCACGAAAAACAAAAAAAATAGTACGACGTCATGACGCGAAATAATTCAGAGTTCATTGAGAAGAAAAGTGAGTGGCAAGTGTATGTTTCTTGCCCGAAATTCGATAGAAATCAAGACGACCAACGAAAAAGTCTCTTCACATTGTTACTCAAAATGGCTCCTTTACTGGGAGGATAACATTGGAGAAGTATTATTTCTGATGAAATCTTTTCGAGTACCGATATTCATATTTTCTCAAATATCTCGAGAACGACAATGAATATAAAAAATCTAAATCAAAGAATACCCCAGCACGCTTGTCGACTTCCGCAACGGCCTACCACATGGAGAAAGTCTGAACGTTGTATCACGAAAAACACAAAAATTAGTACGACGTCTTGACGCGAAATAATTCCAAGTTCATTGAATGAAAAACGGTGAGTGACAAGTGTATTTTATTTGCCCAAAATTCGATAGGGATCCAGACGACCAACAAAAATGTCTTCATCAATTGTTACTCAGAATCGCCTCTTTACTATGAAAAAAAATTGAAGAAGTATTATTTTTGATGAAAATTTTTAAGTCCCGATATCCTTATTTTCTCAAATATCTCGAGAACGGCACAAAATATCGAAAATCTAAATCGGAATATACCCCAACACCGTTGTCGACTTCCGCATAGGCCTAGCACATTAAGAAAGTCCCAACACCGTATCACGAAAAAAAAAATTAGTACGACGTCATAACGTGAAATAATTATGAGTTCAATGAAAAAAAGAAGCGAATGACAAGTGTATGTTTTTCGCCCGAAATTCGATAGAAATCAAGACGACCAACGAAAAAGTTTCTATACTTTGGTACTCAAAATTGCCTCTTCACTGGAAGAGAAAAATTGGAGAAGTATTATCTCTGATGAAATTTCTTCAAGTCCCGATATTCATATTTTCCCAAATATTTCGAGAACGACACAAAATATCCATAATCTGAATCGAAAGATACCCCAACACAACTGTCGACTTCCGCAACGACCTACCACATGGAGAAAGTTCGAAAATTGAATCACGAAAAATACAAAAATTTGTACGACGTCATGACGCGACATAATTCTGAGTTCATTGAAAAAAAAAGAGGTGAAATCTTTTCGAGTACCGATATTCATATTTTCTCAAATATCTCGAGAACGACAATGAATATAAAAAATCTAAATCAAAGAATAACCCAGCACGCTTGTCGACTTTCGCAACGGCCTACCACATGGAGAAAGTCTGAACGTTGTATCACGAAAAACACAAAAATTAGTACGACGTCTTGACGCGAAATAATTCTAAGTTCATTGAATGAAAAACGGTGAGTGACAAGTGTATTTCTTTTGCCCAAAATTCGATAGGAATCCAGACGACCAACAAAAAAGTCTTCATCAATTGTTACTCAAAATCGCCTCTTTACTATAAAAAAAAATTGAAGAAGTATTATTTTTGATGAAAATTTTCTCAAATATCTCGAGAACGGCACGAAATATCGAAAATCTGAATCGAATTATACCCCAACACCGTTGTCGACTTCCGCATAGGCCTAGCACATTGAGAAAGTCTCAACACCGTATCACGAAAAAAAAATCAGTACGACGTCATAACGTGAAATAATTCTGAGTTCAATGAAAAAAAGAAGTGAGTGACAAGTGTATGTTTTTCGCCCGAAATTCGATAGAAATCAAGACGACCAACGAAAAAGTTTTTATACATTGGTACTCAAAATTGCCTCTTTACTGGAAGAGAAGAATTGGAAAAGTATTATTTTTGATGAAATTTTTTCAAGTCCCGATATTCATATATTCTCAAATAATTCGAGAACGGCACAAAATATCGAGAATCTGAATCGAAAGATACCCCAACACAACTGCCGACTTCCGCAACGACCTACCACATGGAAAAAGTTCGAAAATTGAATCACGAATAATACAAAAATTTGTACGACGTCATGACGCGAAATAATTCTGAGTTGATTGAAAAAAAAAAAGGTGAGTGACAATTATATGTTTTTTTCCCAAAATTCGATAGAAATCAAGACGATCAACAAAAAACTCTCTATTCATTGAAAAAGTAATATTTCTGATGAGATTTTATCAAGTCCCGATATTCATATTTTCTCAAATATTCCGAGAACGGCACAAAACATCGAGAATATAAATCGAAAAGTACTTCAACACCCTTGTCGACTTTTGCAATGGCCTACCACATGGAGGAAGTTCGAACACCGTATCACGAATAACGAAAGAATTAGTACGACGTAATGACGCGAAATAATTCTATGTTCATTGAAAAAAACAAGGTGAGTGACAATTGTATGTTTTTCGCCCGCAATTCGATAGAAATCAAGACGACCAACGAAGAAGTCTTCAAAAATAGTTACTCAAAATCGCCTCTTTACTGGAAAAAAAAATTGGCAAAGTATTATTTTTGATGACATTTTTCAAAGTCCTGATATTCATATCCTCTCAAAAATCTCGAGAGCGGCACAGAATATCAAAAATCTGAATCGAAATATACCCCAACACCATTGTCGACTTCCGCATAGGCCTACCACATTGAGAAAGTCCGAACACCGTATCATGAAAACCAAAAAAAAAATAGTACGACGTCATGACGCGAAATAATTTTGAATTCAATAAAGAAAAGAAGTGAGTGACAAGTGAATGTTTTTCGCCCGGAATTTGATATAAATCAAGACGATCAACGAGAGGGTCTCTATACGTTGTTACTCAAAATTGCCTCCACTGGAAAAAAAATTGGAAAAGTAATATTTTTGATGAGATTTTATCGAGTTTCGATATTCATATATTCTCAAATATTTCGAGAACAGCACGAAACATCGGGAATATAAAACGAAAAATACTCCAACACCCTTGTCGACATTCGCAAAGGCCTACCACATAGAGAAAGTCCGAACACCGTATCACGAAAAACAAAAAAATTGTACGACGTCATGACGCGAAATAATACAAAGTTCAATGAATAAAAAAGGTGAGTGACAAGTGTATGTCTTTCGAACAAAATTCGATAGAAATCAATACGACCAACGAAAAAGTCTTCATAAATTGTTAATCAAAATTGCCTCTTTACTGGAAAAAGAAATTGGAGAAGTATTATTCTCGATGAAATTTTTTGAAGTCCCGATATTCATGATTCCCCAAATATCTCGAGAACGGCACAAAATATCGAAAATCTAAATCGAAATATACCCCAACACCATTGTCGACTTCCGCATAGGCCTACCACATGGAGAAAGTCCGAACACCGTATCACGAAAAACAAAAAAATTAGTACGACGTCATGACGCGAATTGATTCTGAGTTCAATGAAAAAAGGAAGTGAGTGACAGGTGTATGTTTTCCGCCCAAAATTAGATAGGAATCAAGACGACCAACAAAGAAGTCTTCATAAATTGTGACTCAAAATTGCCTTTTTACTGAAAAAAAAATTGGAGAAGTATCATTTTTGATGAAATCATTCAGTCCCGATAATCATATTTTCTCAAATATCTCGAGAACGACAATAAATATCAAAAATCTGAGTCGAAAAATACCCCAACTACCCTGTCGACTCTCGCAAAGGCCTACCACATGTAGAAAGTCCGAACACCGTATCACGAAAAACAAAAAAAATAGTCCGACGTCATGGCGCGAAATAATTCTGAGTTCATTGAGAAAAAAAGTGAGAGGCAAGTGTATGTTTCTCGCCCGAAATTCGATAGAAATCAAGACGACCAACAAAAAAGTCTCTTCACATTGTTACTAAAAATTGCTCCTTTACTGGGAGGATAACATTGGAGAAGTATTATTGCTGATGAAATCTTTTCGAGTCCCGATATTCATATTTTCTCAAATATCTCGAGAACGTCAATGAATATGAAAAATCTAAATCAAAGAATACCCCAGCAGGCTCGTCGACTTTCGCAACGGCCTACCATATGGAGAAAGTCTGAACGTTGTATCACGAAAAACACAACAATCAGTACGACGTCATGACCCGAAATAATTCTAAGTTCATTGAATAAAAAAAGGTGAGTGACAAGTGTATTTTATTTTCCCAAAATTCGATAGGAATCCAGACGACCAACAAAAAAGTCCCCATCAATTGTTACTCAAAATCGCCTCTTTACTATAAAAAAAATTGGAGAAGTATTATTTTTGATGAAAATTTTCAAGTCCCGATATTCTTATTTTCTAAAATATCTCGAGAACGGCACAAAATATCGAACATCTAAATCGAAAAATACCCCAACACCGTTGTCGACTTCCGCATAGGCCTACCACCACATTGAGAAAGTCCGAACACCGTATCAAGAAAAAAAAATTAGTACGACGTCATGACGCGAAATAATTCTGAGTTCAAGGAAAAAAAGGGGTGAGTGACAAGTGTATGTTTTTCGCCCGAAATTCGGTAGAAATCAAGACGACCAACGGAAAAGTTTCTATACTTTGGAACTCAACATTGCCTCTTCACTAGAAGAGGAAAATTGGAAAAGTATTATCTCTGATGAAATTTTTTCAAGTCCCGATATTCATATTTTCTCAAATATTTCGAGAACGGCACAAAATATCGAGAATCTGAATCGAAAGATACCCCAACACATCTGTCGACTTCCACAACGACCTACCTTATGGAGAAAGTTCGAAAATTGAATCAAGAAAAATACAAAAATTTGTACGACGTCATGACGCGAAATAATTCTGAGTTCATTAAAAAAAAAAGGGAGTGACAATTGTATGTTTTTTTCCCAAAATTCGATAGAAATCAAGACGATCAACAAAAAACTCTCTATACATTGGAAAAGTAATATTTCTGATGAGATTTTATCAAGTCCCGATATTCATATTTTCTCAAATATTCCGAGAACGGCACGAAACATCGAGAATATAAATCGAAAAGTACTTCAACACCCTTGTCGACTTTTGCAATGGCCTACCACATGGAGGAAGTCCGAACACCGTATCACGAATAACAAAAGAATTAGTACGACGTAATGACGCGAAATAATTCTATGTTCATTGAAAAAAAAAAGGTGAGTAACAATGGTATGTTTTTCGCCCGAAATTCGATAGAAATCAAGACGACCAACGAAGAAGTCTTCATAAATAGTTACTCAAAATCGCCTCTTCACTGAAAAAAAAAATTGGCAAAGTATTATTTTTTATGACATTTTTCGAAGTCCTGATATTCATATCCTCTCAAATATCTCGAGAACGGCACAGAATAACGAAAATCTAGATCGAAATATACCCCAACACCATTGTCGACTTCCGCATAGGCCTACCACATTGAGAAAGTCCGAACACCGAATCACGAAAAACAAAAAAAAAATAG
Source organism: Phaedon cochleariae (assembly GCA_918026855.4). Classification (NCBI taxonomy): domain Eukaryota; kingdom Metazoa; phylum Arthropoda; class Insecta; order Coleoptera; family Chrysomelidae; genus Phaedon; species Phaedon cochleariae. The sequence goes on along the minus strand of OU896719.1, from coordinate 15,595,269 downwards.
TACGACGTCATGACGCGAAATAATTTCGAGTTCAATAAAAAAAAAAAGTGAGTGACAAGTGTATGTTTTTCGCATGAAGATCGATAGAAATCAAGACGACCAACGAAAAAGTCTCTATACGTTGTTACTCAAAATTGCCTCTTTACTGGAAAAAAAATTGGAAAAGTAATATTTTTGATGAGATTTAATCAAGTTTCGATATTCATATCTTCTCAAATATTCCGAGAACGGCACGAAACATCGGGAATATGAATCGGAAAATACTCCAACACCCTTGTCGACATTCGCAAAGGCCTACCACATGGAGAAAGTCCGAACACCGTATCACGAAAAACAAAAAAATTGTACGACGTCGTGATGCGAAATAATACAAAGTTCAATGAATGAAAAAGGTGAGTGACGAGTGTATGTCTTTCGCCCAAAATTCGATAGAAATCAATACGACCAACAAAAAAGTCTTCATAATTGTTACTCAAAATTGCCTCTTTACTGGAAAAAGAAATTGGAGAAGTATTATTCTCGATGAAATTTTTCACAGTCCCGATATCCATATTTTCCCAAATATCTCAAGACCGGCACAAAATATCGAAAATCTAAATCGAAATATACCCCAACACCATTGTCGACTTCCGCATAGGCCTACCACATGGAGAAAGTCCGAACATCGTATCACGAAAAACCAAAAAATTAGTACGACGTCATGACGCGAAATGATTCTGAGTTCAATAAAAAAAGGAAGTGAGTAACAAGTGTATGTTTTTCGCCCAAAATTCGATAGAAATCAGGACGACCAACAAAAAAGTCCTCATAAATTGTAGCTCAAAATTGCCTCTTTACTGGAAAAAAATTGGAGAAGTATCATTTTTGATGAAATCATTCAGTCCCGATATTCATATTTTCTCAAATATCTCGAGAACGACAATAAATATCGAAAATCTGAGTCAAAAAATACCCCAACTACCCTGTCGACTCTCGCAAAGGCCTACCACATGGATAAAGTCCGAACACCGTATCACGAAAAACAAAAAAATAGTACGACGTCCTGACGCGATATAATTCAGAGTTCATTGAGAAAAAAAGTTAGTGGCAAGTGTATGTTTCTTGCCCGAAATTCGATAGAAATCAAGACGATCAACAAAAAACTCTCTATACATTGGAAAAGTAATATTTCTGATGAGATTTTATCATGTCCCGATATTCATATTTTCTCAAATATTCCGAGAACGGCACGAAACATCGAGAATATAAATCGAAGAGTACTTCAACACCCTTGTCGACTTTTGCAATGGCCTACCACATGGAGGAAGTCCGAACACCGTATCACGAATAACAAAAGAATTAGTACGACGTAATGACGCGAAATAATTCTATGTTCATTGAAAAAAACAAGGTGAGTAACAATGGTATGTTTTTCGCCCGAAACTCGATAGAAATCAAGACGACCAACGAAGAAGTCTTCATGAATAGTTACTCAAAATCGCCTCTTTACTGAAAAAAAAAAAATTGGCAAAGTATTATTTTTCATGACATTTTCCAAAGTCCTGATATTCATATCCTCTCAAATATCTCGAGAACGGCACAGAATAACAAAAATCTAGATCGAAATATACCCCAACACCATTGTCGACTTCCGCATAGGCCTACCACATTGAGAAAGTCCGAACACCGAATCACGAAAAACAAAAAAAAATAGTACGACGTCATGACGCGAAATATTTTCGAGTTCAATAAAAAAAAGAAGTGAGTGACAAGTGTATGTTTTTCGCATGAAAATCGATAGAAATCAAGACGACCAACGAAAAAGTCTCTATACGTTGTTACTCAAAATTGCCTCTTTAATGGAAAAAAAATTGGAAAAGTAATATTTTTGATGAGATTTAATCAAGTTTCGATATTCATATCTTCTCAAATATTTCGAGAACGGCACGAAACATCGGGAATATGAATCGGAAAATACTCCAACACCCTTGTCGACATTCGCAAAGGCCTACCACATGGAGAAAGTCCGAACACCGTATCACGAAAAACAAAAAATTGTACGACGTCATGACGCGAAATAATACAAAGTTCAATGAATAAAAAAGGTGAGTGACAAGTGTATGTCTTTCGCCCAAAATTCGAAAGAAATCAATACGACCAACGAAAAGGTCTTCATAATTGTTACTCAAAATTGCCTCTTTACTGGAAAAAGAAATTGGAGAAGTATTGTTACGTTATTCGGGTGCAGAAGCGAACACGACACTATTTATTTTCGAACTTATTCATTTAAACTAAAAAAACACTAATTTATATCGAACTTATAACTACTATTTATGTAAAACGATATATAACACGCGTTATATAACTGTCTCCCTGACACTCGCTGTTTGACTGACTGACTCAGTTGTTCGGCCGTTTTATATATGAGAACACAGGCAGGCTTTGGTTCGAGAACCTTCTCGAAATGATCTTCCGTCTCCTCCTTTTTGTTCTAGAAGCTTCTTAGAACAAACCTCTCTCTCTAATTGTTCCATCGATTGTTTCCAGAACATTCCAGAATCTTCTGTGACGTTCTTTGTCACTGCGGCATATATTGAGTGTTCGGAAATATGTTTAATGTATGTAGGAATCATTGAGAGGTCGGAGAGCAATCTGGGATGCGTGATACAGGATGATCGTTGTACTCCTGCCTTCCTGCTGATGTTTCTAAAGCGCCTCCAAGGGAAATATCATTACACTGCCCCCTCCTTAAAACGCATTCCTCCTGGAATGCACTCTGATCGTTATGAAGATAGGGACAACTGGTTTCATTTTTACAACGTGCAGTGTGGTAGAAATAGCATGGCACTGTCTTCTCTCTTGGAGTTCCTTTGGAGTTCCAGCAGCATACCAGAATTTCAACTCCGGTGAATCTAAATAAAACCTCTAGCATGTTCCTTACAATTCTCCAATTCAAGCCATCCAGTCCACACCCCAGCTTTGGAACAGCAATCTTCTGTATGTCCTTCTCGAGTATGGTGCTTCGCAAGTCGACTAGCGTCTCCCAGAGGTTCTTGTAAGTGGGTTTCTCAGAAGATCTTCCTTTCGTTATAAGATAAAACAGAAACCTTTTCCCTTCAGCGCTGATATCTTCTATTTCTAGTGCTCGACCGACGGAGGGACCTTGTTGATGAAGCTCCTTTAACTTCCCAAACTTCCTCATGAACTTGTTCGCTATTCTTTGGGACATCTGAAGATCCTCGGCGACGCAGTGAGCTAGTGCGTATTCTACAGGAATGGCAAAAAGGTCGCGGTGCTCTTCCTTGGTGACGCCAAACCTTGCTTTTGATGAACCACTGTATGTCCCAATGAATTCGTCGAATGTAAGCTCCTTTTCTTCCGGACAAATTTGTTGAACTTGTTGACTCGTTTCCTTTGTGGATTGTACAACCACACCAGGTCTCCTTCTGCGTATCCTGCACCCCCAGCTCTGATGTCGTACCGGTCTTTCATGCGATCGCTGGCGATTTTCGGATTAGAACGAACCAATTAGTGAGTATCGTTCATCTTCTTCATCAGATTCGTGACGTAATCTTCCCCCACTATGTCCTCACCAGGTCTACATCCGAAGACCAAGTCACATGGAAGCCTCATCTCTCGTCCAAATAGAACCTTCGCCGGAGTCTGTCCTGTAGATTCCTGTACCGCAGATCTGTAGGCCATCAAGAAGAAAGGAAGATGTTGATCCCAGTCTTGTTGGTGTTGATCAACGACTTTGCAGAGATACCTCCCTATGGTTCGGTTCATTCGCTCCACCATGCCATCTGACTGTGGATGCAATGGAGTTGTTCTTGTTTTCTTGATTCCTAACTTCTCGGTCATCTTCTTAAACACTTTACTCTCGAAGTTCCGGCCCTGATCAGAGTGAAGTTCCAATGGCACCCCAAAACGACTGATGAGTTGATTCATCAGGACATCGGCGACAGTTACGGCTTCCTGGTTAGGGATCGCATACGCTTCCACCCACTTGGTGAAGTAGTCCATGCAGACAAGGATGTATTTATTTCCATTATCAGTCACTGGAAACGGCCCCGCAATATCCATAGCAATCCTCTCGAAAGGACTTCCAATATTGTACTGTCTCATGGGTGTTCTTGGTTTACGATGGGGCCCATTGCTGGCAAAGCACACAGTGCATTTACGGCACCACTCCCTGACGTCGTCACTGCAGTTCACCCAGTAGAACCGCTCCCGTACCCGCTGCAGTGTCTTCCTCACTCCTAGATGTCCCCCTAAAGTTCCATCATGTACATATCCAAGTACTTCCGACACTCGGCTCCTAGGAATGACCAACTGCATCCGATAATCCGACCCATCATCGCTCTCGAGATTCCTCTTGAGCAGGTCATCTTCTAATACCAAGGAGTCCCACTGACTCCAGTATGCCTCCAAAGTCTGTGAAGATGGTGCTACTTCTTGCCAGGAAGGACGGCGATTCGCTTTCTTCCATTCTCGAAGCTTCCGAAGTTCTGGGTCCTTTTTTTGCTGTTGCTTGACTGCTGCAGGTAACCAATCTTCATTGACAACGGTGGTTCTATAGAGGGCTGCTTCCTTATCCTCCAAACGACTACAATGTGGGCACTCAGGTGGACATGGCCTTCTGGACAATGCATCTGCATTCTTATGGCTCGTCCCCACTCGGTGTGCTATCTCGAAGTCATATTCTTGGAGCCTCTCGATCCAACGAGCTACTTGGCCTTCGGGGTTCTTGAAATTCAGGAGCCACTTCAATGCAGCGTGGTCCGTCCTGAGCAGGAATTTTCGCCCATAGAGGTACTTATAGAAGTGCTCCACCGATTTTACCATGGCTAATAGTTCCCTCCTGGTAACGCAGTAGTTTCGTTCTGCCTTCGATAGCACCTTGCTGAAGTAACCGATGACTCGCTCTTGCCCATCTTGATACTGCGAAAGGACTCCACCAATGCCGATATTACTGGCATCTGTGTCAAGAATGAATTGTCCTTGTGGAAGTGGATACCCAAGAATCGGTGTCGTGGTCAAGCGTTCCTTCAGAGCATCAAAGGCGGCCTGGCATTCTGGATCCCAGTGGAAGGGACGTGCTTTCTCGGTGAGACGAGTCAGGGGCTTTGCGATATCCGAAAACATTCGAACGTAACGTCGATAATAAGTGCAGAGCCCAAGAAAGCTCCTGAGTTGATGCTTATCTCTTGGTACTGGCCATTGCTTCACTGCTCGTACCTTCTCAGGGTCGACTTCCACACCCTGCCTTCCTACGACGTGTCCCAAGTAGTTAACCCGTTTCTGCAGCAGATGGCATTTCTTCAGATTGAGTGTGAGGTTTGCTGCCTGAAGTCTTTTGAAAACTTCCTCTAGGTTAGCCATATGTTCTTCAAAAGTTTTACCGATCACGATGATGTCATCCAGATAAACCAGGCATGTCTTCCAGGAGAGTCCCCTCAACAAATTCTCCATGATTCGTTCGAAGGTGGCCGGAGCATTGCAGAGTCCGAAAGGCATTACCTTGAATTGCCATAATCCAGTGCCGATGGTGAAAGCTGTCTTTTCCTCGTCTGCCGGATCCATTTCCACCTGCCAATATCCACTTTCCAGGTCCAGAGTGGAGAAAAGATTCGATTCCGCCAACGTGTCGAGTGTGTCGTCAATTCGAGGCGAAGGATAACTGTCCTTCTTCGTCACGTTGTTCAATCGGCGATAGTCCACGCAGAAACGAGTGTTTCCATCTTTTTTTTTCACTAGTACCACTGGTGAAGCCCAAGGACTATTGGATGGCTCGATTACTCCTTCTTGTTCCATATCCTGGATGATCTTTTCTGCAATTTCTCTCTTGGCCTGTGGTAATCTTCGGGCTGGTTGACGAATCGGTCTGGTATCTCCCGTATCGATTCTGTGACTGACGATGTTGGTTCTACCTGTTTTTCCATTGGCAGGTATAAAAATGGATCTATACCTCTGCAGTAACTCGGTTAACTTCTTCTCCTGTCGGTTGTTGAGTGAGTCGCTTGCAGCAGATACGAGTTCTTCATACTTGCCGGCCCCATCAGTGGTTGCTGTCACCTAGTGGATTATGGAGGCTGCCGGGACACAGGTTCCAATCTTCGTTCCTTTGCCAATCGTCACAGGGTAATTATTTATGTTGATGAATCGAACAGGTACATGGTCGTCTCCTGACAGTAATGCCTTGCCGACTTAAATTCCACGTCCAACTTCCTCGTCATCGTTCCTGGGTTCCATGATGATGGGACTGCCTTGCTCCAATTTACCCTCAATCCGCGCTGCTACAATGGTCTCGCTCCGTTTCGGTAACAGGACGTCCTCTTCTAACGTTACCCCTGCCGCTACATCCACCCGTGGATGTAAGAAGATCTCTTCGGCACCCACCTTGAGTGTTCGGCTCCTAAAATCCAGTTGAATTGCTTGCGCACCCATGATGTCCATTCCCAGAATAACATCTTCTTCAATATCTGTCATGATAGCTTGATGTGGAAATTTGACGGTCCCGATCGATATATCCACATCGATTTCCCCATAAACGGTGGCAGCTTCACCCGTAGCAGTTCTCAGACGCCATCTTGAGTTCAGAAGTTGCTTTCTTGAAGACGTCAGAAGTCCACGTCGCAGGATTGTCTTCGATGCACCAGTATCCACCAACAATGCGCATTTCTTTCCGTCGATCTGTCCATCTACGTAAATGCTGCTGTTATCACGCCGTAGGGATGCCACAAAAATGAGAGGGTCTTGAGAATTACGGGTCGAAGCTGCCCCCTCGAAGTCGACCCGATCTAGTTTTCCTGCGGCTGCGTGGAAAATGATCCTTCCTCAGCAGCCTGTTTCGCACGTTTACAAGCTCTCTGGAGGTGGCCTAACTCCCCGCATTTCCAACAACGTACCAGTCTCCTCTTCTTATTCCAGAGGCCCTGGATGGCGTTGATTAAGGCTTCAGTAGGATCTTGCCTGGTACTTTCCGCTATATTTCCGCTGTCGTTCATTGCTTGGACTCTCGCTGATCCTCGGGAAGCTTCTGCTGCGGCCTCGATCTCAAGCGCAGCTGCCAGAGCACTGGTGAGGTCTTTCGGTCGAGTCAGGCGAACTGCTTTCTGCATTTCGATATCGCGCAATCCATCCACGATCGTTTGAACAGCTAGACATTCCATTAGGGACTCTGGGGCTGACGGGTAGGCACAGTGGACCAATCGGGCTACATCCACTTCGAATTCTTGAAGACTCTCGTTGGCTCTTTGTCGACGGCTCTTCATTTGCGATTGAAACACTTGCTGCAGATGTTCATGTCCATATCGCATGTCGAGACGTTTGACGAGATGATTGTAGCTATCGACTTCACCTTTTGGAATGGCTTGCAAGATGTTCAAAGCATCACCCCGTAGAGCTACTGTCAGAGCCACAACCTTGTCCTTGGATGTCCACCCATTGGCTTTGGGAGCTGCTTCGAACTGCTTCAGATAGTTCGGTCACGATGTTTTTCCATCGAATGTAGGTGGTTTTACTCGATTGGTAGTACTCACTGCATCTGGCCCTACTGTGGTTACAAGCCTTGACCATTTTCAGACTTCTTCAGCACAGCTATTCTTTCTCTTTCGAGCTGCAACTCCTTCTTCATTCCTTCTATCTGGGTGGTGAATTGGGTTGAAACCTGAGCGATCTGATCTTGCTGAGCAACGATCTGTTCTTGCTGAGCAGCGATCTGAGTCATAACTCCTTCCCGATGTGTTGATATCTGAGTCAATACTCCTTCTCGTTGGGCTGATATCTGGGAGGCGATCTGATCTTGCTGAGCAGAAATACGTGCCAGCACCTCTTCTCGCTGAGTGGTTATCTGAGCTACTACCTGGTCTCGTTGGGCTGAGATTTGGAAGGCTATCTGATCTTGCTGAGCTGAGATTATCTCCTGCTGAGCACGCATTTGATACGCGATCTTCTCTTGCTGAGCTACCATCTGGTCCGCAATGTCCTGTCGCTGAGCCGCGATCTCCTGTCGCTGAGCCGCTATCTGTTCCGTAATCTGTTCCGTAATCTTCTCCTGCTGAGCCACCATCTGGGCCGCAATGTCCTGTCGCTGAGCCGCTATGTCCTGTCGCTGAGCCGCTATCTGTTCCGAGATCCCAGCCAACATCGATTCCGCTGAAGCTGGTTCCTCGAAGGTGAACGTCTCTGGGTCCTGACCTACGCTCACCATATACTCTATGAGACGATGCTGAAGTGTAGCCTTGATCCCTGTTGTGTCGAGATCTCTCTCCTCCAACTCGCGTTTCAAGTCCACCACTCTCAACTCGTGTAGTTTCTTCATCACAACGGTCTGTTCACTTCACACTGAAATATCCCACACTTCTGACACCAATTGTTACGTTATTCGGGTGCAGAAGCGAACACGACACTATTTATTTTCGAACTTATTTATTTAAACTGAAGAAACACTAATTTATATCGAACTTATAACTACTATTTATGTAAAACGATTTATAACACGCGGTATATAACTGTCTCTCTGACACTCGCTGTTTGACTGACTGACTCAGTTGATCGGCCGTTTTATATATGAGAACACAGGCAGGCTTTGGTTCGAGAACCTTCTCGAAATGATCTTCCGTCTCCTTCTTTTTGTTCTAGAAGCTTCTCAGAACAAACCCCTCTCTCTAATTGTTCCATCGATTGTTTCCAGAACATTCCAGAATCTTCTGTGACGTTCTTTTTCACTGCGGCATATATTGAGTGTTCGGAAATATGTTTGGTGGGGTCCATATACATCATCAGAACGTATCGACACAGACCGTCGATTAGTAGGAATTTATTTGACTAGAATAGTAAGAAATCAGAATAGCAAATCATCAGAACCATATTTCAGCGACTGCAATATGTACAACCCGTAATTTGTCGAACCGTACTTTGACAGACTGCATTATGTCAGAATGCATAAATCACAATAGTATATCGAAAGACTGCCATATATTCAGAAGTGTACTTTGCCAAACCAGTAAATAAAATACTCTTCATGTCGTCAGAATCATAAAAATATATAATCGTAAAGTCATAGAACCGTAAAAGCACAGACTGTAATTCAGCGACCCGTACTCTATAGACCACCATTTCATCAGAATGAACATTCCCGACCAGCAAACTGGCAGAATTGTGATGTACAGAATCTGAAAATGGCAGAATACCGGAATTTCCGATCCATAATTCATCAAAACCGTAAAACGACAGACCCGTAAAACAGCAGAATCGTAAAATGACAGACTCGTACAATGGCAGAATCGTGCAGCTACCAAACCCGTAAATTTTCAGAATTTTTAGGATTAAGACCCGTGAAATAGCAGAACCGTAAAATGGCAGAACCGTACATTGACAGACCCGTAAAACATCAGAACCGTACATCGACAGACCGTCAATATACCAGAATGTGTGAGACGCGTGGAGACTCGGAACAAGCGGTAGCGCATCGTTGCCAAGTTGAATCGATAGAAATTCCTTGCTATACCTACTCAAATCTGATTCAAACTGTTTTATGAAGAATTCTAGAGGGCTGAGAAAGGTTCGTACATTGTAGTATTTGTGTTTGATAATCTGTTTGATCCGAATCAGGAAGATATTGACATGATAATTTGATTGTATCTAGATAAAGAAGTATATATCATTCTTTTTGTTGAAAAAGCATATAACAAAACATCAGACATGTGAATATAACGATGTTTTCTATGTATAATAGGTGAATCTATTCTCGGAGATTCTATAAGGCAGAAATGGAATCATTGTATGTCCATTTCTGAACATATAAATATTGGAGAAAAACATCAAACTTTCAAACTTTTCTATAGTCCAATGGTCTGAGATTCGGATCAGAGTGTATACCTTTCAATTTGATTCTCCAATTAAATAGTAGATAATATAAATAAAGAACTTGTAGCATTTGTATATCGCTATTTCGTTTCGGGAAACCTACTCCCCAAGAGTTTTCGAATCTAGTGATTTCTTATTGTCAATTGTGCTTAAATCCCTCACATAACTTCAGTTATAGATTATATACAGGGTGTCCCAAAATTGCTCTACTTGAAGTAGAGGTCAAAATAAGTTGATTGGACCCAATTCGTTTATATACCAAAATGTTCCGTTCGTCAATGGGGTACTTTGTATGTGATCAATGAGGTACTTTGTATGTGATCAATTTCATTTGCGTTTCGGATATCATAATGACTCCATTCATCTTCTATGAAATGTCAAATCTCAAGCAATGACGGCTCGAAATACCGCCTGTTGGTTGATCGAGGAGTGTTACATACATTTTACTTGATTATTTGGGATTTTCCCTCCTCGCTTCTACAAAATAATAATATGAGCATAATTTCAATATACAGTGTGGTCATTTAAGTGTGCAACATATGGGAATCTTCTTAATGAATTGCACAACCAAAATACAGATAGTGCCAAGAGTTGGTGCATGTTCGATCATCATTTCAGGTGCACTCAGAATAGTTGCAAGTCAAACAGCATACAGGGTAGGTAAAAAGATATAAAAAGTGCCCAGGAGTAAAGTACCCGTATTTCAAAAAATTCAGCAGAATGTTATTGAGAAAAGTTGTTCACAATTAAAATTCATACCTAAATACCAAAACATGGCTTCCTAAGACATTCTTCAGTTCTTCAATTCCTTTCGTTAATAAATTCCCTTTTTTTTTCAAATTCAAGCATATTTTTGCATTCAACTTGGATTTAAATTTTTTTAGGAAATCACAAACTTCATGTTTGTTGCAACGATATTCAGCTCAACATTGAAATTTTGCGAACCCTATTTTCAACAAGGTAAAACATCATTAATGATAATATGCATATTCAAAAACCTTCATTTAATGTGAACATTTTGTATTTGAAAAGTTTATGAAAAAGCTGAACAAATTGATCGACAACCATGATATCTTTTGAAAAATCACGGACACCCAAGGAACAGAACAAATGAGGGTTGACAGTAAATATCGAGGCAGTTTGGTGACATACTCCTTATCTAATGATGTTTTACCTTGTTGAAAATATGGTTTGCGAAATCTCAAAATTAAGCTGTATATCGTTGCAACAAACATCAAGTTTGTGATTCCCTAAAAAAATAAAATCCAAGTTGATTGCACAAAAGTGCATTAATTTGAACAAAAGTATGATCAACTGATTTTGTGATGATCAAATTATGAAAGTGTTTAGGGTGAATATAAAAAAAAATACAAATTGGGAAGTTATGAATGGAACAAATCGAAACACTGAAATATGTCTTAGGAGGCCATGTATTGGTATTCAGGAAAAACTTTCAATTGTAAAGAACTTTTTCCATAACAGTTTGCTGAATTATCTGAAATAAGGGTACTTTACCCCTGAGCATTTTTTATATTTTTTGACCTACCCTGTATGCTGTTTGACTTGCAACGATTCTAAGTGCACCTCAAATGATTACCGAACATGCACCAATCTTTGGCACTATCTGTATTTTGGTTGTGCAATTCATCAAAAAAATTTCCATATGTTGCACACTGTACAAGTACAGAGGATTTGCCCCAAAATTTTACTGAAATTCAAATGGCACTCTGTATGAATAATTTTACGTAAGTCGATAGAGCGAAAAAATACCTTTCAAATGACATTTGTTTTCAAAATGGCGGATCATGCAGGAACCTTTTTGTCTGCAATCATCATGGACACATTGTGACGTCATCCGTCGAATTTTTGGCAAGCATCCTTATAAAATAAAAAAATTTACCAAGCACTTGGATTAGTTATTGATGGAACATATTTTCAAACGCTTGAAGCGCACGAAAGGAAATCCCTATGATAATAGGATGATAGGATAGGATGTTCCATTCGAGAAATTGTCTATTATAAATGTGGAAATTGAGAATGAAAATCAACCTGTTTCAGGATATCCCTTGGAAATATTGAGTTTGGCTCGAAATTCTTTTTTATTTAATTTGACATGTGATGTGGAACTTTTCAAAACTACGGAAATATTGAAACTTCTCACTTTTCGTATAACCTGTGGTGTAAAGTGAAATATAACATAACTGGTTTAACTGGTGATGAAATATTATTCACTACAGCACCAGTTACGTTATCGAATATGTGGTTGGAACAAAAGAATAATGCATTTCAAGCTGCTTTCTCAATATCAGTTGGAAAAACTGAACTTGAATCAGCCATTTTCCACTGATGGAAGTATCGAACGAGTCTTTTTCGTGAATTTGGTCACTAGTTTGCGACCATATTATTTTATGACGGATACTTCGAAGTGACGGGCGGAGTCGACTTGCCTATACTCAATTTTTGTACATAATCGGTAGAATTCATGTAGAAATGATGGTCATTATATTATCTGTTCGAGCGAAAATTTCTAGCAAAATTAGAAAAAAAAAATACACGTAATACGTTCGTTCGTCCCGCATAATCCCGTCGTCAAACAAACTGACGCGTTTCCTAACTACTAGTTACGTAGAAAGGACTGTACATTTCGAATTCACACTTCTTGGACTACCTCCATATCTACGAAGTTCCTCAGCGATAAATGCGCTAATGCCAAATTTAAACTTTGTCTCATAGAAAATTTCACTCAGAAACTAGTGGCGCACTAATTTTCTTTTCGGGTATGATTTTGGAGGCATGAACTCTGATAGTGATATAGATTTTTATATTTATATTTTATATGACTAAGGTATGGACATGGATCGTGAAGTGTTCAGTTCTTGGGATACAAGGAGTTGAAGTGTTTTCGCAAAAACTCATCGAGAACGATTGAATATGACGAACGACGTATAGGATTTCTACTTTAAATACAGTTCATCTCCATTGAATATTCATCACCTGATCAGGAAGTCATTCTACACGTTTTATTCAGTGATGTGTTATACAGCTCTACGACGGGTTGTGTTAGTTTCTTCTTCCATCATATTTGTTACGCCAATTCAAAAATTTTTTAATAATCAATCTCTTGAGTTTTTCTTCAAATTTTGTTAAAAAGCGCATAAACTTCATATATGAGCTGAATCAAACTGTTTCCCCACTTTGGATAGCAGAGTATCACAAATACATTTTATGACTATATATAATGCTTTGATGAGTCGTACGTCGTACTTCTCAGTTTCTTTCTAGTAACGTAGCTGAAAAGAAATAGTTATTTCAGGTAGAAATTAAAAAACAACAATTTTTTCCATAATGTAGGCGCATACCTAGAGTTTTGTTTTACATATTTTTGAAGATCAAATAATCAGATAGGTGACGTCCCCCATTTTTTCCATACAAGAAGTGAACCGATTTCTTGCGTTTGTAGTGACTATCCTAATGCCAGAATAGCAGGCGTGAAGTTGGCAATTTCTTCCTGGATGTTTGGTCTTCAAATTTTGGGGTTGTGACTTCCGAAAACGGAAGTCACAACGTTTCTTATTGCTGATTTCAGATACTGAATGTACGGGGGGTTACCTTCCATATAGCAAAAATTCCTGTGGAAGTCACTTAGACCCCTCTGTATCTGCAACTCCCGATTTTAGTTCCTGCGTATATAGTTGACGCTGTCATCGCACAAAAATATGTACGAGCAATGCACTATAACCTCCGCATTGTTGATACTACGTAGTCACTTTCAAGTGTTGTTACCATTTCGCGCCAAATAATCAGTTGTGAAGTTGAAGAACAAAAACCCTCTAGTTTAAAAACTTCATATGTGAGAATGATGGCATCCAGAGGTAAAATCATGCTAGAAATGGCAAAGTCTTAAGATAAGTGCGAACAATATAATATTATTTCAATAATGATTGGACAAACCATTCATAATAAGATTCTCCTGTAACCTCGTACGTAAAATCAACAGGAACATGTACGATTTAACAGGGAACGAATAACTTTGGTATTACATTCTTATTCTAAGTTTAATGTGTACTCATAGTATTTCTGATATTCAGAATACAGGAATATTTCAACACGGATTCGAATATCCTCTACATCTACACCATTTGATCAAAATTTTTCAATATTTCATTAATCTTCAACAAGCAAGAACTCGATTATTTTCAAAATAAACTACATCATATTTTCCCATCAAAAACTGCGTAATTTTATGAGGAACATTCCACCTCGATCAATGGTATGGATATTCCTAACAGTTTTTGTTCTGCAATTAAATTTTTAGGACAGCGCACCACAGTCTAGGCGTTTGGTCGGAGCAAAAATGTAAAATCAATAAACCATTCTAAGCGTAACGATCGATAAAACTTTCACTCGTCGCGCGCTTAGACCGTATTCTTCATTAAAATATGCTCATTTTGTCGAAATGGAAGATATGGTGAGCAATTTATATTTAACTAGATATCTTCGAATGTATAGTTGATTGTCACAAATGCAAATTAGGCGGTTTTTACAAGAAACATCTTACAGAAAAGTAAACAATGTACATTTATTGATGGTCTTCGTCATCGGATTTTTCAATATTCTTACAATGAGCGTTACATTTACATTCAGTACAACAAAATACATCCTCTGTTTTGCAAATGCACTTCTGTGTTGAACATGTTTTTTCAACAACATAATTTTTCTGACATTGTCTGGTACTGGGGCATTTGTCATCATACAAGGTTGAATCAGATTTTCCTTTCTTTGCCATCCATATTGTGAAGGGTCATGTTTTTCCATTAGCCCAATATGACTACTGGTCCATATTCTAGTTTGATAATAAGATCTACGAATAAAATAAAGTATTCTAATGTTCTTTGTTCTTGATTATTGACCATACCTCAGCATGTTGTTGGAAAGCATTTTCAGAAGGTGGAATTTCTTGAGACGACTTCTTAGTAGTGAGTGTCATTTTAACTCTTATCTCATTCAAATCCTCACAACGTTCAGTCTTATACAAGAGAGATATGAATTCACGAGCATAACAGCAATGCTTTCCTCTACATCGGTGGAAGTGAAGGTACCCAAATTAGGTTTAGATATATTCTTTTTATATACTTCATAGGCCGATCTTTTTCCTATTTTATAGAAACAGCTCTTAGTATCACATCCTGTTAATGCATGGAATGCTGGTAATCCATCACACAAAGGCTTTCCTAGTTTCCTGGCGATTTCGTGAATAGGAATGAATTTTCTTTTGTCTGTTACCGAATTCTAGTGTCCAGTTTCCATGAGAAATTCAGAACTGTTCATTACTTCGTTATTCCAATGATAATATGAAAGAAGGACTAGCACGTCAGTATCGTCAGTTTTTATAATAACAGAACTATTTTCTTCGATGGAAGTTATTATTTGGAATATTAAACAGGTGTCAGCTTTTTCATGGTTGCACCGTGACATAGAGTCTTCGTCAATTGATGCATAGCTGACCTGAAAATTGAAAATTCAATTATGAAAATATAGGTACATACATCCATCTAGTTCGCGTGACCAACCATTTCATTTGGTGTTGATTTCAGAAAATTCCTGTAGTTTGGCACTGGTCGACTTCCTGTAATACTGAATATTACTAGATTATGATGTCCACGTCTCTCCATGTCTTTTATGGAATCCTTGATATCATATCTATCGAATACTAGAAAAACTGAATCACAGCGAGAATATTTTTTGAAAATGAAAAGCATTCTTTGAAGTATCTTCTCTGCCAAATCGTTAAGAGTCTTGAAAGATTTCTCATTCACTTCATTCAGAATGACCATTCCATCTATGAAATAGAAACTAGTCGTTGAACAAGTATCCGCCAATATGTTACAATGTAGATATAACTTTTTGGCAAGATGTTTTTCTCATAGTCCTATCTTCATGAAAAAGAGAGAGTGGGACTGGTGTGAGTTCGTAGGGTAAAATATTAGTGAAATCTGAATCTTGGAACTGAGCTGCACTTCTAATTCTTCTGAACATAAACTCTGGATTTATTTTACTATTCTTTCCTGACTCCTTATAGCCAATTCGATCATCAGTGAAGTTTGACATTTTGAAACGACTGACAGTTTTCCAGAAACTAACAGTGCGTATTTTGGTGAACCTGTCCTCTCGACCATGGGGCGATGTCGTAATTTCTCATTATATATGTGGATGATGATGACAAAAAATGTCCCTGATGTTTAATTATTGTGCCCTGTTCAAGTACGGTAGACTGTGCGGTCTATCGTTCAATAACCCAATCATGGGGTATAACCGTATAACTAACTTATAGTCGGTGGTATTTCCTGGAAACATCGTCTCGCATGACGGGTAGCGGGCGGTAGTTACAGGTGTACTTACAGTAAAACGCTTATATCGAGAAATCTGTTCAAGATAGATCCTCATATAATCGATACGAAATGATGGTTATGAATTTCCGCAGTTTTTGATGTAAAAAAAAAGTATCGTTCATTGGTCGAATAAGCAATTTATTGGGTGTTGGGAAGCAAACTGAAATGTGATGAAAAAGTGTTATCCTCTTATTCTTTCAAATTTTTAACATATTCCCAAATTTCAAAAAATAAATATACCTATATCAAAATGTAGTCGAATGTTTTCTCTATAATATGGAAAAAAAATTCATTTCCCTATCTCCTATCATAGTTGTAATATATCAACCTAATTAGAGAAAACAAGAAATTAAATTTTTTTGACATTCATCCCAATATTTTTTCTCTCGACCAACGGAGAGTATCGTAAATCTTCAAAACACATGTAAGAACGATGCATATAATATAATTTCAAGGTTCCATCAAGTTATACTCCATGATTGGGTTACTCGATAAATAGAAGACTTTTCGCAAGAGATCTGCTATTTTGCTTGTCTTCAGATTGTGAATGTGTGGATGCGTTTCGCCTGGAAACGTTCCACCCCGCGTACCATTCAACGAATTAAGGGTTGCCTAAGAGGTCCAAATCCTCAGACCTCAGATACTGGTTGTTAGGTATACGAAGAAGTGATTCGCTATATCAGTGAAACTCATTGTGTGGTCGATCATACATTTATTCCGGTTCTGAATACCATTTAATTGGGGTTAAAAACTTCTAACTCTTTCTCGGTCAACGGACGTCTACTCAATTTTTTTGTTCTAAAAGAACGAAAATTACAAAACTGTCGGTACCTATCTATAACACAATAAAAACCGAGTGGTACATATGTGTACTATATTGAAATTATTCATATGTGATCAACTATTACATACCTTATAGACCACACGTTTTCGCAAAGTTTATATGACAGAACAATCACAAATATTTTTCAAAGAAACATCAAAATTTCACGAAATATACACAGTCCCATTAATAATTATCGAGAATATAACCTTATAATATCAGATTGGTGTATTTTCTGCTTGCTTGAAACGAATAGAGTGACTCAGAATTTTTGCAGCATCTGTGGTACATATTATGTGTACCGTTCAGACTGAAAGAGGGAATGATTTGGGACAGAAAGTGCAAATTTTTGTTGGTCTCACGAAAGGCAATATCCCAATTTATTAAAACTTTTGGAAGTTTTTGAGAATACTTCAAAGAAGTTTTGATAGAGTTGTTCGACAAATATCGAGGTAGACTACAAATAGATGTGCTGTACTAAGCTTTTTGTCGAGTTCGTCTGTCTGCATGGTATTGCTAGTGATAGAATGATAACCGAACGTTTGAAGAAGATTTTCCGTAAAAGTTTTCATGAACAAGTGAGAGGTCGCCGTTGTTCCAATGATGTCAAGGAGTAAGTGAGTGTGGCATCACCAACTAGGTGAATTAGTTTGATGTTTATATATCGACTATAAGAACTCCGTAATCATCAAAGATACAACATTTTTTGGAACAGCAACTACTCCAACATAATTTTCTTTAATATACCAGGTGACCTTGGACCATAGGCGCCACCAGATAAAAAAAGAATATAGGGCGGACAAAATTCGAAGATGAAATCGGGTAACCTACGAATGAAAACTGAGTGTGAATACTCAAAGCTAATATTAATCTGTGTAATTCTCGAAATGTCATCTCCAACCATTCAGAACTTGAAGTATAATTTTCCATGATATTGACCATATTCACTCGTCAAAACTGAACCCATCACTAGTTCCTAAGCAGTTTTTTGAACAGCCTCTGTGAATCTGAGATAGAACAATCAATAAAACAATAATAATTGATCTTCGCATTGTCGAGTTTAGACGAAAATGTAGTTTACCTAACAAATGCCGAAAGTCATGCTTTTCCGCACCTGTTTATTTAGATATAAAGAAATACATAGAGAATTCGCATTCGGTATGTGATGAAATTATCAATTCTTTCTCAGTATATTCAACAACTACTTTCCTGGCAGCGATTTTACTAAATATACTGTACGCTAGCACAAACCACGCCGACGTCGCCGACCGTAATATCTCATCTTCGAAGTACTTAGGCAAAACTCAGAAACTATTTATCCTTAACGAACTAACCTATCCCTGATTGCAATATTTTTGTGGAAGGAAAACCGAATGGAGTGTAGAAACACATTGATTAATAATATATTTCAAAAGTTGAGTTCTTCAACAAAATTGAATAAAATGAGACTGTTTATCCTAAACGCACTAACCTATTTGACTTCAAATATTTTATGAAAAAGGAAAACCAGAATGAAGTGAAAAAACAAAAAAGTTGCAAAAAAAAGTTCAAGTTCACAGCGATTCGAACGATGGAACTTCAGACTGAAAGTCGACAGCGCTAACCAGTAGACCATTTGGGTGTATGAATTTACTGCGTACAAGAGATTGACAACGAGAGAGCTTCAGTCGAATTCGTGAAGTTGAGAATTTGCATTTTCCTTCAAATAAAAATATATATGCACATTATATCATTCTGAATATACAACAGAAAACAACTACTTCTCTGATTATTTGCCACGTCGAATATTGATTTATTTATATCTGTTCAACATCCAGAAGGGAACATGAAAATAAAAATTATCTGTAATTGAGAATTGGCATTCTCTTTCAATGTTTTTTTTCATATTTTAGTTCCTCTGTTGATATTTTCTTCTGACATAAAGACTAAAGGTTTGGTTCCTTGAACAATTTTCTATCATCAATAATAACAAAGTCATCGATGGCTGCTGACACTCAACTTGGATTACCCTGAAGAGTATCCCTTGACACGTGGGATTCACAAGAACGTTTATTCAATAGCTTCCATAGTGAGTTTTACAAAAACGTTTATTCAATGGCTTCCATATGTATGTATGTATGTATAACCATTTTTTCATCAACCCCTATCTACAGCACCGCACTAATTATCGTTGATAAAGAATTCTCGAAACTAAATTCTGTAGCTGAACTTCGATTTCAATCGAGTTTCGTATCACCTTCTTCCTTTTTTTAGAAATATGGGTACAAAATACAAAATGAATGAATTTGGGTATGACATAGATTCATATAAAGAACATCCAATATCTTGTATCTATAATCAAACTTTGAAAACTCCAAAGTTTGTTGTAAAAAAAAATTGTAAAATTGTTCTATCCGTCATTCGGTTGCCCCCTTACGAGCAACCCTCAGAAGTCTTCGAAAGTCTTGTGCAAGCAAGAAATGACGGGGCCCTTACCTTTTAACGTGTGATCCCAAACACTTGTAACATGCCAAACACCTATTTCTCGAACCCTTCTCTCAACTTACTTCAAGGAATTGTAGTTTTTAAGAAAATACTTCAAATAAACACTTTCTTCTCCATATAGCAAAAAAGTTGGGTGACGTTCATATATTTCATATTGAAATGTGGTCATTCATCACTTCATATCATATGAACGATCTTATTCTCGAGTGTACAAGAGCAATAGGAACATAAAAGCAGGTCGAACTGAAAGTATACGTAGAATCCCCACATGACGTGAGAGCAGGCAACACTGTGACCGGCGTTCGCTCTGCGCGTGGCTGGTAGGCCTCTCTGCAGTCTGTCATTTTACGGTTCTGCTGCATTACATTCTGATGAATTCCGATTCTGCCAATGTACGGTTTTGATTTTTTACGGTTCTGCTGACGTACAGTTCCTATATTTCACGATTCTGTCGATGTACGGTTCTGAATTTTCACGATTCTGTTATTTTACGGATCTAACATTTTACTATTCTGCTGAATTACGGTTCTGATAGTTTACGATTCTATCACAATACAGTTCATGACATTACAGTCTGATGAAGTACATTCTGTCATTGTACGTTCTGATATAATATGATTCTGATGGAATACGGTCTGTTGTATTACGAGTCTGTCGATGTACGGTTTTAGCATTTTACGATTCTTTCAATTTACAGTTCTGATATTTTGAGATTCTGTGAATATGCTGTTCTGATTTTTTGCTATTCTGTCAATGTACGGTTCTGAAATTTTACTATTCTGTCGATAAACGGTCTGTTGTATTTCGATTCTGACAAAGTACGGTCTGCTAATGTGCGGTCTGTCATTCTGCGATTCTGACGAATTACGGTCTGTGTTGATTCTGACGAAATATCATTCCGCTGTGATGTTGGTTTGTTAGTTTTCGATTCTGTATATTTGCGGATCTGCGATATTGCTATTATAGAAAAATACACATCTGCGCATTTGCAATCTGTTATTGTCTGGTATGCTCATGTACAGTATACAAAATACGGTTTGAGGGATTGCGGTTCTGTGCATCTACAGTAGAGATAAATACGATTCCTATAAAATATTGTTCTGTTAAGTTACTGGTTTGAAAATGTATATTCTGATGGATTACGGATCTGCGATTTTACATTCTGGTGATTTGTGTGTTCCCTGTTTGGTGTATGTAGGAATCATTGAGAGGTTGGAGAGCAATCTGGGATGCGTGATACAGGATGATCGTTGTACTCCTGCCTTCCTGCTGATGTTTCTAAAGCGCCTCCAAGGGGAATATCATTACAGTATTATTTTCGATGAAATTTTTCAGAGTCCCGATATCCATATTTCCCCAAATATCTCAAGAACGGCACAAAATATCGAAAATCTAAATCGAAATATACCCCAACACCATTGTCGACTTCCGCATAGGCCTACCACATGGAGAAAGTCCGAACATCGTATCACGAAAAACCAAAAAATTAGTACGACGTCATGACGCGAAATGATTCTGAGTTCAATGAAAAGAGGAAGTGAGTAACAAGTGTATGTTTTTCGCCCGAAATTCGATAGAAATCAAGACGACCAACAAAAAAGTCCTCATAAATTGTAACTCAAAATTGCCTCTTTACTGGAAAAAAAATTGGAGAAGTATCATTTTTGATGAAATCATTCAGTCCCGATATTCATATTTTCTAAAATATCTCGAGAACGAAAATAAATATCAAGAATCTGAGTCAAAAAATACCCCAACTACCCTGTCGACTCTCGCAAAGGCCTAGCACATGGATAAAGTCCGAACACCGTATCACGAAAAACAAAAAAATAGTACGACGTCATGACGCGAAATAATTCAGAGTTCATTGAGAAAAAAAGTAAGTGGCAAGTGTATGTTTCTTGCCCAAAATTCGATAGAAATCAAGACGACCAACGAAAAAGTCTCTTCACATTGTTACTCAAAATTGCTCCTTTACTGGGAGGATCAAATTGGAGAAGTATTATTTCTGATGAAATCTTTTCGAGTACCGATATTCATATTTTCTCAAATATCTCGAGAACGACAATGAATATAAAAAATCTAAATCAAAGAATACCCCAGCACGCTTGTCGACTTTGCAACGGCCTACCACATGGAGAAAGTCTGGACGTTGTATCACGAAAAACACAAAAATTAGAACGACGTCTTGACGCGAAATAATTCCAAGTTCATTGAATGAAAAACGGTGAGTGACAAGTGTATTTTATTTGCCCAAAATTCGATAGGAATCCAGACGACCAACAAAAAAGTCTTCATCAATTGTTACTAAAAATCGCCTCTTTACTATAAAAAAAATTGAAGAAGTATTATTTTTGATGAGAATTTTCAAGTCCCGATATTCTTATTTTCTCAAATATCTCGAGAACGGCACAAAATATCGAAAATCTGAATCGAAATATACCCCAACACCGTTGTCGACTTCCGCATAGGCCTAGCACATCGAGAAAGTCCGAACACCGTATCACGAAAAAAAAAAAAATTAGTACGACGTCATAACGTGAAATAATTCTGAGTTCAATGAAAAAAAGAAGTGAGTGACAAGTGTATGTTTTTTGCCCGAAATTCGATAGAAATCAAGACGACCAACGAAAAAGTTTCTATACTTTGGTACTCAAAATTTTTCCCAAATATTTCGGGAACGGCACAAAATATCGAGAATCTGAATCGAAAGATACCCCAACACAACTGTCGACTTCCGCAACGACCTACCACATGGAGAAAGTTCGAAAATTGAATCACGAAAAATACAAAAATTTGTTTGACGCCATGACGCGAAATAATTCTGAGTTCATCGAAAAAAAAAAAGGTGAGTGACGATTGTATGTTTTTTTCCCAAAATTCGATAGAAATCAAGACGATCAACAAAAAACTCTCTATACATTGGAAAAGTAATATTTCTGATGATATTTTATCAAGTCCCGATATTCATATTTTCTCAAATATTCCGAGAACGGCACAAAACATCGAGAATATAAATCAAAAAGTACTTCAACACCCTTGTCGACTTTTGCAATGGCCTACCACATGGAGGAAGTCCGAACACCGTATCACGAATAACAAAAGAATTAGTACGACGTAATGACGCGAAATAATTCTATGTTCATTGAAAAAAACAAGGTGAGTGACAATTGTATGTTTTTCGCCCGAAATTCGATAGAAATCAAGACGATCAACGAAAAAGTCTTCATAAATTGTTACTCAAAATTGCCTATTCACTGGAAAAAGAAATTGGAGAAGTATTATTTTTGATGAGATTCTTCCAAGTCCTGAAATTCATATTTTCTCAAATATCTCGAGAACGGCACAAAATATCGAGGATCTAAATCAAAAAATACCCCAAAATTCTTGTCGACTTCCGCAAAGGCCTACCACATGGAGAAAGACCGAACACCGTTTCACGAAAAACAAAAAAATCAGTACGACATCATGACGCGAAATAATTCTGAGTTCATTGAAAAAAAAAAGGTGAGTGACAATTTTATGTTTTTTTGCGCAAAATTCGATAGAAATCAAGACGATCAACGAAAATTCAACTATACATTGTTTGTAACAAGAATTTTTGCCTTCTCGATTGTTAACACTCTGTATTGTTATACCTGCCTCTTTTTGCTTTATCCATATTATAAGAAACATCTTCATAAGAATGGCAACGGGGTAATTCCTCATACTGGTGGAAAATATGTTTGTTTTGGTTGTTGATCGTTTATTTCCTCCATTACTTAAGTAAATTCAGCAGTCCTGTCAGAATGATCGTAAACACTGATGATTTAGAATTCAGACAGTGGGCAGTACGTTGTAGGATGTCAGTTGTGTCAAACTATTTTGGTACGTTCCGAAATGACGTCCTGACGGAGTAACAGCGACCCACTGGTGCATCGTTTTCCTTTGCGTTATTTATTTCGGTCTGGTCAGTACAATCGGTGCAGATCGGTGCAGGTCAGTGCAATTCTGTCGTCAGAATAGAGTTGCGAGGGCTGGCAACATTGTAATATTCCTGAATGTTTGATCTGGCAACCTAGAGTTGATTGTCAACTTTTCAATCTCAACGTCATTGCGCAGATTCGCATTTGAATCACAACTGTTTTTTCATCATAATTTCCAACAATTGTTTGCACAGGATGTGAGAATAATTCCCTGTTTCACACTTCTCTCTTCGGGTTTTGGAGAGTGAAGCTCCACAATGTGGAGATCAATTTTCTCCTTTTGGTTTTCCAACCTTTGGAGAATGATCATCTCCATTTTTCTATCTTGGGCCATTCCTTCGGGAAGGCAAGATATTTTTGGGTTATTTCAAGGGGTTATTTTCTCTACAGGCTTTGGGGTTTCATTTTGTAGATTTGTTGGCTTTCATCTACCGGGCAGCCATTGCCGTTGGCTGAAGGAAGAGCCGTTTTCCTCTGGTAATTTTGAACCCTCTGGTGGGTTTCTCCTATATATTCACCCTGGCGGGCTGTTGTTGAGTGCCTGGCACTAGGGACAACCTTGGGAGCTGCAGGAACGAGCTACTCCGAATGTTTCACGTGGCGTCCTACCACCACAATATTTCATTTGGTGACACTTCTGGATGTCAGTGATCAGAAGCTCCATGTTAACCCACCATTAGTCAATAATGAATAACTTCTGAGGCCAGAAGTTGCGTTGAAGATTCCGGTTGAAGATTCCAGGATGTTCCAAGCAAAGGTCAGATCCAACCATTAAGTTATTTTCATATTTTTCACTCATTTCATTTTTCTACAGTATAAAATATCCTTCAGATTGCTTAGTACATGTAGTGTGTTAATATCAGGTAGATATTTGCAATTAATGAGGTATTATTAGTCTCCAGACACAGTGTGAACATAGACTATATTGGCGAATATATGAAAGGGGTACCCATTTGAATAAGTATAAAGATGTCCATGAAATTATCTGGTATCTAGAATTATTTACTAGCATTTTATAGGAATAGCGCATAGTTTGTGCTTTATGTATGTTGTTGAACTATCTGGAAAACCCTTCCAATTCTGAAGGAATCTTTTTGGGAATTAAACTTGGCCTCAAAGTTCACCTATTGTGTCCTAATTTATATATTTCTCTTTCAGCATAGTAAATACCTCCTTATACTTTTGAATATCTATGAATTTTGTCATAACTACAATTTCTTAGTTCGAGTAGAATAAACTGGGTGGCGCCTACCGGAAAATATTCAAGAGTCAAGTAAACTAGTGAAGTCAATCAATCAATCAAAAATATACTTTATTGTCGAAGATTTCAATCTTATTGAAAAAGTATGTTTCAGTAAATTATATAATATAGTATAATATAGAACATAACAGATGCAAACGAATACAATTAAAATAAGAGACATGTTAAAAAGAAACAATATATATATCACCAAAATGAAATTTTGGAGAGTCGTCAACTTGCAACTATCTCATATATATAATACAATTAGAATCAGAATCACATTTTTTGCACGATATCACATTGGTAAAAATCATAACAGATTAAAATATATTGAAATATAACACAATTATAGAAATGGAAATTACAATAGAAACTAGAGTATGTCATTGTAATACTCCTGCAGGTTATAGTAAGCCCTCTGTAAAAGTATATCTTTCACTTCTTTTTGAACTTCTTTGGGCAAGGTATATTTCTGTAAGCTATTGGAAGATGGTTATACATTTTTTTGCTTTCGTACATGACAGAGTTTCTAGTTAGACTAGATTTGGGTATAGGTAAAGGAATACAACCTTTGTTTCTTGTCTCATATTTTCTGGTTTCAGTTATAGGTAATGTTGAAGTGACATATTTCTTGTGCATCAGGCATACAGTTTCCAGTATGAATGAACAAGATAGAGTCAAAATCCTTTGATTGGTGAATAATGGTTTACAGTGATCACGGTACTGGGCTTTGCTGAGGTAGCGAATTGCTCTTTTTTGTAATACAAACACTGAGTCGAACAAATGATCACTGCACAATCCCCAGAATGCAATGCCGTACCTCAAGTGGGACTCAATTGAGGAGAAATATACTAACCTAGCTGAAGCTGAATTTAGTTCCTTTGAAACAACTTCAACTGCGAAGCAACTAGAGGATATCTTCTTATTTAAGCTCGTGATATGTTCATCAAATTTTAATTTGTTGTCTATATGCATACCTAAAAACTTAATATTTGGTTTATTCGTAATTATATGGTCTTCTAAGAGTAAATTATCAAAGTTGAACTTAGAGGAGATTAGATTTGTTTTGCTTAAGTTGAAGCATAGTGAATTGTAATCACACCATTGCTTTATTTTAGTGAGATCAAGAGCAATTACTTCTTTCAAATGATTTATGTCCTTTCCGTGCCATAGAATGGTAGTAGCATCTGCGAAAAAGGTGAACTTTCCCTCAATACGGATAGTGGCTAGGTCATTTACATACAATAGAAACAGGATTGGACCCAATACTGACCCTTGAGGTACGCCCATTGGAACTTTGCCCCTGCAAGATTGGTCATCTTTGATTTTAACTACCTGACTCCTTTCTGATAGGTATGTGCGAAACCAGTTCAATGAGGAATTCCTATATCCATAAAGCTCTAGCTTTTGCAGCAGTGATTCATGCTTAACACAATCGAAAGCCTTTGAGAAATCGCAGAATACTGCTGCAGCTGCTTCTCCATCAATCAGAGTTAGATATGCATTTCCCAGTAAAGAAAATATTGCATCATCTGTGTTTTTACCGCTTTGAAATCCAAATTGACAATGGTTTATTATATTATTATTCATAAGATGTTTCATCATTCTCCTTTTGACTAATTTTTCTATAATTTTTGATAATGTCGACAAAAGTGAAATTGGCCGATAATTTGCGGGTTCGTTCAGGTCACAGCCCTTATGGAGAGGTATAACAACTGCTTGTTTTAGGCAGGATGGGAACTTTTCCGTTCTGAAAGGTATATTAATCGCATTCACCAAAATGAGAAGAACATAGTCGGGTAGATTCTGAAATATTTTGACTGATAATCCATCTATGCCTGATGAACTTTTATTAGTTATTTCTTCGAGAACATCTTTAAGCTCAATTATGTTAGTGTCTTCAATGTGAAAGTTATCTACAATGCTGACATGCATTAGATAGTCTAAAGGATCAATCTGTGGATTCAATCTAGATGTAAGTTTATGACCTATTGAGCAGTAGTAGTTGTTCAATATGTCAGGATCGATATCATTATTCCGCGGTAATGAGGTTTTACCTCTCAGTTCATTTATTATCATCCAGTTTTCTCTTGTTTTGTTTCGAGAACTATTTATTCTTTTTTTGTAGTATATCTCTTCTGCATTTTTGATCACTTTTATATGAATACGCTTGTAGGAACTGGAGTATGATGATAGAGACTCGCTATGTATATGCTTAGTTATGATATGTAGGGACGTCAAGTTCCGGGCAGATATTTTTATTCCTTTTGTTATCCAGGATTTTTTATTTTTTATTTTTTACTTTCTTAGTGAGAAACATTCCTCAAATAAAGTTGTTAAATAGTTATGGAACACATTGATGGGTTCCTCAGACTCTGTTACAAAGTCCCATGGTGTCAACTGACATTTATCATGTATTTTTTTTAAATTTTTTGCACTATATATTTTACCATATCGATAATTTCTCTTATGATGTTTCAAATTGGAATTGGATTTGAGAAGTACTGCTTCATGATCCGAGAGGCCTGCAGAAATAGTACAACAGCTAACACTCCGCTCATCTAAGTTTGTGCACACATAATCGATTGTTGTAGCGAATTGTTTATTGATACGTGTAGGATGTTCAACATGCATTATTAAATTAAAAGAGGACAACAAGTTCCTTAAATTATGCGGATCTGAGGAACTTTCAGTGAAGTTCACGTTCAAATCGCCAGCTAGTAGAATATGAGCATTAATTGGTAATTTAGATAAATGATTTTCCAGTCTTACTAAGAAAACATTAACATCAGAAGCAGGTGCTCTGTAGAGGCAGATGATAAAAATATTATTCTTAATTCCATGTACAAGAGAAAATTCAAACTCTTTTCCAACAATTAGAGAGTCATATATATCTATTGCAATAGGCATAAGACAGTCAGTCATTGTTCCATTCATAAGAATCATGGTTCCACCATTTTTGTATTGATTTCTGCAGCTCTCTGCGACCACTTCATAGTGTGGTATATAACAAGGTTCATTGCTGAGTGGCCAATGCTCTGTCAGTGAGATAAATGTTGGCATAGCTTGCGATTCCATAAATATTGAAAGGTCATCGATTTTATTTCTGACAGATTGGATATTCAGCAATATGAATGATATGGTGTTGTCACTGGTATCAGCTAGTCCATTGGGGAGTTTCCCAGGGTTATGGATAAAAAAGAAGAATTTGAAATTTGGTCTGTATCATCAATCATTTCAGTAAATCTTGAATTGAGTTCAACTATTGGTACAGTTTTCATTACAATAAGATGTGATTTTCGAGAAAATAAAATATTTATAATCAATAAGTCAACCCACCCTTTTTGCCACCAGACACAAGAGCTACCGTGCCTGTAACTACTTGATTTACACTATTTCTCCATCATTTATAAATTTTGTGAAAAGAGGGTTTCATGTTACTCACAATTGCCTCTTTACTGTGAAAAAAAATTGGAAAAGTAATATTTCTGATGAGATTTTATCAAGTCCCGATATTCATATTCTCTTAAATATTCCGAGAACGGCACAAAACATCGAGAATATAAATCGAAAAGTACTCCAACACCCCTGTTGACTTTCGCAAAGGCCTACCACATGGAGGAAGTCCGAACACCATATCACGAAAAACAAAAAAATTAGTACGACGTCATGACGCGAAATAATTCAAAATTCATTGAATAAAAAAGGTGAGTGACAAGTGTATGTTTTTCGCCCAAAATTCGATAGAAATCAAGATGACCAACAAAAAAGTCTTCATAAATTGTTACTCAAAATTGCCTCTTTACTGGAAAAAAAATTGGAGAAGTATTATTTTTGATGAAATTTTTCAGTCCCGATATTCATATTTTCTCGAATATCTCGAGAACGGCACAAAATATAGGAGATCTAAATCAAAAAATACCTCAACACCATTGTCGACTTCCGCATAGGCCTACCACATTGAGAAAGTCCGAACACCGTATCACGAAAAACAAAAAAAAAATAGTACGACGTCATGACGCGAAAGAATTCTGAGTTCATTGAAAAAAAAAGTGAGTGACGAGTGTATGTTTTTCGATAGAAATGCGATTGAAATCAAGACGACCAACTAAAAAGTCTATACATTGTTACTCAAAATTGCCTCTTTACTGGGAGGAAGAAATTGGAGAAGTATTAATTTTGTTTAAAACTTTTTAAGTCTTGATATTCATATTCATATCAACATCCCTGTCGACTTCCGCGAATGCCTACCACATGGAGAAAGTCCGAACACCGTATCACGAGAAACAAAAAAATTAGTACGACGTCATGACGCGAAATAATTCTAAGTTCATTGAATGAAAAAAGGTGAGTGACAAGTGTATGTTTTTTGCCAAAAATTCAATAGGAATCAAGACGATCAATGAAGAAGTCTTCATAAATCGTTACTCAAAATTGCCTCTTTACTTGAAAAAAAATTGGAAAAGTATTATTTTTGATGAAATTTTTCAAAGTCTTGATATTCATATTTTCTCGAATATCTCGAGAACGGCACAAAATATAGGAAATCTGAATCAAAAAATACCCCAACACCCCAGTCGACTTTCGCAAAGGCCTACCACATGGAGAAAGTCCGAACACCGTATCACGAAAAACAAAAAAATCAGTACGACGTCATAAAGCGAAATAATTCTTAGTTCATTGAAAAAAAGAAGTGAGTGACCAGTGTATGCTTTTCACCCGGAATCCGATAGAAATCAAGACGACTTACGGAAAATTTTCCATACATTGGTACTCAAAATTGCCTCTTCACTGGAAGAGAAGAATTGGAAAAGTATTATTTCTGATGGAATTTCTTCAAGTCCCAATATTTATATTTCCTCAAATATCTTGAGAACGGCACAAAATTTCGGAAACCTAAATCGTAATATACCCCAACATTATTGTCGACTCACGCATAAGCCTACCACATGGAGAAAGTCCGAACCTCACCCAACATAGAGCTAACCCAACGTAGAGCTAACCCAACGTTGAGGTAAC
This sequence comes from Phaedon cochleariae, assembly GCA_918026855.4. Lineage (NCBI taxonomy): Eukaryota > Metazoa > Arthropoda > Insecta > Coleoptera > Chrysomelidae > Phaedon > Phaedon cochleariae. The sequence continues at coordinate 15,565,497 of OU896719.1, read as the reverse complement.
CCAACGTAGACCTAACCTTACCCAACGTAGAGCTAACCCAACGTAGAGGTAACATAACCTAACTCAACTTGGAGCTTACCCAATGTACTGCTTAACCAACGTGGAGCTAACTTAACATAGACCAAACGTAGCCTAACCGAACGTAGAGGTTACACAACGTGAACCTAACCCTATATCACCCAACCTATCGTAGGGCTCTTCCCACGTAACGCTTACCCAACGTGAAGCTAACCCAACATAAAGCAATATCAACGTAGAGCCAACCCAACGTAGACCTGACCCAACCTAACCCAACGTAGAATATTTCTCAAATTGAGGGTAACTCAACGTAGACCTCAACTAACCTAACCAAACGTAGAGCGAAAAACAACGTAGAGCTAACCCAACGTAGACCTTACCTCACCTGACCCAACGTGAAGCTTACCAAACGTGAAGCTAACCCGACGTAGACTCAACCTAACCTAACCCAACCTAGGGCATCGAAGCGTGTATAACGCACACAACAGGCAGAACAAGAAACTGCGACTTCAACCATGTTTACACTCTGACTCTACATTCTAGCATCTGGCATGTATTATGTTGAAGCAGATGTAACCATTTAATGATTGATAGGTGTTTTACACAAACACTGGTTAGGCTTAATACCCTCAATCCGAAGATTTGCAGGATCGAGCAAGATTCTCGGTTACAAAAATAGTGTTTAAAGTGCCCAATTATATGTAGTGGAAATTTGACACTGACTAACTCAGTGGGACACTGGGGTGAGTACGGTTGGCAGGGTGAAATTATGATCCAAGAGTTGTCTGTATCATTTACTAAAACTGCGAAAATCTGATAATTCACAAGTTAATAATGGACAATGTTACGTAACAATAAGGTTCAAAATATCCAAGAGGTAATACTAAAATGTTATTCATTGCCAAACAAATAGATGCCGAGGTGATCACTGTGGTGTACAAATGTATTGAAAACCTGATTTTCAAAAGTAAGTTGAATATTATTGAGGGTTACGTAAAATATAAGATTTTGCAGTGCAGTGGTAAAATCTTCACAGGAGTTTGGTGGTAGTTTTCACGTAGGTAGCGTAATCGGAACGAGCTTACCAAATTGCAGACAGGTTACTCATTCACTAAGTATTTATACAGGTAGATCCAGATGATGACTCCGCATGGTAGCAGCTCAACAACAGCGAACACCCTGTGGCTTCCAAATACAACAACAATGAACCAGGTGTCACACGTAGGGACTGTCAGTTCACCATGGGATTGATGCCCACAAAAACATTAGACAACGGATAAGGAGAAAAATAAAAGCCATGAAAAATTATCAATATGAACCAGTGTTCCTAGACCTATTGAAGACAATTATGCCAGTAGTGACATACCTTTGGTTGATGTGCGGGCTTGTACGTGGCTGGTGGAAGAGGTTGAATTTATCCCCTACAATCAGGGTATTTTGTCCCAAAACCAGAGACCAAAATATACTTCACGTGAAGAAGGCAATTGATCCCACTAACAGTGGATTTGTTTCAAACTATACAAAAATAAGAAACCTCCTTTCACAAACCGTTCCAACCAGATCTCGATTATTTATAGCAACACAATTGAACAGCAATATGGTCGCTAGGTAGCCTCTCTAGGAACCAGGAAACCAGAGCAACTCACTTATTTCGTAGTCAGGGTAACTGAACTGCTCAGATGCTTCACAGAGGAACAGAGAGCACGGAAAAATATACTAGATGATCAAATTGACTAGTCACCATCAATTATATTGAATACAGCCAAAAGAGGTTGAATAATCGTGCTGGGAAATTACAAGGTGAAATATTGCGATATGGAGTGATAAATTGTCATTGCAAATTTGGCCATTAGTAAATGATACAGTCTATAATGTAACAAAAATATGACTTGTAACAACTCCCCCTCAACTCCCAAGAGATTTACCTGTAAATCTCTTCCGATTGAGATGAGTTAAGAATAAAAATATCAATGCCATAGTCATGATGGTCAAATTCTCCTACAGAGATATTCTCACGCCGTCCCTGCACAGCTTATCTAACCACAAAACAAACTAACAATAAAAAAACTGGCAGATCTGAACTGAGTATAATCGAAAGTTACTCAGAATCTTCAGTATCTGAAATATCGGTATCAGGAGGATAAAACTTTAAATCTTCAATATGCCATGTTACTTTAGACTTGTTATTTGAGTCTACTAGCTCATAAGCGACTGGGGAAAATTTCTTTCTTATTATCAACGGTCCAACGAATTTGGGTGCGAATTTTGCAGTGAAGTTCTTAGAGGCATCAGATAGGACATAATTTTTGTGATAAACTTTGTCGTCGACAGCAAATGATAAAGGGCGACGTCTCAAATTGTACCGAGTACTAGAGCGAGTATGCGCTTGATCCAGTCGCTTTTTCACATCTGCAAAAATCTTATTGAACTCTCGGGAAACAATTTGTCTAGACGGAGGTATTTTATTATCATTTTCAATATTTGGATGATTATAATCTGAACCGGAAGAAAAATTTTCGCGACCAAAGTTTATGAAAAACGGCGTCAAGCCGGTAGCCTCATGAACTGAAGTACGTATTGCGCAACCAACTTTAGGTAGTAGTGTATCCCATTTCTTGTGATTGTCATTGATGTAACAAGATATCATGGTCTTAAGGACCTGATTAACCCTTTCTACAGGGTTTGCCTGGGCATGATATAAAGGAGTATAGCGAATATTCACTTTATACTGTTGACAAAGATTACGAAACAAGTTTGAACGAAAATGTACACCATTATCACATATTAGGTACTGTGGACAAGAAAACATTAGAAAAACATGTTCTTCCGTCATTCGCGTAACGGCAGCAGCAGTTGCATCTCTGAGAGGAAAAAATAATGAAAATTCACTCAACGTGTCAGTCACTACATAAACAAACTTATTTCCTTGAGTGGATCGAGGAAGTGGGCCGAAAAGATCCACACTAATCATTTGCCATGGTAAAGTAACTTCGGTAGGTTTTCCCATATATCCAGACGGAGGTTTCAGAATTGGCTTCTGTGCTAAACAAACAGGACATTTCCTTACATATGCAGCAACATCCGCACGCATCTTAGGCCAATAGTATAAGTTTTTAATGCGTACGAATGTCTTGAAAATTCCGGAATGACAAGCTACTGTACTATCATGACTGGAGCTGATGATCTCTTTACGGTCATACTTAGGAAAAACCTCTTTCCAAAAATTGTTTCGGTGACGAAGCACCGGATATTGACATGAAACATACCTATAAAGCGTTTCATCTACTACACGCCATTGTGGATACTTTAGAGGATTTTCGCGAATTTTGATTATCATATTTTCAAGCCAGGAATCTTTACGTATAATTCCACATGTTCCAACGGTCTGTACCACGGGTACCGAGCGAGATAAAACATCGGGAACAATATGGTCTTTCCCCTTTCGATGAATAATGTCGAAATTGAATTGTTGAAGACGTATTGCCCAACGAGCCAAACGACCGGTTGCTTCTTTCAATTTATGTAACCATACCAATGAATGATGATCAGTTATAACCGTGAATTTGTATCCCTCTAAATATGGACGAAGTTTTTCGATGGTGTACAACACCGCAAGACACTCTCTCTCTCTGTAGTACTAAAATTTCGCTCTTGTCGCGTGAGCGAACGACTAATATAACAGATAACATGTTCACCGTCGTCAAATTCTTGGGATAAAACTCCTCCAATTCCGAATGCAGACGCGTCAGTTTGTACTTTAAACGGTCGAGAAAAATCAGGACAAGTTAGAATAGGCGCAGAGACCAGTGCACTTTTTATATTCAGGAAAGATTGTTGACATTCATCTGTCCATTTCCACTTTTTATTTTTAGATAAAAGAGCAGTCATGGGTGCAACAAGAGTTGGAAAATTTGGAATGAAGCGGCGATACCAGGATGCAATGCCAATAACGCGTCGGATATCGTTCACACTTTTCGGAGGTGGAATATTCAATATGGCTGACACCTTCTCTGGATCAACATGCAATCCTTGACTATCGACGACATACCCTAGATAGCGCAATTCAGACCTACAAAACATACACTTAGTCTGTGACACTGCCAAACCAGCCTTCCTGAATCTTCCAAAAACTTCCGTTATTATTTTAATATGATCTTCAAAATTATCATTAACAATTATCACATCATCCAAATAAACGAACGCGTGTGGCTCAAGACTAGGACCTAATATTTTATCTAAAAGTCGTTGAAAAGTCGCGAGCGCATTACATAACCCAAATGGCATTCGTTTAAACTGATATAGTCCCTGGCCTGGAATAGTAAACGCCGTACACTCACGAGATTCAGGAGCTATTGGCACCTGCCAGTAAGCAGACTTAATTTCGATTGAACTAAGAAATTTTGCATTACGGAGTTTGTCTAAAATTGAATTGATAAATGGTAGAGGATACGAATCTTTTTTAGTTACGCGATTCAATTGACGATAATTTACACAAAAACGATATTCGCCATTCTTTTTCAATTTTTTTTTTCGAATATTCTTTATTGTCAGAAGATTTTGCATCCCATTGACAAAGGTTTGTAAGTACATGTAAATATAAACATAAATAATAGTGTATAGATATGCACAGATAAGTAACAAAAAATTTTAGGATAAATCAAGTACAAATACAATAAAAGTAAAATAGACTACACATATTTTCAAAAGGATTCATTGAAATACTCTTGTAGGCTGTAAAAGGGTCTATCAGCTAGCAAATTTCTCACTGCTTTCCTAAAATGCACATTGGTCAGATTTGCAGATCTTATATCTACTGGTAAGTGATTGAAAAGCTTTCCACCATTATAAAAAATGGAATCCTTGATTAATGTTGAGTTGGGTCTGGGAAGTCTGATATTAAATATGCTATTACGAGTAGCATACGGAGAAGAAACAAAGTCAAACTCCGTTTTGTGTTTGTATACCAGGCATACAGTTTCAAGAATAAATAGTGCAACGACAGTAAAAATCTTATTGGCAGCAAAATGATTCCTGCATGAATCCCTGGGTTTGACCTTACAGAGACACCTTACAGCCCTTTTCTGTAATATCAACACAGAAGAGAGAAGGGTTGCACTGCATGTTTCCCAAAAAGGTATTCCGTATCTTATTTGGGAGTCAATTAAAGCGTAGTAAGCCGTTTTTGCTGTGTGAAAACCCAACTCATTAGAAACCATTCTCACTGCATAACATCCGGATGAGATTTTACTCATGAGTTGTCTAACGTGTTCATCAAATTTAAGCTTACTATCAATTAATACACCAAGAAATTTTGTGTTTAGTCTATTTTCCAAGATATCATTGCCTATAGAGAGTTCATTTAGCAGACATTTAAATGTTATTATATTTGTTTTGGAGATATTCAAGGATAACAAATTTGCATCACACCAATTTTTTACCTTTTCTACATCTGATGATATCTTTTTATGTAGCTCTGCCGAGTTCTTTTCCTTCCACGATATTGTTGTATCATCCGCAAAGAGAGTAAAGCTGCCAGATATATCTATCATAGTCAAGTCATTAATATATTACAGAAACAGAATTGGGCCTAACACAGAACCCTGTGGCACACCAGATGTGATTGCCCTGCTTTCTGAGAGTTCCGAAGTTCTTACTATTTGACTTCGCCCTGAGAGATACGATTCAAACCAATTGTACGTCACCCCTCTGCAGCCATACCGGTGAAGTTTTTTGAGTAGTATTTCATGATTAACGCAATCGAAAGCCTTCGAAAGGTCAAAGAAAATTGCGGCGGCTACTTCTCCAGCATTAATTTCTGAATAAATTTTATAAAGGAAAGAGAATATTGCATCACTTGTATCTTTTTCCTTCTGGAACCCAAATTGGTTGTTGCTCATGATATCATGCAAATTTAAGAAATCATACAATCTTTTCTTTACTAATTTTTCAATAATTTTCGCCAAGGTTGGTATAAGAGCACTAATAGCACTGGACTAGATCAAGCCGATTCAGAAGGTTCGATGACATCATTCTCTAACATTTCTTTCACTGCATTATCGATATGCTGCTGCATTGCAGGAGATACTCGATAAGCTCTCTGTCGGATAGGTTCTGAGTCAGTGATTATTTTGTGTTGAACAAGAGTGGTACAACCGAGTTTGTCACCCTGTAGATCAAAATATTTTTTCACAATTCCATCTAGAATTATTTTCTGATCAGCACTTAGGACTTCTTTAGAAACAACCGCATTCAACGAGCTAATTTGAGAAATACTCTGATCGAAAGTCCAACAACCGCGATTCAGATTTGGAATAATGTTCATAGTAATCCAAAAATCGACTCCCAAAATAATTGAATGAGAAAGTTCCGGTACAACTAACAGATCAAAAATTTTCATTTCATTTTCTAATTTTATTGGAACTGTGACAACACCGAGAATTTCACAAGTTCGGTTATCAGCAACAGCGCAAGATGATATGTTCGAGGGCAACAGATTAATGCCCAACTTCTTAAGAATATTCCAACCATGTGAACCAAGAACAGTTAGATTACATCCACTGCCCAACAATGCTTTGAATTTGATTCCTAAGATCTCAATTTCTAAATAGAGACGATTGTCACCATCACAGTGGGACATAATGTACGATATGATAGGATGAATATCACGGGCAGAAAATGTACAATTTTGAATGGCCGACTGACTACATGAGCTCACCACACGACCTAATGGTGGCTCACTCTCGCGTTTTCCGAACATCTACCGCATGTTCGTACTGTGACACCAGGAGCACCGCATTTGAAGCAATGTTTCCTAACTGGTTGACTACACCTGGTGCGGATATGTCCAAGTTGACCACAATTATAACATTTCGGAGCGTTAGGGAAAGCTGAAGATGATGCCACCGCATTACTCGATTCGTTGACTGGCAAAGTATCATCTATCAAGTTTGTTGTTTGATGCTCAAGTTGCGTTTGTATAGCTGACACTCGTGAATAAGGACGCTGGTATTCCAGACCAGGTTCTACTGAGTGTTTTGGCAATACAAGAGGAGCACGATATTCTTGGGCGCTCAAGTTGGCCTCTTCAATTTCGCGGCCTACAGTGATCAAGGAAGAGAGAGTAGAAACACCCTTTCCAACCACCGCCATCTGAATATATGGAAGCATTTTCCCTTTAATAAAATTTACCCGAGATTCTTCGCCAGGTTTAGATGGGAGTTTAGCGAACAGATTCTCCATAATAAGCCACATAAATTGTAACAGATTCCGTAGAACCTTGAGTTCGACGTTTCAGGGTATCCCATATCGCTCTTCATAATTTTGAGGTAAAAAACTAACACGGATTTGGCATAAGAAATCATCATAATGCCGTATTTGATTTTTAGCAAACCTGAACCAAATGGACGCATCACCCTCTAGTAGTTCGGAAACGGAGTCAAACATTTGATTTTTAGCAATACCACGAGATACTCTCACTTCCTCAAGTTTCTCAATAAAATCGGTAACGCTGGTTGAACCATTGAACCTCAATTTCCAACGGCTCACATCAACAAACTTGGAGGTACTATTGATGTTTGAACAATGAAATTCGTGTGAAAAATCATGTTTCATAGGTTTGACAGTATGCTCAGAATCAATACAATGATGATCAAAGGAAGGTGACTGACCTACAGATGTATTTAATGTAGCAGGTCGTGAATTTACAAATTTTTCAGAGCTACGATGGAATCGAACTCTATCGTATATGGGTGGCGAAACATTACTTGATTCTATATTATCAATTGAAATATTCTCCAATCTCTCAGCTAAGGTGTCAACTGAAGAAAGCAAATTATTCATTATGTTCGCGGTAGGGTTTGGTCTTGAATCATTGATGTTCAATTTGGAAGCCGAAGTAACTGTCGCGATACGATTGATTGTATTTGGCTCTTCAAGTTGGATAAGATCCTCAACGTGATCAATGAAGCTTGTGCTAGGCCTAGGTACTATTTTGGGCAACAAACAGATAGGTTCATCAATTAGCGTAGAATTAGCAGTTACCACTGGTTGGTCTAAAATTGTATTTCTAATCTGAGTATTTTTGCCAGAAAAAACTGTTAAAGCATACACCCGATCTAATGAAAGTTGAAGTTTATCGGCTGCACCAAGTAAGCCATTTCTCTCAGCCAAAATCGAAGAATTTGGAGTATTTATCCGTATTAACCTACCCTGAACATGTGAAAGTCGTGTTTTGATTTTAAGAAATTCATTTTCCCTATTACTATAATCAAACTCATCAATGCTGCCTAGTAGTTCATCCAATTTACCACCACATATCGCAATCTCATTCATTGAGTCGAAACTCATTGTTCCGTCACTTGGACTACCCTCAGCCTCCGCACGCAAAGCCTTTCTCAATGAGGATCTTTTTTCTTGCACTGTACCATTACCCAAGTCTGATCCCCGAACCAGTAACTCATATGTGAGTTCATCACTTAGCAACCTATTGACATCCATGTTTGCAGAAAAAAAAACTAATAACAAGTAGGTATCAGAATTCACCTAATTGAATTGATATATATGACAAATCACTGAACTGAACTGAGTCACTTTGCTATGTCTTCACAAAACCCCCTTCCTTCTTCGAGAAAAAAAAAAAAAAATTAAAATATCCAACGAAACCTAATATCAAATCCAGACACGGCCAAAAAAAAAACAACTACTCAACTGGACCACCCCGAAATATCAATAACTATATATCTTCAAATTTCAGAGAGAAAATATATGAACTGATATAAATGCAAATATCAACTATCATCAATCCACTTAAGCAATATCCACCCTAGTGTCAACTGAAATGGTTGAGCGCCATTTGTAACCATTCAATAATTGAAAGGTGTTTTACACAAGCACTGGTTTAGGCTTAATACCCTCAATCCAAAGATTTGCAGGATCGAGCAAGATTCTCGGTTACAAAAATAGTGTTTAAAGTGCCCAATTATATGTAGTGGAAATTAGACACTGACTATCTCAGTGGGACTCTGGGGTGAGTACGATTGGCAGGGTGAAATTATGATCCAAGAGTTGTCTGTATCATTCACTGAAACTGCGAAAATCTAATAATCCACAAGTTAATGATGGACAATGTTACGTAACAATAAGGTTCAAAATATCCAAAAGGTAATACTAAAATGTTATTCATTGCCAAACGAATAGATACCGAGGTGATCACTGTGGTGTACAAATGTATTGAAAACCTGATTTTCAAATGTAAGTTGAATATTATTGAAGGTTACGTAAAATATAAGATTTTGCAGTGCAGTGGTAAAATCTTCACAGGAGTTTGGTGGTAGTTTTCACGTAGGTAGCGTAATCGGAACGAGCTTACCAAATTGCAGACAGGTTACTCATTCACTGAGTATTTATACAGATAGATCCAGATGATGACTCCGCAGGGTAGCAGCTCAACAACAGCGAACACCCTGTGGCTTCCAAATACAACAACAATGAACCAGGTGTCACACGTAGGGACTGTCAGTTCACCATGGGATTGATGCCTACAAAAACATTAGACAACGGATAAGGAGAAAAATAAAAGCCCTGAAAAATTATCAATATGAACCAGTGTTCCTAGACCTATTGAAGACAATTATGCCAGTAGTGACATACCTTTGGTTGATGTGCGAGCTTGTACGTGGCTGGTGGAAGAGGTTGAATTTATCCCCTACAATCAGGGTATTTTGTCCCAAAACCAGAGACCAAAATATACCTCACGTGAAGAAGGCAATTGATCCCAATAACAGTGGATTTGTTTCAAACTATACAAAAATAAGAAACCCCCTTTCACAAACCGTTCCAACCAGATCTCGATTATTTATAGCAACACAATTGAACAGCAATATGGTCGCTAGGTAGCCTCTCTAGGAACCAGGAAACCAGAGCAACTCACTTATTTCGTAGTCAGGGTAACTGAACTGCTCAGATGCTTCACAGAGGAACAGAGAGCACGGAAAAATATACTAGATGATCGAATTGACTAGTCACCACCGATTATATTGAATACAGCCAAAAGAGGTTGAATAATCGTGCTGGGAAATTACAAGGTGAAATATTGCGATATGAAGTGATAAATTGTCATTGAAAATGTGGCCTTTAGTAAATGGTACAGTCTATAATGTAACAAGAATATGACTTGTAACACAGATACGATCACACTGTCCATATGAGACGATTTTGGAGGGTATATAAAGGGTACGACAGGCAAATGAAGATACTTCGACTTCTTCGGTGTGCACACTGTATTTCTCAATTCTATCATCTCACATGGATACCATTGGAGCAGAATAGATTGCAAACACCATATTGGACAATATCAAAGCGGATATAACGCACACAACAGGCAGAATGAGGAACTCAGACTCCGACTATGTTCACACTGTGACTCTATATTCTAGCATCTGACATGCATACAGTTATAGCAGATACGATCGCACTGACCATGTTGGACAACTTCGAAGGACATATAACGAGAACAATAGGCGAGTGGAGATACTTCGACAACATCAGTGTGCACATTGTTCCTTTGTATTCTATCATCTCACATAGATACCTCTGAAACATATAAGTTCGCAGCTATAGCTATAGCATGTCAAATGCTAGAAAGCAAAGTTACAGTGTAAACATAGTCGAAGTCGAAGTTTCTTGTTCTGCCTGTTGTGTGCGTTTTACCCACTTCGATGTCTTATATGATCGTTGCGAACTTGAATGCTCCAAAGGTATTCATGTGAGATGATAGAATCGATGCGATCTACTATAGCTGTAGGCATGTCAGATATTAGAATGTGAAGTTACACTGTAAACATAGTCGAATTCGAAGTTTCTTGTTCTGCCTGTTGTGTACGGTATAACCGCTTCTTTGTCGTCTAATATGATCTTCGCGAACAAATATGCATCGAAAGTATCCATGTGAAATGATAGAATACAGAGATAAAGTGTGCAGACTGATGTTTCCGAAGTATCCTCAACAGCCTATTAGGCTCGTTATATGTCCTTCAAAGTATTTCTATATGGTCAGTGCGATCATATCTGTTTCGACTGTAGGCATGTCAGATACTAGAATTCAGAGCCACAGTGTAAACATAGTTGAAGTCGGAGTTTTTTGTTCTCCCTGTTGTATGCGTTATTTTGATCCAGGAAACACTTGAAAATGTCTACTTATAAGATGTTAAACCGACTTTTTTTCAAGATTGATGAAAAACAATTGAAGCAGAAACGATTGCAGAGACCATATTAGACGGGTATATAACGAGTACAACAGGCAAATGGAGATACATCGACTTCATCATTGTGCAAACTATATCTCTCTATCCTATCATCTCACATGGAGACTATCGGAGCAGACAAAATCGCAATGACCATCAGAGATCACTTCCAAGTGGGTATAACGCACACAACTTGCCGAACGAGATACTTCTTCTTCGACTATGTTTACACTGTAACTCTGCAGTCTAGCATCCGACATGCATACAGTTGAATCAGATACGATTGCTGTGACCGTATGAGTCAACTCTGAAGGGTATATAACGAGAAAAATAGGCAAATGAGGATACATCTACTTCATCGTTGTGCACACTCTATCTCTTCATCCTTTTATATAACATCGACACTATTGAAGCAGACAAGTTCGCAATGACCATATGAGACGACTCACATGCAGGTTCAGCGCACACATTTTGCAGAACAAGAAACTCCGTCTTCGACTATGTTTGTTTGGAAATTGTAAATGCTGGTTCAACTTGATAATAGGGAAATGGTATTGGAAGAATGATAACGACCAACGACGTGAATAATTATAAATTGTGGACTGTATTTTATAAATTGTATTTGACAATCGTGACAATATGTTGACAATGTATGTTATTATTATTTTCTATAGTTACAACAACAAGAACAAATGATGCCTGTTGAGAAGAGGCGCGAATGCGTAAGCATCGTTGCCAGAGTGGACTGAATGTATTCGAAATACTGAAAAAGTTCTAACATAGCCCCCCCTTTGAAGGGCACCTTCGAATGAAACAACAGAAAATCAACGATGAATGATATGTTATGCACATATCCACATTTAATTGCCATGCACTCGATCAAAATTCAATTATGAGTCTCTTCTTGAGATGGCAGCAAACACAGATGCCTAATGGACCGGGTAACCGTCCCTCGCTGTGTAGTGACCTCTGCTACACGATTCAAGCCATCTCTTCCTGTGAACAATTTTGTGATTCGTCCTGATGACCACCTACAGGGTGGTTGGTGGTAATTTTTTATCAGAACCAGTTTTCCAATAGTGATAGGGTTTGGTGTGCCTTTCCATTTATAGCTTTGGTGCAATTGCGACACGTATTCTTTGGAAAATTGACGCCAGAATTGTTGATACAGTTGCTGGACATGTAGAAGTCTTGATAGTCGATTCACTGGAGTCTCCATCAGATTATGGTCAGGAGTAGAAGTCAGGACCCGACCAATCAGGAAATGGGAAAGGGTGATTGGAGAAAGATCATTCGGATCGTTTGACAATGAAAATAATGGTCGCGAGTTTAGGATTCCTCCAACTTGTTCAGCTAGAGTATTAAATTCTTCATATGTGACATTACAGTTAATCAATATGCGTTTCAAATGATGTTTTGCACTTTTCATTGCGACCTCCCACAATCCGCCAACATTGGGAGTGTAAGGAGGAATAAAATTCCACTTGATATGAAATTGACTGGTCATTTCATCGATAGAATTTTGATTCTGTGAAAGGAACTGACCTAATTTACATAATTCGTTATTTGCACCTACAAATGTACTACCATTATCAGAATAAATAACTGATGGTATGCCGCGTCTGGAAGTAAATCTTTTGAGACAGGATAAAAAGTTATCTGTAGTTGAATCTGTGATAACTTCCAGGTGTATTGCTTTCGTGCAAAAACAAACAAAAACTGATAAACAACATTTCACCAGTATTGCCCCTCTTCCCCTTTTATTCAAAATAGAAAAAAGACCGGCATAATCAATGCCGACTATTTCGAATGAAAGCTTAGGTTTCATTCGTGTATCTGGCAAGTTTGACATTGGACTTGAAAAAGGTACTGGATTAAACTTGAAACATATCAAACAATCTTTCACTACCTTTTTTGCTAACACTCGTCCTTTCATCGGCCAATAGAATAGTCTTACTGAAGCTAACAGTAGTTGAGGGCCATGATGAAGTAACTGTTCATGTTTATGTTCGAAAATTAATTTAGTGAAATTATGATTTGATGAGAGTAGAATTGGATGTTTGACATTGAGAGGCAAATATGTATTTCTCAATCGGTCTCCTACTCTTATAATTCCTTCATTATCCAAAAAGAGGCGCTAATGAAGAGAGTTTGTGTTTTTGATCAAGAGGTCTTCCTTTTTCCAACGTAGTCAGTTCGGATGGAAGTGATTCCAATTGAACTTGTTTTATTGAAATAGTGTTAGCATTCTCTAGTTCTGAAACAGTTGATAAACCACCTATTTTGAGACTGATGTTGTCAAAGTATTTTCACTTGCCTATTGTTCTCGTTATATATCCTCTGAAGTCGTCCAATATGGTCAGTGCGATCGTATCTGCTATACCTGTAGGCATGTCAGATGCTAGAATGCAAAAGTTACAGTGTAAATATAGTCGAAGTCGAAGTTTCTTGTTCTGCCTGTTGTGTGCGTTATACCCGTTTCGATATCGTCTCATATGATCGATTCGAACTGATATGCTCCAGAGGTATGTGAGATGATAAAATACAGAGATACAGTGTGCAGACTGATGTTGTCGAAGTATCCTCACTTGCCTATTGATCTTGTTATTTGTCCTTCGGAGTCTTTCTATATGGTCAATGCGATCGTATCGGTTTCAACTGTAGGCATGTCAGATGCTAGAATTCAGAGCCACAGTGTAAACATAGTCGAAGTTTCTTGTTCTCCCTGTTTTATGTGTAATTTCCGTTTCGATGTCGTCTCAAATGATCGTTGCGAACTGATATGCTCCAGAGATATCCATGTGAGATGATAGAATACAGAGATACAGTGTGCGGACTGATATTGTCGAAGTATCTTTATTTGCCTATTGTTCCCGATATAAGTTCTTCAAAGTCGTCTCATATGGTCAGTGCGATCGCATCTGCTATACCTGTAGGCATGTCAGATGCTAGAATGCGAAGTTACAGTGTAGACATAGTCGAAGTCGAAGTTTCTTGTTCTGCCTGTTGTGTGCGTTATACCCGCTTCGATGTCATCTTATATAATCGTTGCGAACTCATATGCTCCAAAGGTATCCATGTGAGATGATAGAATACAGAGATACAGTGTGCGTAATGATGTTGTCGAAGTATCTTTATTTGCCTATTGTTCTCGTTATAAGTCCTTCAAAGTCGTCTCATATGGTCAGTGCGATCGCATCTGCTATAACTGTAGGCATGTCAGATGCTAGAATGCGAAGTTACAGTGTAGACATAGTCGAAGTCGAAGTTTCTTGTTCTGCCTATTGTGTGCGTTAAACCCGTTTTGATTTCGTCTTATATGATCGTTGCGAACTATTATGCTACAAAGGTATTCATGTGAAATGTTACAATACAGAGGAACAGTGTGCAGACGGATGTCGAAGTATCTTTACTTGTCAGTTGTTCTCGTTATATGTCCCACGAAGACGTCTTATATGGTCAGTGCGATCGTATCTGCTATAGCTGTAGGCATATCAGATGCTAGAATGCGGAGTTACAGTGTTAGCAGTGTTATATACGTTTCAAAGTCGTCTTATACGGTCACTGTCATCGTATCTGCTTCAACTGTATGCATGTCAGATGCTGGACTGCAGAGTTACAGTGTAAACATAGTCAAAGTCGGAGTTTCTTGTTCTGCAAGCTGTGTGAGTTATACCCGCTTCGGAGTCGTCTTATATGGTCAATGCAAACTTGTCTACTTGATAGTATCAAGGTAAGATGATAGGATAGAGAGAAATAGTGTGCACAACGATGAAGTCGATGTATATTCATTTGCCTATTGTACTCGTTATATACCCTTCAATGTCATCTTATACGGTCGAAGAATCCGTATATGCTTCAACTGTATGCATGTCAGATGCTAGACTGCAGAGTCACAGTGTAAACATAGTCGAAGTCGAAGTTTCTTGACCTGCAAGCTGTGTGCGTTTTACCAGCTTGAGAGTCGTCTGATATGATCAATGCGAACTTGCCTGCTTCAATATTGTCCATGTGAGATGATAGGATAGAAAGATATTATGTGCACAATGATGAAGTCGATATATCACCATTTGCCTGTTGTACTCGCTATATACCCTCCAAAGTCGTCTTAGATGGTCACTGTAGTCGTATCTGCTCCAACTGTATGCATTGTAACATGAAAATTCGCCTTTTCGTGTTCCATATTGTGAATTCTGCAAATAGGTGATGGGGAAGCTTTGTAGAGATGCACTGCGTAATTCAATGATTTCTTTTCTAGGTTTTGAGGTTTTTTGTAATTCCATCTTGTTAAATGTTTTCATTTTCAATGTCCATGACTGTTGGGTTATTCTAGTCCACTTCTTATCCAACCTCACACACTTGTCAGATGCCCTTGAATATTGTTGTTTCCATCTTAGTATCTTGCCAGTAGATATTTGCAATTATGTATCGACTATCGTATAGACTATCGTATCGACTATCGATGTCATGATCGATATTTAATATTTCTTTCAAGTTGCATCCCTGAATCTGACTTGAATCATATTATTTGGGTGGCTAGATTGACACTGCGCAGAGACGGAATTTGGTTTGTATTATTTTTCTGCAATAGATCAAAAGTGCTCTGATTGACGGAAACTTGTTATTTGAGCAATTTCTGTTTATCCATTCTGCTTGCTGACTACTTCTCTTGAGAAAAGGTTTCATGTGCTGAAGCCAAAATGAGGCCCTTTTTGATTTTGGCTCTCGTGCGATCAAGTCAGGTGGTGGACACCTACTTTTGTGTTAGGCCTTTCCAATAGGAAGGTAGGAAATATTGAATCTCATTTTGTGTGAATGATATTCGATGGGGTATCTACATTTCAGATATCACGGCCTCATACAGGGGAGCAGGGGGTACAGACTAAGTGGAAGATATTAACTCCATTTTCTGTTGACCACATGGCATGTTTCTGGACTTGAATTTTATCAATCAACACTGTTAACTGGATGGATCACTGAATATCGAATCTCATCAAGTATGGGCATTTAGAAATCTTGAACTGTTTTCTGGACTCCACTGTTTGGACATCACGTGGACACTTTTTTCAATGGTTGAGGCACCTGAGGGATCTTCGTGCTCTGAAGCCTGAGTCACCAACACACTCGAAGGTGAAAGCAAGACCCTGGTGATTTCTTGTGTATGTCTCTGGGGATCTATAGGACCCGACAGCCTGGAATTTCTGGCAGAATCCTTGCTGCCAACTGTGCAAGTCCCTAGTAGCCTTCTGGTTCAGATAGCCAGTGATCCTGACTTCTGACAGGAAGTCCAGGGGAGTCTAGACTCCCGGTATGGTTGATTGATCCTTAATCCCTAGGATTTTGTCACTTTGGAGCCTGAACTCCCAGAGCCCAGTCAGATAGTGAGACGTCCTGGTCCAGCTTGGATGGTAGGAAGAGCTTGCCCTGATGGCAGCCTGTGGACCCGTCAGCCAGAGTTGCAGTGCAGAATCCAGTTGCCCTGGGATACACCAAGTGCCCAGGTCTCCAGGTGGTTGTGACTCCTGTCAACTGTGTGGGGATCCAGTTTTCCTAGCATACCTAACCCCTAACGCCGACTGAGGGAGGAGTGTCTTCGTTTCATCCAGGTAGTGAGATCTAGTGGACCACAGTTGGAATCTCATGGTTCAAACTCCAGAACTTGCAGCTGAGGTCAGAATTTTCCATATACATATTTTTTCCCTGTCTTGAGGACATTTCACTTGCATATTTTTTCCCTGTTTGAGGACATTGAACATGTACTTTTTTCCCTGTCTTGAAGACATTTAACATACATATTTTTTTCCTGTCTTGAAGACATTTAACATACCATATTTTTCACTGTCTGAGGACATTTAAATAGTTATTTTTCACTGTCTAATGTCATGAGATATTTGAACACTTGTCAATAACACATAACAGTCTAAGATCGGATTTTATATATAATAGAATTTTTGGGTCTGTTAGAGACTCTGTAAACCCAAAGTATAGGCCTATATGAAGGGAAATTTTCCCTTGTACTAAGTTACAATCATAGTACATATTTAACACCATTCTGAATACCTATTGTTGACATGCTAATGTGAATAAATCTGTTAACAGTTATTTTGGCTTATATTTATATCTTGGATTTTTTTTCTCAGTGATTCTGCTGTGAAAACTGAGTGGCGCCTGACAAACGGATAACCCCACTAGTAAATAATAAAAAGAACTAACTTACGACCTGCTCCCAAACGAACGGGCTGCCGTGCCTATAACAAATCGAAATCTTTTTCTTTTCCAAAACATCGAAAGAGTTGTTATAGCATGTCAGATGTTATACTGCAGAAATACAGTGTAAAAATAGTCAAAGTCGGTGTTTCTTGTTCTGCAAGCTGTGTGCGTTATACCTGACCGGAGGTTGTCTCATATGGTCATTGCGAATATTGTCTGCTTCAAAAGTGTCCATGTGAGATGATTTGATGAAGAGATATAGTGTGCACAACGATGAAGTCGATGTATCTTCATTTGCCTCTCGTACCCGTTAAAATCCATTCAATGTCGTCTCATACGGTCACTGCATCCGTTCCTGCATCAACTGTATGCATGTCAGATGCTAGACTTCAGAGTCACAGTGTGAACATTTTCGAACTCGAAGTTTCTTGTTCTGCAAAATGTGTGCATTATACTCGCTTAGAAGGCGTCTTATATGAGCACTGCGAACTCGTCTGCTTCAATAGTATCCATGAGAGATAATAGGATAGACATATAGAGTGTGCACTCTGATGAAGTCGATGTATCTTCATCTGCCTATTGTATTTTCTATATACTTTCCGAAGTCGTCTCATATGGTCATTGCTTTCATATCAGCTTCAACTGTATGCATGTCAGATGCTAGACTGCAGAGTTTCTGTGTAAACATAGTCGAAGAAGAAGTATCTTGTTCGGCAAGTTGTGTGCGTTATACCCACTTGGAAGTGATCTCTGATGGTCATTGCGTTGTCTGCTCCGATAATCTCCATGTGAGATGATAGGATAGAGAGATATAGTGTGCACCAGGATGAAGTCGATTTGTCTCCATTTGCCTGTTGTACTCGTTATATACCCGTCTTATATGGTCTCTGCGATCGTTTCTGCTTCAATTGTTTTTCATCAATCTTGATAATAAGTTTTTCGTTCTGCACGTTGTGTGCGTTATACCCACCTGGAAGTCCTCTTATATGATCATTGTGAACATGTCTGCTTCAATAGTGACCATGTAATATAATAGGATAGAGAGATATAGTTCGCACAACGATGAAGTCGATGTAACTTCATTTGAGATTTATTGTGTTCACACAGTCGTCTTATATGGTCACTGCAGTCGTATTTGCTTCAACTGTATTCATGCCAGATGTTATACTGCAGAGTGACAGTGTATACATAGTCGAAGTCGAGGTTTCTTGTTCTGCAAGCTGTGTGCGTGATACCTGCTTAGGAGTCGTCTTATATGGTCATTGCGAACTTGTCTGCTTCAGTAGTGTCCATGTAAGATGATAGGATAGAGAGATATAGTGTGCACAACGATGAAGTCAATGTATCTTCATTTGCCTACTGTACCCGTAATAATCCCTTCAAAGTCGTCTTATTTGGTCACTTCGATCGTTGCTGCATCAATTGTATGCATTTCAGATATTATACCGCAGAGTTGGAGTATGGACATAATCGATGTTTCTTGTTTTGCAAGTTGTGTGCGTTATACTTGCTTAATAGTCATCTCATATGGGCATTGCAAACTCATCTGCTTCAATAGTATCCATTTGATATGATAGGATAGAGAGATAGAGTGTACACTCCGATGAAGTTAATGTATCATCGTCTGCCTATTGTACCTCATATACACCCTTTGAAGTCGTCTTATATGGTTACTACGATTATATCTGCTTCAACTGTATGCATGTCAGATGCTAGACTGCAGAGTGACAGTGTTAACATAGTCAAAGTCGAAGTTTCTTGTTCTGCAAATCGTGTGCGGTATACATGCTGAAAAGTCGTCTTATATGGTGAATGCGAACTTGTCTGCTTCGATAGTGTTCATGTGAGGTGATAGGATAGAGATATATTGTGTGTACGACGATGGAGTCGATGTATCCCCATGTGCCTATTGTTCTCGTTATATACCCTTCGGAGTCGTCTTATACGGTCACTGCCATCATATCTGCTTCAACTGTATGCATGTCAGATGATCGACTGCAGAGTTATAGTGTAAACATTGTCAGACACGGAGTTTCTTGTTCTGCAAGCTGTGTGCGTTATACCCGCTCGGAAGTCGTCTTATATGGTCAATGCAGACTTGTCTGCTTCAGTGGGTCCATATAAGAATAAGATAGAGAGATATAGTGTGCACAACGATGAAGTCGATGTTTCTTCATTTGCCTATTGTACTCGTTATTTTACCGTTCAATATCGTCTTATACGGTCACTGCAATCGTATCTGCTTCAACTGTATGCATGCCAGATGTCATACTGCAGAGTTACAGTGTAAACATAGTCGAATTCAAGGTTTCTTGTTCTGCAAGCTGTGTGCGTGATACCTGCTCGAGAGTCGTCTGATATGGTCATTGCCAACTTGTCTGCTTCAATTATATCCATGTTAGATGATAGGATAGAGAGATATATTGTGCACAATGAGTCGATGTATCTTTATTTGCCTATTGTACACGTTATATATATATATACGTATATACGTATATATTTCCGTTTCGACGTCGTCTCAAATGATCGTTGCGAATTGATATGCTCCAAAGGTATCCATGTGAGGTGATAGAATACAGAGATATAGTGTGCGGACTGATGTTGTCGAAGTATCGTTATCTGCCTTTTGTTCTCGTTATAAATCCTTCAAAGTCGTCTCATATGGTCAGTGTGATCGCATCTGCTATAACTGTAGGCATGTCAGATGCTAGAATGCGAAGTTACAGTGTAGACATAGTCGAAGTCGAAGTTTTTTGTTCTGCCTATCGTGTGCGTTATACCCGCTTCGATGTCGTCTTATAGAATAGTTGCGAACTCATATGCTCCAGAGGTATCCATGTGAGATGATAGAATACAGAGATACGGTATGCGGACTGATGTGGTCGAAGTATCTTCACTTGCCTATTGTTCTCGTGGTATGTCCTTCGAAGTCGTACTATATGGTCAGTGCGATCGCATCTGCTATAACTGTAGGCATGTCAGATGCTAGAATGCGAAGTTACAGTGTAGGCATAGTCTAAGTCGAAGTTTCTTGTTCTGCCTGTTTTGTGCGTTATACCCGTTTTGAAGTCGTCTCATATGATCGTTGCGAACTACCATGCTACAAAGGAAATCATGTGAAATGTTACAATACAGAGATACAGTGTGCAGACGGATGTCGAAGTATCTTCACTTGTCAGTTGTTCTCGTCATATGTTCCACGAAGTCGTCTTATATGGCCAGTGCGATCGTATCTGCTATAGCTGTAGGCATGTCAGATGCAAGGATGCGGAGTTACAGTGTTAGCACAGTCGGGGTCGAAGTTTCTTGTTCTGCCTGTTGTGTGCGTTATACCTGCTTCGATGTCGTCTTATATAATAGTTGCGAACTAATATGCTCCAATGGTATCCATGTGAGATGATAGAATACTGAGATACGGTATGCGGACTGATGTGGTCGAAGTATCTTCACTTGCCCATTGTTCTCGTTGTATGTCCTTCGGAGTCGTACTATATGGTCAGTGCGATCGAATCTGCAATTACTGTAGGCATGTCAGATGCGAGAATGCGAAGTTACAGTGGAAACATAGTCGAAGTTTCTTGCTATCCCTGTTTTAAGCGTTATTTTGATTCAGGAAACACTAGACAATGTCTACCTATAAGATGTATAACCGACTCATTATCAAGATTGATAGATTCGAAATTTTGGCGAACACGCCGGTTTACCGACTCTTGATTGTTGGAATCGAAGTTTCTGGAGGATATGAAAAAGTACTCCACTCACATATAATGAGCTGTCATATATACTTCTTGAATAGGCATTCAAGAAGCTAGAATGCAAAGTTTTAGAATTCAGTCGAAGTTTTTTGTTCTGCCTGTTGTGTGCGTTATACCCGCTTCGATGTCGTCTTATATAATATGTGCGAACTCATATGCTCGTATCCATGTGAGATTATAAAATACAGAGATACAGTGTGCGGAATGATGTTGTCGAAGTATCTTCAATTGCCTATTGTTCTCGTTGTATGTCCTTCGAAGTCGTACCATATGTTCAGTGCGATCGCATCTTCTATAACTGTAGGCATGTCAGATGCTAGAATGCAAAGTAACAGTGTAGACATAGTCGAAGTCGAAGTTTCTTGTTCTGCCTGTTGTGTGCGTTATACCCGTTTTGAAGTCGTCTCATATGTTCGTAGCGAACTACCATGCTACAAAGGTATTCATGTGAAATGTTACAATACAGAGATACAGTGTGCAGACGGATGTCGAAGTATCTTCACTTGTCAGTTGTTCTTGTCATATGTCCCACGAAGTCGTCTTATATGGTCAGTGCGATCGTATCTGCTATAGCTGTAGGCATGTCAGATGCTAGAATGCGGAGTTACAGTGTTAGCATAGTCGTGGTCGATGTATCTTGTTCTGCAAGCTGTGTGCGTTATTCCTGACCGGAGGTTGTCTCATATGGTCATCGCGAATCTTGTCTGCTTCAATAGTGTCCATGTGAGATGATTTGATGAAATCCCTTCAATGTCATCTCATACGGTCACTGCATTCGTTCCTGCATCAACTGTATGCATGTCAGTTGCTAGACTGCAGAGTCACAGTGTGAACATATTCGAACTCGAAGTTACTTGTTCTGCAAGTTGTGTGCATTATACTCGCTTAGAAGGCTTTGCGAACTCGTCTGCTTCAATAGTATCCATGAGAGATAATAGGATAGAGATATAGAGTGTGCACTCTGATAAAGTCGATGTATCTTCATCTGCCTATTGTATTTTCTATATACCTTCCAAAGTCGTCTCATATGGTCATTGCTTTCATATCAGCTTCAACTGTATGCATGTCAGATGCTAGACTGCAGAGTTTCTGTGTAAACATAGTCTTAGTCGAAGTTTCTTGTTCTGCACGTTGTGTGCGTTATACCCTCCTGGAAGTCCTCTTATATGATCATTGTGAACATGTCTGCTTCAATAGTGACCATGTTATATGATAGGATAGAGAGATATAGTTTGCACAACGATGAAGTCGATGAACCTTCATTTGAGATTTATTGTGTTTACACAGTCGTCTCATATGGTCACTGCAGTCGTATCTGCTTCAACTGTATTCATGCCAGATGTTATACTGCAGAGTGACAGTGTATACATAGTCGAAGTCGAGGTTTCTTGATCTGCAAGCTGTGTGCGTGATTTCTGTTTGGGAGTCGTCTTATATGGTCATTGCGAACTTGTCTGCTTCAGTAGTGTCCATGTAAGATGATAGGATAGAGAGATATAGTGTGCACAACGATGAAGTCGATGTACCTTCATTTGCCTAATGTACCCGTTATAATCCCTTCAAAGTCGTCTTATTTGGTCACTGCGATCGTTCCTGCATTAATTGTATGCATTTTAGATGTTGGACTGCAGAGTTAAAGTGTGGACATAATCGATGTTTCTTGTTCTGCAAGTTGTGTGCGTTATACTTGCTTAAAAGTCATTTCATATGGGCATTGCAAACTCATCTGCTTCAATAGTATTCATCTGATATGATAGGATAGAGAGATAGAGTGTACACTCCGATGAAGTTAATGTATCTTCGTCTGCCTATTGTACCTCCTATACACCCTTTGAAGTCGTCTTATATGGTTACTACGATTATATCTGCTTCAACAGTATGCATGTCAGATGCTAGACTGCAGAGTGACAGTGTTAACATAGTCAAAGTCGAAGTTTCTTGTTCTGCAAATCGTGTGCGTTATGCATGCTGAAAAGTCGTCTTATATGGTAAATGCGGACTTGTCTGCTTCGATAGTGTTCATGTAAGGTGATAGGATAGAGATATAAAGTGTGTACGACGATAGGGTCGATGTATCCCCATGTGCCTATTGTTCTCGTTATATACCCTTCGGAGTCGTCTTGTGACCGTATGGTCACTGCCATCATATCTGCTTCAACTGTATGTATGTCAGATAATGGACTGCAGAGTTACAGTGTAAACATTGTCAGAGTCGGAGTTCCTTGTTCTGCAAGCTTTGTGCGTCATACCTGCTTGGAAGTCGTCTTATATGGTCAATGCGAACTTGTCTGCTTCAATAGAGTCCATATAAGATGATAAGATAGAGAGATATAGTGTGCACAACGATGAAGTCGTTGTTTCTTCATTTGCCTATTGTACTCGTTATTATACCCTTCAATGTCGTCTTATACGGTCACTGCAATCGTATCTGCTTCAACTGTATGCATGTGAGATGTCATACTGCAGAGTTACAGTGAAAACATATTCGAATTCGAGGTTTCTTGTTCTGCAAGCTGTGTGCGTGATACCTGCTCGAGAGTCGTCTGATATGGTCATTGCGAACTTGTCTGCTTCAATTATATCCATGTTAGATGATAAGATAGAGAGATATAGTTTGCACAATGATGAAGTCGATGTATCTTTATTTGCCTTTCGTTCTCGTAATAAGTCTTTCAAAGTCGTCTCATATGGTCAGTGCGATCGCATCTGCTATAACTGTAGGCATGTCAGATGCTAGAATGCGAAGTTACAGTGTAGACATAGTCGAAGTCGAAGTTTCTTGTTCTGCCTATTGTGTGCGTCATACCCGCTTCGATGTCGTCTTATATAATAGTTGCGAACTACCATGCTACAAAAGTATTTATGTGAAGCGTTACAATGCAGAGATACAGTGTGCAGACGGATGTCGAAGTATCTTCACTTGTCAGTTGTTCTCGTTATATGTCCCACGAAGTCGTCTTAAATGGTCAGTGCGATCGTATCTGCTATAGCTGTAGGCATGTCAGATGGTAGAATGCGGATTTACAGTGTAAGCATAGTCGGGGTCGAAGTTTCTTGTTCTGCCTGTTGTGTGCGTTATACCCGCTTCGATGTCGTCACAAATAATCGTTGCGAACTTATATGCTCCAGAGGTATCTATGTGAGATGATAAAAAAAAATACAGTGTGCAGACTGATGTCAAAGTATCTTTACTTGCCTATTGTTCTCGTTATATGTCCTCTGAAGTCGTCCTATATGGTCATTGCGATCGTATCTGCTATAACTGTAGGCATGTCAGATGCTAGAATGCAAAGGTACAGTGTAAATGGAGTCGAAGTCGACGTTTCTTGTTCTGCCTGTTGTGTGCGTTATACCCAATTCGATGTCGACTCATATGATCGATGCGAACTGATATGTTCCAGAGGTATCTATGTAAGATGATAAAATACAGAGATACAGTGTGCAGACTGATGATGTCAAAGTATCCTCACTTGCCTATTGATCTTGTTATATGTCCTTCGGAGTCTTTCTATATGGTCAATGCGATCGTATCGGTTTCAACTGTTGACACGTCAGATGCTAGAATTCAGAGCCACAGTGTAAATATAGTCGAAGTTTCTTGTTCTCCCTGTTTTATGCGTTATTTCCGTTACGATGTCGTCTCAAATGATCGTTGCGAACTGATATGCTCCAAAGGTATCCATGTGAGATGATAGAATACAGAGATACAGTGTGCGGACTGATGTTGTCGAAGTATCTCCATTTGCCTATTTTTCTTGTTATAAGTCCTACAGAGTCGTCTCATATGGTCAGTGCGATCGCATCTGCTATAACTGTAGGCATGTCAGATGCTAGAATGCGAAGTTAAAGTGTAGACATAGTCGAAGTCGAAGTTTCTTGTTCTGCCTATTGTGTGCGTTATACCCGCTTCGATGTCGTCTTATATAATAGTTGCGAACTCATATGCTCCAAAGGTATCCATGTGAGGAGATATATTACAGAGATACAGTTTGCGGAATGATGTTGTCGAAGTATCTTTATTTGCCTATTGTTCTCGTTATAAGTCTTTCAAAGTCGTCTCATATGGTCAGTGCTATTGCATCTGCTATAAATGTAGACATGTCAGATGCTAGAATGCGAAGTTACAGTGTATACATAGTCGAAGTCAAAGTTTCTTGTTCTGCCTGTTGTGTGCGTTATACCCGATTCGATGTCGTCTCATATGATCGTTACGAACTACCATGCTACAAAGGTATTCATGTGAAATGTCACAATACAGAAATACAGTGTGCAGACGGATGTCGAAGTATCTTCACTTGTCAGTTGTTCTCGTTATATGTCCCACGAATTCGTCTTATATGGTCAGTGCTATCGTATCTGCCATAGCTGTAGGCATGTCAGATGCTAGAATTCAGAGCCACAGTGTGAACATAGTTGAAGTTTCTTGTTCTCCCTGTATAATGCGTTATTTCCGTTTCGATGTCGTCTCAAATGATCGTTGCGAACTGATATGCTCCAAAGATATTCATGTGAGATGATAGAATACAGAGATACAGTGTGCGGACTGATGTTGTCGAAGTATCTTTATTTGCCTATTGTTTCCGATATAAGTCCTTCAAAGTCGTCTTATATGGTCAGTGCATTGGCATCTGCTATAACTGTAGGCATGTCAGATGCTAGAATGCGAAGTTACAGTGTAGACATAGTCGAAGTCGAAGTTTCTTGTTCTGCCTGTTGTGTGCGTTATGCCCGTTCTGATTTCGTCTTATATAATCGTTGCGAACTATCATGCTACGAAGGTATTCATGTGAAATGTTACAATACAGAGAAACAGTGTGCAGACGGATGTCGAAGTATCTTCACTAGTCAGTTGTTCTCGTTATATGTTCCACGATGTCGTCTTATATGGTCAGTGCGATCGTATCTGCTATAGCTGTAGGCATGTCAGATGCTAGAATGTGGGGTTACAGTGTTAGCAGTGTTATATACGTTCCGAAGTCGTCTTATACGGTCACTGTCATCGTATCTGCTTCAACTGTATGCATGTCAGATGCTGGACTGCAGAGTTACAGTGTAAACATAGTCAAAGTCGGAGTTTCTTGTTCTGCAAGCTGTGTGAGTTATACCCGCTTTGGAGTCGTCTTATATGGTCAATGCAAACTTGTCTACTTGATAGTGTCAAGGTAAGATGAAAGGATAGAGAGAAATAGTGTGCACATCGATGAAGTCGATGTATATTCATTTGCCTATTGTACTCGTTATATACCCTTCAATGTCGTCTTATACGGTCGGAGAATTCGTATATGCTTCAACTGTATGCATGTCAGATGCTAGACTGCAGAGTTACAGTGTAAACATATTACGGTTTACCGACTCTTGATTGTTGGAATCGAAGTTTCTGGTGAATATGAAAAAGTATATACTTCTTGAATAGGCATTCAAGAAGCTAGAATGCAAAGTCACAAAGACATAGTCGAAGTCAAAGTTTCTTGTTCTGCCTGTTGTGTACGTTATACCCGCTTCGATGTCGTCTCATATAATCGTTGCGAACTTATATGCTCCAGAGGTATCTATGTGAGATGATAAAATACAGAGATACAGTGTGCAGACTGATGTTGTCAAAGTATCTTCACTTGCCTATTGTTCTCGTTATATGTCCTCTGAAGTCGTCCTATATGGTCAGTGCGATCGTATCTGCTATAACTGTAGGCATGTCAGATGCTAGTTACAGTGTCAATATAGTCGAAGTCGGAGTTTCTTGTACTGCATGTCGTGTGCGTTATACCAGTTTTGATGTCGTCTCATATGATCGATGCGAACTGATATGCTCCAGAGGGATCTATGTAAGATGATAAAATACAGAGATACAGTGTGCAGACTGATGTTGTCAAAGTATCCTCACTTGACTCTTGATCTTGTTATATGTCCTTCGAATTCTTTCTATATGGTCAATGCGATCGTTTCGGTTTTAATTGTAGGCATGTCAGATGCTAGAATTCAGAGCCAAAGTGTAAACATAGTCGAAGTTTCTTGTTCTCCCTGTTTTATGCGTCATTTCTTTTTCGAGGTCGTCTCAAATGATCGTTGCGAACTGATATGCTCCAAGTATGCATGTGAGATGATAGAAAACAGAGATACAGTGTGTTCTCGTTATAAGTCCATCAAAGTCGTCTCATATGGTCAGTGCGATCGCATCTGCTATAACTGAAGGCATGTCAGATGCTAGAATACAGAGTTACAGTGTGAATATAGTCGAAGTCGAAGTTGCTTGTTCTGCCCGTTGTGTGCGTTATACTCGTTTTGATGTCGTCTCATATGATCGTTGCGAACTACCATGCTACAAAGGTATTCATGTAAAATGTTACAATACAGAGATACAGTGTGCAGACGGATGTCAAAGTATCTTCACATGTCAGTAGTTCTCGTTATATGTCCCACGAAGTCGTCTTATATGGTCAGTGCGATCGTATCTGCTATAGCTGTAGGCATGTCAGATGCTAGAATACGGAGTTACAGTGTTAGAATAGTCGGGGTCGAAGTTTCTTGTTATACCTGCTTCGATGTTGTCTCATATAATAGTTGCGAACTCATATGCTCCAGAGGTATCCATGTGAGATGATAGAATACTGAGGTACGGTATGTGGACAGATGTGGTCGAAGTATCTCCACTTGCCCATTGTTCTCGTTGTATGTTTTTCGGAGTCGTACTATATGGTCAGTGCGATCGTATCTGCAGATACTGTAGGCATGTCAGATGCATGAATGCGAAGTTACAGTGGAAACATAGTCGAAGTCGAAGTTTCTTGCTCTCCCTATTGTAAGCGTTATTTTGATTCAGGAAACACTAGACAATGTCTACCTATGAGATGTATAACCGACCTATTATCAAGATTGATAAATTCGAAGTTCTGGCGAACACGCCGGTTTACCGACTCTTGATTGTTGGAATCGAAGTATCTGGTGGATATGAAAAAGTATAGTACTCCACTCACATATAATGAGCTGTCATATATACTTCTTGAATAGGCATTCAAGAAGCTAGAATGCAAAGTTACAAAGTAAACATATCCGAAGTCAAAGTTTCTTGTTCTGCCTGTTGTGTACGTTATACCCGCTTCGATGTCGTCTTATATAATAGTTGCGAACTACCATGCTACAAAAGTATTCATGTGAAGCGTTACAATGCAGAGATACAGTGTGCAGACGGATGTCGAAGTATCTTCACTTGTCAGTTGTTCTCGTTATATGTCCCACGAAGTCGTCTTATATGGTCAGTGCGATCGTATCTGCTATAGCTGTAGGCATGTCAGATGCTAGGATGCGGAGTTACAGTGTTAGCACAGTCGGGGTCGAAGTTTCTCGTTCTGCCTGTTGTGTGCGTTATACCTGCTTCGATGTCGTCTTATATAATGGTTGCGAACTGATATGCTCCAAAGGTATCCATGTGAGATGATAGAATACTGAGATACGGTATGCGGACTGATGTGGTCGAAGTATCTTCACTTGCCCATTGTTCTCGTTGTATGTCCTTCGGAGTCGTACTATATGGTCAGTGCGATCGAATCTGCAATTACTGTAGGCATGTCAGATGCGAGAATGCGAAGTTACAGTGGAAACATAGTCGAAGTCGAAGTTTCTTGCTATCCCTGTTTTAAGCGTTATTTTGATTCAAGAGACACTAGACAATGTCTACCTATAAGTTGTATAACCGACTCATCATCAAGATTGATAGATTCGAAATTTTGGCCAACACGCCGGTTTACCGACTCTTGATTGTTGGAATCGAAGTTTCTGGAGGATATGAAAAAGTACTCCACTCACATATAATGAGCTGTCATATATACTTCTTGAATAGGCATTCAAGAAGCTAGAATGCAAAGTTCTAGAATTCAGTCGAAGTTTTTTGTTCTGCCTGTTGTGTGCGTTATACCCGCTTCGATGTCGTCTTATATAATATTTGCGAACTCATATGCTCGTATCCATGTGAGATTATATAATACAGAGATACAGTGTGCGGAATGATGTTGTCGAAGTATCTTCAATTGCCTATTGTTCTCGTTGTATGTCCTTCGAAGTCGTACCATATGTTCAGTGCGATCGCATCTTCTATAACTGTAGGCATGTCAGATGCTAGAATGCGAAGTAACAGTGTAGACATAGTCGAAGTCGAAGTTTCTTGTTCTGCCTGTTGTGTGCGTTATACCCGTTTTGAAGTCGTCTCATATGTTCGTAGCGAACTACCATGCTACAAAGGTATTCATGTGAAATGTTACAATACAGAGATACAGTGTGCAGACGGATGTCGAAGTATCTTCACTTGTCAGTTGTTCTTGTCATATGTCCCACGAAGTCGTCTTATATGGTCAGTGCGATCGTATCTGCTATAGCTGTAGGCATGTCAGATGCTAGAATGCGGAGTTACAGTGTTAGCATAGTCGGGGTCGATGTATCTTGTTCTGCAAGCTGTGTGCGTTATTCCTGACCGGAGGTTGTCTTATATGGTCATCGCGAATCTTGTCTGCTTCAATAGTGTCCATGTGAGATGATTTGATGAAATCCCTTCAATGTCATCTCATACGGTCACTGCATTCGTTCCTGCATCAACTGTATGCATGTCAGTTGCTAGACTGCAGAGTCACAGTGTGAACATATTCGAACTCGAAGTTTCTTGTTCTGCAAGTTGTGTGCATTATACTCGCTTAGAAGGCTTTGCGAACTCGTCTGCTTCAATAGTATCCATGGGAGATAATAGGATAGAGATATAGAGTGTGCACTCTGATAAAGTCGATGTATCTTCATCTGCCTATTGTATTTTCTATATACCTTCCAAAGTCGTCTCATATGGTCATTGCTTCCATATCAGCTTCAACTGTATACATGTCAGATGCTAGACTGCAGAGTTTCTGTGTAAACATAGTCTTAGTCGAAGTTTCTTGTTCTGCACGTTGTGTGCGTTATACCCTCCTGGAAGTCCTCTTATATGATCATTGTGAACATGTCTGCTTCAATAGTGACCATGTAATATGATAGGATAGAGAGATATAGTTTGCACAACGATGAAGTCGATGAACCTTCATTTGAGATTTATTGTGTTTACACAGTCGTCTCATATGGTCACTGCAGTCGTATCTGCTTCAACTGTATTCATGCCAGATGTTATACTGCAGAGTGACAGTGTATACATAGTCGAAGTCGAGGTTTCTTGATCTGCAAGCTGTGTCCGTGATTTCTGTTTGGGAGTTGTCTTATATGTTCATTGCGAACTTGTCTGCTTCAGTAGTGTCTATGTAAGATGATAGGATAGAGAGATATAGTGTGCACAACGATGAAGTCGATGTACCTTCATTTGCCTAATGTACCCGTTATAATCCCTTCAAAGTCGTCTTATTTGGTCACTGCGATCGTTCCTGCATTAATTGTATGCATTTTAGATGTTAGACTGCAGAGTTAAAGTGTGGACATAATCGATGTTTCTTGTTCTGCAAGTTGTGTGCGTTATACTTGCTTAAAAGTCATTTCATATGGGCATTGCAAACTCATCTGCTTCAATAGTATTCATCTGATATGATAGGATAGAGAGATAGAGTGTACACTCCGATGAAGTTAATGTATCTTCGTCTGCCTATTGTACCTCCTATACACCCTTTGAAGTCGTCTTATATGGTTACTACGATTATATCTGCTTCAACAGTATGCATGTCAGATGCTAGACTGCAGAGTGACAGTGTTAACATAGTCAAAGTCGAAGTTTCTTGTTCTGCAAATCGTGTGCGTTATGCATGCTGAAAAGTCGTCTTATATGGTAAATGCGGACTTGTCTGCTTCGATAGTGTTCATGTAAGGTGATAGGATAGAGATATAAAGTGTGTACGACGATGGAGTCGATGTATCCCTATGTGCCTATTGTTCTCGTTATATACCCTTCGGAGTCGTCTTGTGACCGTATGGTCACTGCCATCATATCTGCTTCAACTGTATGTATGTCAGATAATGGACTGCAGAGTTACAGTGTAAACATTGTCAGAGTCGGAGTTCCTTGTTCTGCAAGCTTTGTGCGTCATACCTGCTTGGAAGTCGTCTTATATGGTCAATGCAAACTTGTCTGCTTCAATAGAGTCCATATAAGATGATAAGATAGAGAGATATAGTGTGCACAACGATGAAGTCGATGTTTCTTCATTTGCCTATTGTACTCGTTATTATACCCTTCAATGTCGTCTTATACGGTCACTGCAATCGTATCTGCTTCAACTGTATGCATGTGAGATGTCATACTGCAGAGTTACAGTGAAAACATAGTCGAATTCGAGGTTTCTTGTTCTGCAAGCTGTGTGCGTGATACCTGCTCGGGAGTCGTTAGATATGGTCATTGCGAACTTGTCTGCTTCAATTATATCCATGTTAGATGATAAGATAGAGAGATATAGTTTGCACAATGATGAAGTCGATGTATCTTTATTTGCCTTTTGTTCTCGTAATAAGTCCTTCAAAGTCGTCTCATATGGTCAGTGCGATCGCATCTGCTATAACTGTAGGCATGTCAGATGCTAGAATGCGAAGTTACAGTGTAGACATAGTCGAAGTCGAAGTTTCTTGTTCTGCCTATTGTGTGCGTTATACCCGCTTCGATGTCGTCTTATATAATAGTTGCGAACTCATATGCCCCAAAGGTATCCATGTGAGAAGATATATTACAGAGATACAGTGTGCGGAATGATGTTGTCGAAGTATCTTTATTTGCCTATTGTTCTCGTTATAAGTCTTTCAAAGTCGTCTCATATGGACAGTGCTATTGCATCTGCTATAAATGTAGGCATGTCAGATGCTAGAATGCGAAGTTACAGTGTAGACATAGTCGAAGTCAGAGTTCCTTGTTCTGCCTGTTGTGTGCGTTATACCCGATTCGATGTCGTCTCATATGATCGTTACGAACTACCATGCTACAAAGGTATTCATGTGAAATGTCACAATACAGAAATACAGTGTGCAGACGGATGTCGAAGTATCTTCACTTGTCAGTTGTTCCCGTTATATGTCCTACGAATTCGTCTTATATGGTCAGTGCTATCGTATCTGCCATAGCTGTAGGCATGTCAGATGCTAGAATTCAGAGCCACAGTGTGAACATAGTTGAAGTTTCTTGTTCTCCCTGTATAATGCGTTATTTCCGTTTCGATGTCGTCTCAAATGATCGTTGCGAACTGATATGCTCCAAAGATATTCATGTGAGATGATAGAATACAGAGATACAGTGTGCGGACTGATGTTGTGGAAGTATCTTTATTTGCCTATTGTTTCCGATATAAGTCCTTCAAAGTCGTCTTATATGGTCAGTGCGATGGCATCTGCTATAACTGTAGGCATGTCAGATGCTAGAATGCGAAGTTACAGTGTAGACATAGTCGAAGTCGAAGTTTCTTGTCCTGCCTGCATAACGCACACTATGCCCGTTCTGATTTCGTCTTATATAATCGTTGCGAACTATCATGCTACGAAGGTATTCATGTGAAATGTTACAATACAGAGAAACAGTGTGCAGAAGGATGTCGAAGTATCTTCACTTGTCAGTTGTTCTCGTTATATGTCCCACGAAGTCGTCTTATATGGTCAGTGCGATCGTATCTGCTATAGCTGTAGGCATGTCAGATGGTAGAATGCGGATTTACAGTGTAAGCATAGTCGGGGTCAAAGTTTCTTGTTCTGCCTGTTGTGTGCGTTATACCTGTTTCGATGTCGTCTTATATAACGGTTGCGAACTCATATGCTCCAGAGGTATCCATGTGAGATGATAGAATACTGAGATACGGTATGTGGACAGATGTGGTCGAAGTATCTCCACTTGCCCATTGTTCTCGTTGTATGTCCTTCGGAGTCGTACTATATGGTCAGTGCGATCGTATCTGCAATAACTGTAGGCATGTGAGATGCAAGAATGCGAAGTTACAGTGGAAACATAGTCGAAGTCGAAGTTTCTTGCCCTCCCTGTTGTGAGCATTATTTTGATTCAGGAAACACTTGACAATGTCTACCTATAAGATGTATAACCGACTTATTATCAAGATTGATAAATTCGAAGTTCTGGCGAACACGCCGGTTTACCGACTCTTGATTGTTGGTCGAAGTTTCAGGTGGATATGAAAAAGTATAGTACTCCACTCACATATAATGAGCTTTTATAAATAATTCTTGAATAGGCATTCAAGAAGCTAGAATGCAAAGTTACAAAGTAAACATAGTCGAAGTCAAAGTTTCTTGTTCTGCCTGTTGTGTACGTTATACCCGCTTCGATGTCGTCTCATATGATCGTTGCGAACTGATATGCTCCAGAGGTATCTATGTAGGATGATAAAATACAGAGATACAGTGTGCAGACTGATGTTGTCGAAGTATCTTTATTTGCCTATTGTTCTTGTTATAAGTTCTTCAAAGTGGTCTCATATGGTCAGTGCGATCGCATCTGCTATACCTGTAGGCATGTCAGATGCTAGAATGCGAAGTTACAGTGTAGACAGAGTCGAAGTCAAAGTTTCTTGTTCTGCCTGTCGTCTTATATAATAGTTGCGAACTACCATGCTACAAAAGTATTCATGTGAAGCGTTACAATACAGAGAAACAGTGTGCAGACGGATGTCAAGTATCTTCACTTGTCAGTTGTTCTCGTTATATGTCCCACGAAGTCGTCTTATATGGTCAGTGCGATCGTATCTGGTATAGCTGTAGGCATGTAAGATGCTAGAATGCGGAGTTACAGTGTTAGCATAGTCATGGTCGAAGTTTCTTGATCTGCCTATTGTGGGCGTTATACCTGCTTCGATGACGTCTTATATAATAGTTGCGAACTCATATGCTCCAAAGGTATCCATGTGAGATGATAGAATACAGAGATACAGTGTGCGGAATGATGTTGTCGAAGTATCTTTTTTTGCCTATCTTTCTCGTTATAAGTCCTTCAAAGTCGTCTCATATGGTCAGTGCGATCGCATCTGCTATAACTGTAGGCATGTCAGATGCTAGAATGCGGAGTTACAGTGTAGACATAGTCGAAGTCGAAGTTTCTTGTTCTGCCTGTTGTGTGCGTTATACCCGTTCTGATTCCGTCTCATATGATCGTAGCGAACTACCATGCTACAAATGTATTCATGTGAAATGTTACAATACAGAGAAACAGTCTGCAGACGGATGTCAGGTATCTTCACTTGTCAGTTGTTCTCGTTATATGTTCCACGAAGTCGTCTTATATGGTCAGTGCGATCGTATCTGCTATAGCTGTAGGCATGTAAGATGCTAGAATGCGGAGTTACAGTGTTAGCATAGTCGGGGTCGAAGTTTCTTGATCTGCCTATTGTGTGCGTTATACCTGCTTCGATGACGTCTTATATAATCAACTACGAAATAGCCACAATGCTCAAAGTGGAATGAAATGTTGAATAAATGCAAAAAGCTCAAAGTCATTTCCACACAGTGTTCATAAACTGAACAACAATGGTAGATTTCGGGAGAAAAACAACTACTTCCCTGGCTTATGCCACGCAGGATATTGAATTACATCCTCCCGAAATCTATGCATCGACTCGTATAAACGAATACTGATACAAGTGATTCTGTCCTGAATGCCTATTGATTTCGATTAAGCAGGCCGCTAGACAACCACAGACCGGTTTCGAGCTCTTTGACTCTCATCAGTGCAGTGTAGTCTCCAGCCAGCAGTCCTAAGACTGCCGACTCAGCGAAGCCTAGCCAAACAAAAATCAATTTGGCATTTTATCCACCCCGAGGCGTCTTTCATCGACAAAATGAAAGTAAGGCCATCTGAGTAGAACAAAGGAAAGAATCACTCCAAATTTGAAATTCCCATACGGGAGTGGCTGGTTGCCCGACTGGCGTAATTTCAACTACGAAATAGCCACAATGCTCAAATAGGAATGAAATGTTAAATAAATGCAAAAAGCTCAAAGTCATTTCCACACAGTGTTCATAAACTGAACAACAATGGTAGATTTCGGGAGAAAAACAACTACTACCCTGGCTAATGCCACGCAGGATATTGAATTACATCCTCCCGAAATCTATGCATCGACTCGTATAAACGAATACTGATACAAGTGATTCTTTCCTGAATGCCTATTGATTTCGATTAAGCAGGCCGCTAGACAACCACAGACCGGTTTCGAGCTCTTTGACTCTCATCAGTGCAGTGTAGTCTCCAGTCAGCAGTCCTAAGACTGCCACTCAGCGAAGCCTAGCCAAAAAAAATCAATTTGGCATTTTATCCACCCCGAGGCGTCTTTCATCGACAAAATGGAAGTAACGCCATCTGAGTAGAACAAAGGAAAGAATTACATCCTCCCGAAATATATGCATCGACTTGTATGAACGAATACTGATACAAGTGATTCTTTCCTGAATGCCTATTGATTTCGATTAAGCAGGCCGCTAGACAACCACAGACCGGTTTCGAGCTCTTTGACTCTCATCAGTGCAGTGTAGTCTCCAATATCCTGCGTGGCATTAGCCAGGGAAGTAGTTGTTTTTCTCCCGAAATCTACCATTGTTGTTCAGTTTATGAACACTGTGTGGAAATGACTTTGAGCTTTTTGCATTTATTTAACATTTCATTCCACTTTGAGCATTGTGGCTATTTTGTAGTTGAATTACGCCAGTCGGGCAACCAGCCACTCCCGTATGGGAATTTTAGTTTTGGAGTGATTCTTTCCTTTGTTCTACTCAGATGGCGTTACTTTCATTTTGTCGATGAAAGACGCCTCGGGGTGGATAAAATGCCAAATTGATTTTTGTTTGGCTAGGCTTCGCTGAGTCGGCAGTCTTAGGACTGCTGGCTGGAGACTACACTGCACTGATGAGAGTCAAAGAGCTCGAAACCGGTCTGTGGTTGTCTAGCGGCCTGCTTAATCGAAATCAATAGGCATTCAGGAAAGAATCACTTGTATCAGTATTCGTTTATACGAGTCGATGCATAGATTTCGGGAGGATGTAATTCAATATCCTGCGTGGCATTAGCCAGGGAAGTAGTTGTTTTTCTCCCGAAATCTACCATTGTTGTTCAGTTTATGAACACTGTGTGGGAATGACTTTGAGCTTTTTGCATTTATTTAACATTTCATTCCACTTTGAGCATTGTGGCTATTTCGTAGTTGAAATTACGCCAGTCGGGCAACCAGCCACTCCCGTATGGGAATTTTAGTTTTGGAGTGATTCTTTCCTTTGTTCTACTCAGATGGCGTTACTTTCATTTTGTCGATGAAAGACGCCTCGGGGTGAATAAAATGCCAAATTGATTTTTGTTTGGCTAGGCTTCGCTGAGTCGGCAGTCTTAGGACTGCTGGCTGGAGACTACACTGCACTGATGAGAGTCAAAGAGCTCGAAACCGGTCTGTGGTTGTCTAGCGGCCTGCTTAATCGAAATCAATAGGCATTCAGGAAAGAATCACTTGTATCAGTATTCGTTTATACGAGTCGATGCATAGATTTCGTGTGGATGTAATTCAATATCCTGCGTGGCATTAGCCAGGGAAGTAGTTGTCTTTCTCCCGAAATCTACCATTGTTGTTCAGTTTATGAACACTGTGTGGAAATGACTTTGAGCTTTTTGCATTTGTCTTATATAATAGTTGAGGAACTCATATGCTCCAGAGGTATCCATGTGAGATGATAGAATACAGAGATACGGTATGCGGACTGATGTGGTCAAAGTATCTTCACTTGCCTATTGATCTCGTTTTATGTCCTTCGAAGTCGTACTTTATGATCAGTGCGATCGCATCTGCTATAACTGTAAGCATGTCAGATGCTAGAATGCGAAGTTACAGTGAAGACATGATCGAAGTCGGAGTTTCTTGTTCTTCCTGTTGTGTGCGTTATACCCGTTTTGATGTCGTCTCATATGATGGTTGCGAACTACCATGCTACAAAGGTATTCATGTGAAATGTTACAAAACAGTGATACAGTGTGCAGACGGGAAGTCGTCTTATATGGTCAGTGCGATCGTATCTGCTATAGCTGTAGGCATGTCAGACGTAGAATGCGGAGTTACAGTGTTAGTATAGTCATGGTCAATAGTTGCGAACTCATATGCTCCAAAGGTAATCATGTGAGATGATAGAATACCGAGATACGGTATGCGGACTGATGTGGTCGAAGTATCACCACTTGCCTATTGTTCTCGTTGCATGTCGTTCTAAGTCGTACTATATGATCAGTGCGATCGCATCTGCTATAACTGTAAGCATGTCAGATGCTAGAATGCGAAGTTACAGTAGTAGAGGAGATGAATTCAAAACTGAAGCTCCCAAGAAGAGAGAGAACGATAGTTTAGGTATTTTCCTTCTTAATGTACAGTGTGTGCAGAATAAAATTGACGAATTACAAATTCTACTCGAAAGCCGCACCTATCCAGATGTAGTTATGCTCACGGAGCATTGGCTGAAGGAATATGAAAGTTTACATGTACCTAATTACTACCTGATTGCCAAGTACTCCAGGAAGGAATCCAAACATGGGGGAACTCTTATTCTGGTGAACGAAAACATATCCAATGAATACACCTTTATCCAATTAGACAGCCAAGATGAGCTATTACAAGAAAAAGTCTTCGAATTCTCTTTAATCCATAGTAAGAAATACAATTTATATTTAGTATGTATATATAGGGCGCCATCCTCAGACGTTGAACTATTTTTTGAAAAACTTGAATATCTGCTGTCAAAACTTCCCGCTACCGCTTCTATTATCTTAGCAGGTGATTTAAATATCAATTATAGTGATATAGAATCCGCAAATACGCAATTGCTCAAAAATCTATTGAATTCATTCAACTTGCACATGCTGGTGACTGAACCAACCCGAGTATCCAAACACAGTGCTACTACTATTGATTATTTGTGCTCTAATATTGAGGATGTTCTCTCATGTACTATAATTCCTCCAGGAATATCTGACCATGAGGCAGTTGACAGTAGATTTAACTTGAAGATTACTGACTCGGGCAAAAAATTTCACAGTGGAAGACTATATAGCAGAACAAATTTCAGGAAGTTCCATGACCTATGCTTGAACACGAATTGGGTAGAACATATAAATTCAAACTTGAATCTACATCCCTTCAATCAATTTTATGAAACACTCAAAGCACATTTTGATAAAGCATTTCCAATCCTAAGACTCAAACAAAGAAGGAAAAAGTCGTGGATTACTCAGGGTATTAAGATTTCCGCTAAAAATTTGAGATGTCTACACTATATCAGGAAATTCACTAATGAGGAATGTTTTCACAATTACTATTCAACTTATCGATCCGTCTATAGAAAAATCGTGAAAATGGCTAAATCAATGCACTATAACGACCGTCTTGGTAGGGCAAATAATAAAACGAAAGAGTGCTGGCAGGTTATGAATGAGTTGAGAGGTAAAAGGAGGGTACCGCAGGTAGTAACATTGCAACCTAACGCGCTCAACAACTATTATTGTAGTATAGCAGAAAGCTTAACTAAAGACATCACTGATACTCACGATCCATTGATGTATATGGAATCAACCAACAATACTATCTTCCAACTCTCGAATACCAGTATCAGTGAGCTCAGGAATGTAATCAACGATATAAAAAACAAAAATGCATCAGGAATTGATGATATCTCTATTCGAATTTTTCAAAATCTCCCAGAGTCTGCACTGACAACCTTAGTTCAGTTAATTAACCATTCGTTCAATACTGGTACTTATCCGCAATTTCTTAACACTTCTGTCATTATACCCATTCACAAAGGAGGAAACAAAGACGAACCATCAAACTATCGCCCCATTGCGCTTATTCCGACACTCGCTAAGATTATAGAGAAAATAGTAAAAATAAGAATTATTAAATTTCTGGATTCCAATAATATATTGGCATCAGAACAATTCGGATTTCAACATGGGAAAAGCACAAATGATGCCCTTTTCTCCTTCATGTACAAGGTTTATGAAAACATCAATAGTGGTGAGGTTGCCGCTGCAGTGTTTTGTGACTTTTCGAAAGCCTTTGATTGTGTTAATCATGGAATACTGCTTCGGAAGCTTCATTACTATGGGTTTAGTGATTCAAGCTTGCAATGGATGAACTCATACTTGAATAATAGAAAACAACTGGTACGTATCAATAATGTCACCTCGGAAACCCCAAATATTCATCATGGAGTACCTCAAGGTTCGGTTCTTGGGCCGTTGCTGTTCTTGCTATATATCAATGATATGAATAAATTGAATATATCCAGGAAAATAACTCTCTTCGCTGATGACACTACCATATTATGGAGTGATAGATCTGTGGAGACCCTACAGATTAAAATAACCAAAGACGTCGAAATTATCCATCAATGGAGCAAATCGAACCTACTTTCTTTCAATATTCAGAAAACGAACCTGATAACATTCCGATGTGAGTTGCCTCTTTTATCTCTGGATCATCAAATTATAGAAAATAAATTGAACGCAAAGTTTCTCGGTCTTTTTGTGGACAAAAAACTGAAATTTGATCTGCATGTTTCACACTTATGCAATAAACTTGCATCAGGATGCTATGCTATCAGATTGATATCAAACGAGTTGGGTTATTCTTCTGCTATGACGGCATATTACGCTCTAATAGAATCCCATTTGAGGTACGGAATTGCATTTTGGGGAACTTGTAACAACCATAATTTACAGTCTACATTCATCTTACAAAAAAGGGCATTAAGATATGTATGCAAAGTTAGTTCAAGAACCTCTTGTAAAGAATTATTCAGAGAGCACAGAGTGTCAACAGTAGTATCCTTGTTTATTATAGAGTCGGTGTGTTTGATTCACAAAACCAGAGACAATTACGAAGTCGTGAACTCATGTTACAACACACGCCAGTCAGAGATGGTGAAGCTTCCCCGGCCCTGCAGTTCACTAATAAAAGATTCCATATTATATGATGGCCTGAAAATGTACAATCACCTCCCAACTATTGTTAAATCTATCTCGGATATAAAAAAATTCAGGAAGGAATTGAAAAACTTGTTAGTCCCTTATGTGTTTTATAATGTTAATGATTTTTATGAACAAGTATTTTAGACGAAGCCTTATGTGTGCACATGTTTGTGAAAAATTGTATTTATGTTGATAATTGTTGTATACATTATTTTATTATTTTATTTTTATAACCTATTCAGCTTTGTCTACAAGGATTACATTCTTAAGTGACGATAAAGCATATTTTGATTTGATTTGATTTGATTTGATATAGGGATTCTGGGGCATGCCAATCAGAGACCAGGATTTGGTTGGAGGCCACGCCCACTGAAAACCAGCGCGAAATTCAAATTATTGATACGTCGTCACGTCGCCATCGTGAATAAATAAATTGAAAAAAGCTGTCACCGCTGGGGGGAATTGAACCAGGGACCTTTGCATTATGAGGCAGCGTATATACGCACTGTGGTATTCCGACCTCCGTGATATTTCAATTATTTTAATGCTATTCAAACGGGATATCCATCGCTGGCGCTCGCTCATCTTTGCAACGGATCCATCGAGGTAGGGTGAAGCGAGAGATGCATTCCAGAGATAAGAAACTTCGTGTCGAAAATAATATCCATCGCTGACGCGCGCTTATCTTTGCAACATATCTATCGAGGTAGAGTGAAGCGAGAGATGCATTCCAGAGATAAGAAACTTCGAATCGATAATAATATCCATCGCTGGCGCGCGCTTATCTTTGCAACGGATCTATCGAGGTAGAGCGAAGCGAGAGATGCATTCCAGAGATAAGAAACTTTGAGTTGAAAATAAATGAATGCGCGCATCGGTGGTCGTCTCCTCGCTGCTCTTTCGTCACACCGATGCTACAGATCCGTTTCAAAGATAAGAGAGAAGGCTCGAGCGCTCAGCGCTGCAACGTTGTCGGACGTATGTGTTCTGATGGTAATATTGTTACATTATTGTGTGTGGCAACGCTGTCTCGCTTCATGGCGCTAGAAGATCCAGCAAAGCGAGAGATCCCGTAGAATGGAAAGAATCACTTGTATCATTATTCGTTCATACGAGTCGATGCATAGATTTCGGGAGGATGTAATTCAATATCCTGCGTGGCATTAGCCAGGGAAGTAGTTGTTTTTCTCCCGAAATCTACCATTGTTGTTCAGTTTATGAACACTGTGTGGAAATGACTTTGACCTTTTTGCATTTATTTAACATTTCATTCCACTTTGAGCATTGTGGCTATTTCGTAGTTGAAATTACGCCAGTCGGGCAACCAGCCACTCCCGTATGGAAATTTCAGTTTTGGAGTGATTCTTTCCTTTGTTCTACTCAGATGGCGTTACTTTCATTTTGTCGATGAAAGACGCCTCGGGGTGGATAAAATGCCAAATTGATTTTTGTTTGGCTAGGCTTCGCTGAGTCGGCAGTCTTAGGACTGCTGGCTGGAGACTACACTGCACTGATGAGAGTCAAAGAGCTCGAAACCGGTCTGTGGTTGTCTAGCGGCCTGCTTAATCGAAATCAATAGGCATTCAGGAGAGAATCACTTGTATCAGTATTCGTTTATACGAGTCGATGCATAGATTTCGGGAGGATGTAATTCAATATCCTGCGTGGCATTAGCCAGGGAAGAAGTTGTTTTTCTCCCGAAATCTACCATTGTTGTTCAGTTTATGAACACTGTGTGGAAATGACTTTGAGCTTTTTGCATTTGTCTTATATAATAGTTGCGAACTCATATGCTCCAGAGGTATCCATGTGATATGATAGAATACAGAGATACGGTATGCGGACTGATGTGGTCAAAGTATCTTTACTTGCCTATTGTTCTCGTTTTATGTCCTTCGAAGTTGTACTATATGATCAGTGCGATCGCATCTGCTATAACTGTAAGCATGTCAGATGCTAGAATGCGAAGTTACAGTGAAGACATGATCGAAGTCGGAGTTTCTTGTTCTTCCTGTTGTGTGCGTTATACCCGTTTTGATGTCGTCTCATATGATGGTTGCGAACTACCATGCTACAAAGGTATTCATGTGAAATGTTACAAAACAGTGATACAGTGTGCAGACGGGTGTCGAAGTATCTTCACTTGTCAGTTGTTCTCGTTATATGTCCCACGAAGTCGTCTCATATGGTCAGTGCGATCGTATCTGCTATAGCTGTAGGCATGTCAGACGTAGAATGCGGAGTTACAGTGTTAGTATAGTCATGGTCGGAGTTTCTTGTTCTGCCTGTTGTGTTTGTTATACCTGCTTCGATGACGTCTTATATAATAGTTGCGAACTCATATGCTCCAAAGGTAATCATGTGAGATGATAGAATACAGAGATACGGTATGCGGACTGATGTGGTCGAAGTATCTCCACTTGCCTATTGCTCTCGTTGCATGTCGTTCTAAGTCGTACTATATGATCAGTGCGATCGCATCTTCTATAACTGTAAGCATGTCAGATGCTAGAATGCGAAGTAACAGTAGTAGAGAGGCTATAGGGATTCTGGGGCAAGCCAATCAGAGACCAGCATTTGGTTGGAGGCCACGCCCACTGAAAACCAGCGCGAAATTCAAATTATTCATACGTCGTCACGTCGCCATCGTGAATAAATAAATTGAAAAAAGCTGTCACCGCTGGGGGGAATTGAACCAGGGACCTTTGCATTATGAGGCAACGTATATACGCACTGTGGTATTCCGACCTCCGTGATATTTCAATTAATTTAATGCTATTCAAACGGGATATCCATCGCTGGCGCGCGCTTATCTTTGCAACGGATCCATCGAGGTAGAGTGAAGCGAGAGATGCATTCCAGAGATAAGAAACTTCGAGTCGAAAATAATATCCATCGCTGACGCGCGCTTATCTTTGCAACGGATCTATCGAGGTAAAGTGAAGCGAGAGATGCATTCCAGAGATAGAAACTTCGAATCAAGAATAATATCCATCGCTGGCGCGCGCTTATCTTTGCAACGGATCTATCGAGGTAGAGTGAAGCGAGAGATGCATTCCAGAGATAAGAAACTTTGAGTTGAAAATAAATGGATGCGCGCATCGGTGGTCGTCTCCTTGCTGCTTCGTCACACCGATGCTACAGATCCGTTTCAAAGATAAGAGAGAAGGCTCGAGCGCTCGGCGCTGCAACGTTGTCGGACGTATGTGTTTGGATGTTAATATTGTTACATTATTGTGTGTGGCAACGCTGTCTCGCTTCATGGCGTTCGAAGATCCAGCAGAGCGAGAGATCCCGTAGAATGATAAGCG
This sequence comes from Phaedon cochleariae, assembly GCA_918026855.4. Classification (NCBI taxonomy): domain Eukaryota; kingdom Metazoa; phylum Arthropoda; class Insecta; order Coleoptera; family Chrysomelidae; genus Phaedon; species Phaedon cochleariae. The sequence goes on along the minus strand of OU896719.1, from coordinate 15,522,032 downwards.
CGCGCTCGTATTGGAAACGAATACTTGGATTATTTATTTATTTAAAAGTGGGTGACGTCATGCCGTTACCTTCATGGCGTTCGAAGTTCCAGCAAAGCGAGAGATCCCTTAGAATGATAAGCGCGCGCGCTCGTATTGGAAACAAATACTTGAATTAATTATTTATTTTATAGTGGGTGACGTCATGCTGTTGTTTTTTTTCTTCTGGTAAAATGATCACGTGTGTGGGTACTCTCAAAATAGGATTTTTTATGGACAGTTCGGTAATGCCAATATACCTATAGGCAAAGTCCATTTTCATTTATCCAAGAAATATGCGATTAATCGAAACCCATCCACTGGACAAAGAGCTGTTTTCCCTTTCTACGGATGACTTTTGATAATGACAGATGGTGTTTGCAATATGATGTATGTGGGGAGTGGAAGGATACGAAAACAACTATATATTATAATGAATTATTTTATTTAAGTAATCCTTTTCTACAAAAATGACATGATTCTTGAGAAGATGGAGGTCCATTCTAGTGTGTGGTCCAATCGGGACGATTATAATGAACGAAGCATGGCAGTTTGATTTGCAGGTTGAAGTTGCTGCGATATTCTTGAGGAAGTTTGTGCCACACCCTTAATAGCCCATAAGGATCTGCATATTCAATGAGACATTCTACTGGAATGTACTGCAATTCTTGTTCAGTGAATTTCGTCAAAGTCAAAGCGGGAGATTTTATAAACTCCAATAGCACAGCTATTTCAGACTTCATGATTTTTCGAGCAGAGCTAAAATATTTCAGATGATACTAGTCTCGCGTCAAGTTATAGTCTGATGAAATGAAAAAAAACTAGTCACATTTTTCACAACATTTTATTCAAATCAAACATAACCTCATTTTTACAATAATATAGATATTCTCTGAGAGCGTTACTAGACATGCTATCACAAACATCACAAAATCCAGATATAAGCTCTTCCGCACCCAAATCAGTCAGGCTATTTCTAATCCAATCGGCTATAGTATTCAAAATGTTCTGATAATACATGGAAAAGTCCAATTTGTTCATTAGCGCAACTCGATGTGAAACAACACACGTTTCAGCCCTCAAAATGTCTGCAACATCCTCTTCCACCAATTCGAATGTAATGTGGTATTTGGTGAGTGACAACATTTTAACACCATCGCAAACGAATTTGGTTATGGTGATATAGTCTCCGCAGGTGGTAACGGCAGGATCATATTCATCAATGAAACAGGGCAAGGGTGCTTCAAAAAAGTCTTGTTGTACCTTATACAGCGAATCGATGAAGGTGGCCCATTCATATGTGGAGAACGAAATTTTCGCTGGATGGAAGGGTTTCTTCAGGATGATGCTCGGACTAGACTGTCTAGCTGGACTAAGTCCGCACTGAATCATGTAGGTGGACAACTGGAACGATGAAGTCAGCAGGAGGTACGATTCGGCTTTCGCTGCTTGCTCAATCATGTCCAAATATGTATCAACGTCACCATAATAACCCATCATTGCCAATGAACTAGTACCACCGTTTTCGGAAAACACTTCACTAGATGAATAACCAGAGTCTTTACTCATTGTTCTCGAACTGATGTGTTGAAAGTTTCAGTCCTCATTATTTATACCACCACTGCCAACACGTCACAACATCCGATAATGGTTGTTATTCGTCAGCGATCGACGTGAAAGGCCCCTCACATCCAGTGAATTTGTGCTAGTTTTCCATATGATTACATTATAACTTGTTGGTGGAATCAATCCAGCTGTTGTGTGTATCATCGAAACCTAGCCATTTCACAAACACCTTTTTACCCCTCTCCCTTAAAACTTTTTCCACTAGGTAAACATCGGAATTTTCAGTTTTTTGCAATTCTTCAGGATAAAAGGCACCTTTGATTGGTGTACCACGCAAATCTTCCAAGATGTATGTAGTAGGTTTCGTAATACGAACTTTTACGATTTTGAATAGTTCAGTAGTCCAATTTGGTGTATAATTCTTTTCGAAAACATGTTTGGCTTTGCTTATTCTCACAATGTCACCAACGTCGAATTTTCTGGTTCCAGCAATTTTGATGTGATTGTACCCAAGTAGCACACTCATATTGGGCCGATATTGGACCAATATAGATGAAAAATTGGCGCAATATCGAGAAATCAAGTAGGCACAATATTGGATCCAAACATTCAACATGCTATTGTAGATCGATATTGATTCGATGTTTCATAAAAAGATTGTTAAATCATTCAACAAAATATCTGAAATAATATTGATTTATAATCATCCTACAATATTGATTTGTTGATATGAAAAAAACAATGAAGTGCGTTGATTGAGAATGACTCATCATCTCTATATATGTAACTGATGACTCATCGATATTGACCAACAATATAGTAGGTTGAAGATGAGCAATATTCTTGGCATCACCACGTAGTGATATATTATAAATATTGACACCAAATATAGATCAATAATGAGAAATAATCTTGTTATTGCATTCATGACTGATGTTGAGACTAATTGAAAAAAAAAATATCGACACATATTCAAAAGAATGCTTCAAATTATATCAGTATCTTATATTCATACTATATAGTAACTCAGACATTGGGTAGGAATATGGACGGGTTATTTATTAACAATATCTCAAACATATCGCCAAGAAATATATATTCCGTATGAAATATCGGTATGCTTAGGTATTGATGGATGATATTCATGTTTCTATCAATCAAACGTTGATACAATATCTATCCTTAATATCAAAAGGAGATTCAAAACAAATATATACACATATTGAACAGTATGCTTGGAACAGAATCAATATTAAATATTCATAAAATATAGTTATGCGGATATTGGTTGAGAATATGTGGTGATCATTGAAAATTGATATTCAAGATATATTTAAGGAATATATAAATATTATATCCAACATCAATATGCTGGGATGATAGATGATCATATATGGAATAATGTCGTATTCGAAAGTTTATGGAACAATGATATTCCAATGTGGGGAGTGAATTAAAAAAAAATATTGACAAATATCAAAAATAAAGCTCAGAGCTATATCGAAAACTTATATATAGACAATATAGTTGAATAGATATTGTGATATATCTACAAAAACATATATCTCTTATATTGAACATCAGTATAATGTGATATTGATGGATCCCATTGAATAATGTAATAACTGGAAGTCGATACGAGATAGATAATGAATGAAAGTAGTATATTGATTACAAATATTGACACATATTTAAAATAATGTCGGAAATTATATCGATGGCCAATATTATTACATATATGTATGTGGATATTGGCGAATAATATCTAGTAGCTATTGAGAAAGAAGTCTACAGAAATATCTACAAACAATATCTATAACATATTGAACAGCGCCTTTTCAGGATATTGATAAATCATATTGATCATTCTCACACTTTGAAGTTGATACAACATTCATTTTCAATGCGCGAAAAATGTCGAAGTGAAATATACCTATATATTCAAAATATTGCCCTAAATTATATCTAAGGTAGATATTAACACAATATCATCATCCAGATATTGAATGAGGATATAGAGTGGTTATCCAGGAACAATCTCCACAATATATCTTCAAAAAATTGTTATTTTAAATTGAACATTCACGATGATACGATATTAATGAATCATCACGATCAATCTCTCATTTATAAGTTGATACACCTTCGATTCTGAATGTAACGGATACATTGAAAACAAATATTGACACATATTCAAAATGATGCCAGAAACCATATCGATGGCATATATTTTTACAATATATATATACATATATGTGAATATTATCAGAAAATATCTAGTAGCATTTGAAAACGAATTTTCCAGAAACATCTACAAACAATATCTGCAACATATTGAACAGCACTTCACAAGAATATCGATGAATAATATTGATAGGGCATTAATACATTATATTGATTATTTTCACACTTCAAAGTTGATACAATATTCATTTCCAGTATTGGTAAAACGTTGAAAGGAAATTTACATTTATATACACAATATCGTCAGAAATTATATCGAATGCTCATATCCATACAATATAAGTATTTAGATATTGAATGAGGATAAAGAGATCTATCTGCACAATATGTCTACAAAAAATCTATTCCATATTGACCATCACGATGATCAGATATTGAAAAATTATATCGACCAATCGCTCATTAATATGTTGATTCATTTTCGAATCTGAATGTTAGGGATATATCTAGAATGAATATTGCAACATATTCGAAATGGAGTCTGAAATCATATCCATTGCTAATATTCGTTTAATATCAAAAGACAATTTGAGTTGAAATTGGGTGACAGTATGGAGTTTTTTATCGCTTGGAGCGCACGAAGTATATCTTCCTAATAGTTTCACGAGATATATTTATTTCATATTAAACATCACTATGCATAGTCATTGATGACACATATTCATTAATCTTCAACTGAAATGTTGTCACAACGTTGACTTTTAATATCAGCAATAGACTAGAGATAATTATCGGCACATACAGGGTGGCCCACGGTCGATGGTACCTTAGACGTATACGGAAAACGGTACATTGGATTATCCTGAAAATGCGGTTACTATAATAAATCAGCTTTTCGAGAAGAATCTAAAAACGCAATAAAATACAGGGTGTTCTATTTGAAATAACAAAGATGATGCTACTTTTTGGTAAAAGTGGCAACGCTGCTACGCTGAAAATAATTTGAATCGTTAGATCACAAACGCTCATTGAAGTAACCAAATTTTCAAGATAATCCGATGTACCGTTTTCCATATACCTACGTCTAAGGTACCATCGACCGTGGGCCACCCTGTATACAGAATAATATCGATCAATCATACACATACCATTCAGCTATACACAGAGATTATGATATTGAATCACCATCGAAATTCAATCTTCTCAGTATACCTATATCTTAAGAAGATATTCATTCCATGTTGAACATCACTATGCTGGGATTATTGATAGATCATATGGATCACTCTCGCATTTGAATAATGAAATGATATTGATGTTCAATATTGCGAATTTGTTTGGAAATTTATATTGAAATTCAACCAGAATAATCCTCAAAATTTATATCGATGGTTTATATTCATATAGATATCGAGTGAGAATATGGTATTGGCAATTGAGATTCAAACTCCTTAATACATATACATACATATAATATTTGTTTCATATTGAACATCACTAAGCTGGCATATTATTTGATCAAATTGATCAATGTCTCATTTAACCGTTTATACAACAATGATTTTTAGTGTTGTGAATATACAGAGTGGGCCTTTGAAAACGAAACAGAGGCTCTGTGGGTCGCCAAAACCGGATTATCAAAAAAAAACTGGAACAGGTCAACTACATTTTCGAGGGGGACATCTTTCTGAAATATTTTCAGCCCTGCAGCGTTGCCGCTTCTAAAGAAAAGAAGCAACAACTTTGTTATTTCAAATGGAACACCTTGTATTTTATTGCATTTTTAGATTCTCCCCGAAGAGCTGATTTCATCAATGCATCACACTTGGGGTCTAGCTGTAATGGTTTCAGGGATATAAAGTGTTCAAAATCGAGATTTTTCAACTTTGACATTTTTTTGTGTCGAAAGTATTCATTATTGGTCGGAACGGATCTCATGTCCCTATCTCAACTTGTGATTTACTATCTACTGACATTTAACTGGAACAGATACAGGGTGATCAGAATTCTGAATCTTGAACCACCCTGTATTTGTTTCAAATAAATGTCAGTAGATAGTAAATCACAAGTTGAGATCGGGACATGAGAGCCGTTTTGACCAATAATTAATAGTTTCGACACAAAAAAATGTTAAAGTTGAAAAATCTCGATTTTGAACACTTTATATCCCTGAAACCATTACAGCTAGACCCTAAGTGTGATGCATTGATGAAATCAGCTCTTCGGGGAGAATCTAAAAATGCAATAAAATACAAGGTGTTCCATTTGAAATAACAAAGTTGTTGCTTCTTTTAATCAGAAGCGGCAACGCCGCAGGGCTGAAAATATTTTAGAAAGATGTCCCCCTCGAAAATGTAGTTGACCTGTTTCAGTTTTTTTTGATAATCCGGTTTTGGCGACCTACAGAGCCTCTGTTTCGTTTTCAAAGGCCCACTCTGTATATTGAAAAGATATGTTGACATTTTGTATCGAGGAGGATGCCTGAAATTATATCGAAAGCTTATATACATATACGATATAATTATGTAGATATTGAGTTAGAAATGGATATTTCCAGAAGTCTACGAAATAAGACTGATTTCACATTGAATGCTACAATGTATATCGATTAACCTCACAAACTGGAAAGTTTATGAGATAATATTCGATATTGAACCTATCTAAAAACGGCAATGTCTCGAAATGGGTAACACTTTGTATGATAGTATATACAGTGGAATATATTCAATATCAACTTTTCAGATATACGTCGGTGTGTATAATAAAATAAAAAAATAATATCTCAAATTCTTATAAAGAGAAATATTCAGAAATTTATTTTCTTCCCATTCATTATGTCATTCTGAAGGCCTGGACTTCCTCCCCCCATCTCTATCTGCTGCTTGCGCCAAGCAAGAACGAACATGCCTTTCTCGCAGGCAGTAGGAATCACTACTCTTGTAGCGTCTGAAAATGTCGTATTTACTATAAGCTGAGTGATTCAACTCATTTTTTGTGAAAATTGTAGTGAAGGGCAATGCATTTCCATTATTTTATATAGGTATTATGTTTGGTTGGCCGGTTCCCGTGTGACCCTATACATATTCAAGAATGAAAAATTTTGAAATAATCCCCTCTTCGAATTAGTTTTGTCACGTTTTTAAATCAGATTTTATATACAGAGTGTTTCATTGGGAAAGGAGAATAATTCAACTGTGTATAGGGGTCACTGGGGTGATTTAAAAAAGCCCATGGTTAATGGATCTTCGACTTCTTATAACCGAGATACAGGATGTTTCATCAATTTTGTCCATATCTTCATTGTCTCATAACTTTCCAACCAACCTGTATATATTTTCAAAAATTGTTACACTTGCTCAATCTACCCTGTGGAATTGATTGAGGCAACAACAAAAGATAAAATCCAGGTCCGGCTTCACTTAAAATTCACAAATTCTTTCTGCCAGAAAACAACACCCTATACATTCGAATTTCTCTTTTTTTGCCGTATCGGAAAATAACATCAAAATTTCTATTCAACGATGTGCTTTTTATTCGTGAACAGACGATTTTAACTATTCATATTATGTGCTCAAAATATTATTTTTGCTCATTTTGGGGTTCAAAATTGGAATCAGACGAGATTCATGAATTTCATTACTTCCTATTCAGTATACGTGAGTATTACATTTAGAAGGAGTATTTCATATCGTTCTTTGTTCCAGACTCAGTTGCAGGTCCGTCATCAAAACTATACAGGGCTTTTCACGATGAGCGCTAATTTGACGTTTTCGGCAAACCAGGCAACGGATAAATCTGAAATTTCGATGGTATATATAAATTAACATAAACTACACTACTGAAATATTTGAAACGATCCGGCCTTGCTGCTTCTACTAGAAAGTAGCAGCAACTTCGATTTTTCAAATGGGACACCCTGTATTTCATCACATTCTTGGATTCTTGCTGAACAGCAGAATTCATCGATTCAAAACATTCAAGGTCTAGCGGGACTGATAACTGAGATATGGGATGTGGAAAATCGAGATGTTTCAACTTTAGAAATGTTTCGTGTTGAAACTATTTGATATTGCATGGTCAAAAGGGCTTCAATGTCCCTATCTCAATTTTCCATTCGATATTCAATTGAAACAGATACAGGGTGGTGCAGAAAACTGAATTATGAACCATCCTGTATTTGTTTCGATTAAAGACATAAAAGCCGTTTTGATCAATAATAAATATTTTCGCAAAATGACTCCAAAGTTGAAACATCTCGATTTTTCTCACTCTAAATATCTCAGTTATTAGTCCCACTAGACCCCGAACTTTGTGAATCGATTAAATCAGCTCTTCAGGAAGCATCCAGGGTGTACCATTTGAAAAATCAAAGTTACTGCTACTTTACAAATATTTCAGACGTGTAGATCATGTTAATTCATATACATACCTTCGGATTTTTGGATTTATCCGTTGCCGGGTTTGCCAGAAACATCTAATCAATGCTTATCGTGAAGAGCCCTGTATAGTTTTGATGACGGACCTGCAACTAAGTCTGGAACAAAGAACGATATGAAATACTCCTTCTTAATGTAATACTTACGTATACTGAATAGGAAGTAATAAAATTGATAAATCTCGTCTGATTCCAATTTTGTACCCCAAAATGAGCAAAAATAAAATTTTGAGCACATAATATGAATAGTTAAAATCGTCTGTGCACGAATGAATAGCACATCGTTGAAAAGAAATCTTGATGTTCTTTTCAGATATGGCAAAAAAAATGAGATATTCGAATGTATAGGGTGTTGTTTTCTGGCAGAAAGAATTTGTGAATTTTAAGTGAAGCCGGACCTGGATTTCATCTTTTGTTGTTGCCTCAATCAATTCCACAGGGTAGATTGAGCAAGTGTACCAATTTTTTGAAATATATACAGGTTGGTTGGAAAGTTATGAGACAATGAAGATATGGACAAAATTGATGAAACATCCTGTATCTCGGTTATAAGAAGACGAAGACCCATCAACCATGGGTTTTATGAAATCACCTCAGTGACCCCTATCCATAGTTAAATTATTTACCTTTCCCAATGGAACACCCTGTATAGAACTTGACGATCGAGCTCAAAAGCACTATTGCTCCACCCTGGATCTGTTCCAATTAAATATCAGTAAATAGTGAATCGATTGTTAAATCATAGATTAACGGAGGAGTCATCAATCTATGGTTGAATTAAGGACATGTAAGCCGTTTCGAACAATAATGAATAGTTTCGACACAAAAAAATCCAGAAATTGAAAAATCTAGATTTTGAACACCCTATACCTCTGTAATCATTTTCGCTGGACCTCAAGTGTTATGCATTTCTAAAACCAGCCTCCTACGGAAAATCTATAAATGCGAAAATATACAGGGTGTCCTATTCAAAAAAACACATAATCGGCCGATATATCTTGGAATGCTAACACCCTATAGATTTGAAAATAATTTTAGGTGACAGTTATCATGGAACATTATAATTTATAATTATTGTATTTGAATTTTTCCTATACTGAGTGTTTCCTAACTTGGGGCGATCAATGAAATGGATGATGGAGACGGAAAAACAAAACGAAATGAAAGAATACATTTTTGTCGAAAAAAATCATTTTGGAAGATATTGAGCTCCAAAGTTTGCCTGAAACTCTTGTCAATCATTGATAAAAGGTTAATAGCCCAATTCAAGCGTTAATTTGCTTTCTGCGAGATCACAAGCACCGGAAGTACCAATGACTTTTGCAATGTTGCAGGACGTTCAAAAACAGTTGAAAGATGAATTATGGTGTAAGCGCACATTTTTTGACAAAATTTCAGAACACATTTTTTCTGTCTCATGAAACACCGCATTCCATTTATCGCCCCAACTTCGGAAACACCCTGTATATCTGACGTTTGGCTAATATCGAAGAAGAACATACTATCGCTTCACCCTGTTTAGGTAAGTACATATTATCCCATTTTCTATGATTTTCTTAGATATCCCAGTTGTATTTGGATATACAGCGTTGCGGTTTTCACAATACTGTACTATTTTAAAAAACCTGAGTCCAACTATACATAAACATGCTAATGTCTCATTTGAAAAGAATTTATGTTGGCTCCATTTTCTGAACAATAATCATTTATGGACGTCAAATAAATACGCCAGTGTATTCTACGTAAGAAAAGCAGAACTGTGAGAATTCTGTTTGCGGCCAGTGGCCGATCAAGGAAGCGGTAAAGGGAGAGATTATCCCTTGAGCCTCGTTGAAGATTGATATAAGAGAAGTGCATAGTAATCGGCCAGTGCTGTAACTTCTGAATCAATCGTGATAGAATTTCGAAATTTCGTGGGTAGCAACTAGGTATACCAAATTAATCATTTATTGATAAAATCACTTCCGTTTCAACCGGAATCAACCTCAACTTTTTATGTTTGAATAGGAAACCCTGTATATTCTTTTATATTCATCTTGGATTTCCTGTATACACGTAAAAAAATTGTATCAAAGTTGGGCCAACAGGGCCAACATAAATAATTTAGTAATGTGAAAACCGCAACTCTCTATCTCCAAAGACAACTGAGAAAATCTTCGATAATGTCACACATTGTATACCTACCCCGAGATCTAGGTAGGTACCTATATTGAAGTTTCATCATCGAACAATACTCATATGTTTCAAAAATCGCATTACCGTTATTAATAAAGCATCTATACTTAGGTAGGTATGTAGGTACAATATTTTGCCAAATCTAGGAATCCTATATTATACCATCATTATTCCCCAATATTGTACCAATAACTTCTCAACAATATTGTTTCGATATCGTGCTGGAATGAGACAACTGAGAAAATCATCGATAATGGAACACATTGTATATACCTACCCCGAGATCCAGGTACCTATTGAAGTTTCATCATCTAACAATACTCATATGTTTCGAAAATCGCATTACCGTTATCAATAAAGCATCTTCTATACTTAGGTATGTAGGTACAATATTTTGCCAAATCTAGGGATCCTATATTATACCATCATTATTCTCCAATATTGTACCAATAACTTCTCAACAATATTGTTTCGATATCGTGCTGAAATGAGACAACTGAGAAAATCATCGACAATGGAACACATTGTATATACCTACCCCGAGATCTAGGTACCTATTGAAGTTTCATCATCTAACAATACTCATTATGTTTCGAAAATCGCATTATTGTTATTAATAAAGCATCTTCAATACTTAGGTATGTAGGTACAATATTTCGCCAAATCTAGGGATCCTATATTATTCCATCATCATTTCCCAATATTGTACCAATAACTTCTCAACAATATTGTTTCGATATCGTGCTGAAATGAGTAGGTACACATTGTGTGTGCTGCTGGATAACTTATGGCGAAGAAAGAAAGAACATAATCAAAATTGTATCAAAGTTGAACTAGTATCAATAATTGGGATAAGTAATTTTACCTTATTATTTTTTGCACCACTGTTATAATATACCACTCGCGATCCACGCCACACGCTTGAAGACTCTATGAGACAACTAAAAGCACTGAGCTAGTGAGTGTCGAGCAAAGATAGTCACTCTATGACCTGAGGTATTTGCCCGACAGTGTTGTCGGATGTACTAGTAGACACGTTATACTAGAAACATACATTTCTTGTTCAGACAAGAATATCAGAATAATGTGAAAAAACTGAAATGCCTACCCAGGTGTATCTTGAATTGAAATTCCACAATAAATTAAATCATTTGTTTGATGTAATATTTGTGCACAAGTTCAGAATTCCCAAGTGATATGGAGGAAACAACACAAAATGCACTATTCTCTTATTCATCCATTCATAATTTCGTTTCATTTCATAACTTGTGTTGAAATGAACATTTTATCACCAATTATGTATTATTTCACTTTGCGCATTTGTTTATACAGTGTGTCCCACTTACCATGCTCACGATGGGTATCTTTTTAACGGTGAGAGATACGAGGTCGGTTCAATTACACCAAATGTGGAGTGTGTCAAGGCCAACTATAATGTGAAAAAATATTTTGATAAGATCTATTCGTTTTTGTTTTATACGCAAAAAACAAATTTTGATCATTTTCATGTCTCCTCCGTAACTTCTTTATTTATGAAAATATTCAGATAGGAATTTCACATTCTCATAGGAGTTTTTCGAAGTGAATTCGAGAAAAATATGATAACTCTTCTAGAATTTGAGATATCAGCACCAACTTTAGTTATTCAAATGAAGCTCATAGCTCACTATGACTTAGTTACAAATAACTTTTTTTCCTCTTACAGATGACATGTCGCAGTTATAGTTTTGTGTTGATAACAACGGAGTTATCGTCATTTATACAAAAACATAAACTTATTTGGAAGCCGCCATCTTGAATTTACAAATTTTAACAAAAATATCATGATCGTCGACCTCAAAAACCCCCATTTACCAATTTTGAATGGAATGGGACCAAATCTTGTCCGCCATCTTGGAGCAGCCATTTTTTTAGAATTTTTTCCATTTCCATTTACTAATCAATGCATATTGTTACATACAAACAAAGCGTATGGTCAAATTTAGACGTTCGTTCAGAACTACGCAAAAAATAATCGCATCGAATACAATTCGAACTTCGAAATCTTCAAGATTATGCATCTTGAACTTTTTGCACAATTACAAATAATCGTGTCCGTTCAACATAATAATCCTTCCGCATCGTGATCGGATTATTTCAACTGTTAAACTGATACTCTTCGTAATTATATGCAACAGAAGTTATCGATGTTTAGCCCTAATATTTTGAAGTACTTATAGTATTATAGTATTACTACTGAAAATACTAGATTTAGTGACAAAACCAAGATGGCAACTGTGGTGACTAGTCTTGTCGTTCACGGTAACACTCGAACGTGCGCGAGAAAGCTCTAATATTGAGAATTCATCATTGAATTGATATTAGGTGTTTGATATGGTACACATATATGAAATCTAGAAGGTGACTTCACTATATTGAACCTGATGGTTGCTAGCAATATTGAACTAATCTTCATTTCTCAATATTGCTCCATCATCATCATGTTGATAGTATCTAGAGATTACGCCTCAATATTATATCAATATAACTGACTGAACTCAAGATGGATAATATCGCTTGCACATTGTGATGACAACATCGAATTGATATTGGGATCTGATTATGGTACAAATATATGGAATCAGGAAGTTGGTTCCACAATATTGAACACTATGATTATTTGCAATATGAAATTCATATTCATTTATGAAGATTGCTCTATTATCATCTTGATGATAGTTTCAAGAGATCACAGCACAATATTGTATACATAAAGTTGACTGGAATAAGCATTAGAAATATTGCTCTGATATTGAGATTGTATCATTGAATTTACACTGAGTTTTTGATGTGGTACACATTAATGGAATCAAGAAGTTGAACTCACGATATTGAACCTAATGATTATTTGCAATATAGAATTATCTTCATTTCTCAATATTATCCCTTTATCATCCTGTTGATAGTATCAAGTGATTACACCTCAATATTATATCAATATAACTGACTGAACTCAAGATGGATAATATTGCTTGCACATTGTGATGACAACATCGAAATAGTATTGGAATCTGATTATGGTACAAATATATAGAATCAGGAAGTTGGATTCACAATATTGAACACAATGATTATTTGCAATATGATGATCATATTCATTTAACAATATTGCTCTTTCATCATCTTGATGATAGTTGCAAGAGATTAGAACACAATATTGTATACATAAATTTTACTGAAATATGCATAGGTAATATTGCTCTAATATTGAGATTTCATCATTGAATTGACCTTGGGTTTTTGATATGGTTAACATGAATGGAAACAAAAAGTAAACCTCACGATATTGATCCTAATAGTTATTTCCAATATCGACTTATATTCATTCCTATTTATGGATGATATTATTGCTTGCACATTGTGATCTCAGCATCGAATGAATATTGGGATCTGGTTATGGTACAAATATATGGAATCAGGAAGTCGGTTTCACAATATTGAACATAATGATATTTCGCAATATCTAAATCATCTGCATTTCTCAATATTGCTGCAACCTCATCCTGATGAAATCCACTAGAACAATATCGCTGGGATATTGGGATTTGATCATTGAATTTATATAGAGTTTGTGATATGGTACACATATATGGAATAAATTGATCGACCTCACGATATCCAACGTGATGATTCTTTGCAATATCGAGGTCATCTCCATTTCCCAATATTGCTTCATTATCAAACAGATGATGGTGTCATAAGAATACAACTCTTTATTGTATACATATAATTTACCAATATCCACACAAACAATATTGGTGGAATATTGGGATGGCATCATTGAATAGCAGTTTTGTATTCGATATGGAATACATATATGAAATCAAGAAGTCCACGTGACGATATTGAACCTGATGTATATTGCAATATCCTCCAAGATACATTCTAGCGATATTGGTTACATATCCAGTTGTAATATGAACTGATATCGGGCAATCAATATATCTTTCATGAAGATTTATCAATATCGAGACATAAATCATCAGGATATAGGAGGAATATAGATTTCATCACATATGTCATTATGAATATCGATACAATGTAGGATTCTCAAGATCCTGAAAAATGTAAGCCTATCAACATTGTATTCATATTGATCCGTCCAGCTCATTTATTCAATATCGTTACAATATCATCCGACCGATTTACGATATTCAAATATTGGGCCAATGCAGAGCCGATTTGCAGCCGATATTCGGTGCTACTGGGGTACGTGGATTTTAAAATATTGTTACGATTTTACTCTGGGTCCGTAATAACTTAACACTCGGTATAACACTTAAAATAATTTATTCTGAACACTACTATACAATAATTACAATACTCGTACTAAACACTTCCGATTCACAACACTTCTTCGATCGTTATTATAACGCTTCCAAATAAAGACTTCTCTTCCTGTCCCTAACAACATCTATTTATATCACCTAATAAAACGTCTAGATTCCACTCGAAATATCGTGAACAGGTCGATAATCTTCTCGAGTCATCTCAATAGCCGTCGAATCACCTAATTACTATCCAAAAAAATATGGCTTGTTTACTTCCCGCCGCAGGTAGCTGGGATCGATTGCCAGGGTCGTAACATTTACCCCCTTCTTCAAATTTGATCGTCCCGATCAAAAACAGAACTCTCCTCACCATGGTAGCGCTTCAGTCTTTCAAGATGAATGACTTCCAACTTTGTCCTAGGGCTGCGTTGGAATCTGTAGACCACATCGTTGATCCTTTTCAACACCGTATACGGTCCTTCCCAAGATGGTGTTAATTTGGGTGATACGCCTTTCTTCCGTCGAGGATTATACAGCCAAACTCGATCTCCTTCGAAGAATCCCTCTGAATTGGCTTTGAGATCGTACCGTGCCTCCATTTTGTCACTTGCTAATTTCAATCTCTTCCGAGCAGTCTCATGAATTTTCATCAAGCCATTCCGGAGCTCATCTGCGTAGTCTTGTACTTCCTTTTCTACAACACTTGGTGAACCGAACACCAAGTCACAAGGTAAGCGGAGTTCTCTTCCAAAGACTATACTAGCTGTAGTTAGCTTCGTTGAATCATGGACAGCTGCTCTATACGCCATCAGGAATAAGGGAAGATGCCTGTCCCAGTCCCTCTGATGCTCTTCGACTACTTTGGAAAGATGTTCTTCCATAGTTCGGTTGAATCTTTCGACCATGCCATCGGATTGTGGATGTAGTGGAGTTGTTCTCGTCTTACTGATTTCCATTAGATCACAGACCTTTTTGAATAAGTTTGACTCAAAATTTCTCCCTTGATCAGAATGTAATTTCATTGGTACTCCGAACCGTGAAAACATGTTGTCGACCAATATCCTGGCAACTGTGGAGGCTTCTTGGTTTGGCATGCCGTATGCTTCTACCCACTTACTGAAGTAGTCCATAGCAACCAAGATGTATTTATTTCCATCATCAGTCAAAGGGAATGGTCCGGCTACATCGATGGCGATCCTTTCAAACGGTGCACCCACATTGTATTGCTTCATTCCAGCTCTTGATCTCGTTCTGGGACCTTTACTGGCTTCGCATACAGGACATCTTCTACACCAACTTTCCACGTCGTCACGACATTGAACCCAGTAAAATCATCCTCGAATTTTACTCAATGTCTTGTTAACTCCAAAATGTCCACCAGATTTTCTGCCATGGACTTCTTCCAGAACTTCATTAACTCTGATGTGGGGCACAACCAGCTGACAAATTGTTGATCTACCATCAGCTGATTCCCAAACTCGCTTCAATAATCCATTCTCCACAACTAGTGAGTCCCATTCTGCCCACATCGCCTTGAAAGCAGGCCATCTATCCGAGATATCCTTCCATGTCGGTCTTTCTGTTCCTCTTTCTTTCCAACGTAGAAAATCGGCGATATTCGGATCGTTCTCCTGATCTCGTCTCATGTGTGCTGCTGTCCACTTATCATCGGTCACAAGTCTGGTTTTTCTAACATCAGCGGCTCCTTCTCGATGTTCAATGCGCAGACAATGCTTACAGGTTTCCGAACAAGGTCTTCTGGACATGGCATCTGCATTCTGGTGTAGTTTTCCTGGGCGATGCTTAATCTTGAAGTGATACTGGTTCAGCTTTTCCAGCCATCTTGCTATTTGACCTTCAGGATTTTTCATCTCCATCAGCCACCTCAAAGCTGCATGATCCGTCCTAATGAGAAATTCTCTCCCGTATAAGTATTTGTGGAAATGGTCAACAGCCCTAACAATTACCAGCAGTTCTTTTCTGGTGACACAATAATTCCTTTCTGGTTTGGCCATCACTTTGCTGTAGTATTCTATAACCTTTTCTTGACCATCCTGTACTTGTGATAGCACGGCTCCAATTCCGATGTTACTCGCGTCTGTGTCCAAAATAAATAAGCCTCTCTCTTGTGGGAACCCCAAAATAGGACTCGAACAGAGGCCAGCCTTCAATTTCTTGAAGGATTTCTTACATTCTACAGACCAGTTGAAGTTGACTCGTTCTTCTGTCAATCTATGGAGCGGTGCCGCAATATCAGCAAATCCTTCCACAAAACGACGGTAGTAAGTGCACAATCCCAAGAAACTTCTAACTTCATGTTTGTCCTTCGGTCTTGGCCAGTCTCGAATGACTTGAATCTTTGTCTCGTCAGTTTGTATTCCTTCTGACGTTACCGTGTGGCCCAAGAAATCTACTCGTTTCTGGAATAGTGAACATATCTTCAGGTTCAGTTTGAGGTTGGCATTCCTGAATCGCTGGAACACTTCCCGTAAGTTCTTCAGGTGTTCCTCGAAATTCTTTCCCATGACCAAAACATCGTCCAGATATACCAGGCAAGTTTTCCAAGTGAGCCCACGCAGTACCAATTCCATCAGCCTTTCGAAGGTTGCTGGGGCATTACATAGTCCAAAAGGCATCACAGTAAACTGGTACAGTCCATTACCAGTCGTAAGAGCAGTCTTCTCCTTATCTTCTTCGTGAATGCCCACTTACCAGTATCCGCTCTTCAAGTCCAGTGTCGAAAACGATCGGGAGCCAGCCAATGTAGTCAAAGTGTCATCAATCCTTGGTAACGGGTAGCTATCCTTCTTGGTGACGTCATTGAGCTTCCTATAATCCACACAGAATCTTGTGGATCCATCCTTCTTGGACACTTATACAACCGGTGCAGACCAAGGGCTGGATGATTTTTCAATTACCCCATCCTTCATCATTTTGTCAACCAGCTGTTCCACCTCCTGTTGCTTGGCAAATGGCATTCTTCTTGGTGGTTGCCGAATTGGGTGAGCTTTACCAGTATCTATTCTGTGCTTGACCAAGTTCGTCCGCCCTGTTGATGTTGATTCAAAGATATCACTTTCGTCTGCTATTAATTTCTTGGCAGCTTTATATTCTGTTGGTGATAAGTGGTCCAAGGAGGTTTCCAGAACTTTCAATGCACTGTCATCTCGTTCCCTCCATCTCTGCTCGTTAGTCTTATCACATTTTGCTACCCAACTGACTGGTTCACAAGCTCCGATAATATCTCCTTCCCTTACTGTTATGGTGGTAGGTAAAACATTTGCTACCCTCACAGAAATGTCTCGTTCGGTGGTCACTAAAGCTCGGGCAAGTAACAGCTTGCTGGGGGATTCCTCACATGACTGTACTAATCCAACGCAACGATCTTCTCAGTGAATCCAGAAATTCTCACAGTCTTCGCTAGTCGTAGCCTCACAGACGTCTCCCTCTCGGCCGGTGTCGTTAGTACAAATTCTTCTCCTCCAAATTTCATGGTCTTCTGATCACTGTCGAATGAAAATCCGTAGTCACTTATCAGATCCATGCCGAGGATGAACTCATCTTCGATATCTGCGACGTATACCATGTTCATTATATGGAGTCTTCCAAGCGTCAACTCAATATCAGCCATCCCTCGTATTGGTGCATTTTCTCCAGTGACCGTACAAAGAACAAAGTTGGGAGTGGTTGGTTTTATACTTCCAGGCCGGAGAATGTCACTGCGTACCAGAGAAACTGATGCACCGGTATCTATGGTGCAGGTTACATCCATTTGGTTGATTTTTCCTTTGATGGTCAGGCTATCAGTTGTTCTTCTTATCCTTTTGATGTTAATGACCCTGGGGGCTTCGTTATTACTAGCCAGCATGCGCCCCGATACGCTGGCTAGTTCTAGTTTTCCTGGTATCTATCTGAGGACTCACTAGATGACGTAGTCCTCGCAGGTGAGTACGACCGTGATGGCGTCCTTGCAGGTGAAGAAGATCTTGGTAGTACTCTCACCTTACAGTCCCTTATCAGGTGTCCAGTTCTGCCACAGCGATAGCAGGATCTATTTCGCTGGTTACTAGACCCACTCTCAATTTCTTTGAGTTCCTCAAGCACTTTCATCAACATTTTCGCCACTGGGTCCACGTCTTCGGAAGGCTCCTCGATGGACACAGCTCTCACTTTTGGCCTAGAGGTGTTGAAGGCCGCTTCTACCTCCAGAGATCTTACTAGGGCTTCACCACTCCTCTTAAAGTGTGTAAGCCTCAGAGTCTTCTGTATTTCTGAGTCTCTCAGCCCGTCGATGAATACCTGAACCGCCAGTTGTTCTTTGAAGTCCTCTGGTGCCTCTGGGTAGGCTAATTGAGTCAGTCTCCTCACATCTGCTTCGAACTCTTGTAGGCTCTCTCCAGACTTCTGCACACGATTTTTCATCTGAGCCCGGTAAAGCTGTTCTCGATGTTGGTCACCATACCTGAGTTCTAGCGCAGCCACTAAATCTCCGAAGTGGTTTTGTTGTTCAACTGGGATCGACTGTAACATTCCCAAAGCTGGTCCTCTCAGAGCTACTATGAGTGCAGTAGCTTTTTCCTCGTCACTCCACCCATTTGCACTAGCTGCAGCCTCAAATTGTCGGCGATACATAGACCAAGGCGACTGTCCATCAAAAGTTGGTGATTTCACGGAAGAACCCGATGTGGCAACTCTGTCACGGCGATCTTGACTTCGTAGCGAGGTGATCTGATTCGCTACATTTCTTCCGATTGCATCGATCATGGAATCTATTCTTGAAACTTCCTGGTTAAGCTTGTCATCAATTCTGGTGACATCTGTCTTTAACTCATCCATTTGCCTATCAGTTTTATGCAGAATTTGTTCGAAGAAGATTTTCTGATGTTCTCGTTCTTTTTCTTGATGTTCTCGTTCTTTTTCTTGATGTTCTAGAATTTTCTGTAACTCTTCTTGACGACGTTTCTCATCTTCCTGTCGTCGTGTCTCTAGTTCTGCGAACTGATTTTTCATGAATTTCATAATGTCTTCCATCGTGTCGTATGACGTACTCCTTGTATTCACCATACGTAATCAAATGTCCTCGAAAAATCCACACTTCTGACACCACTGTTACGATTTTACTCTGGGTCCGTAATAACTTAACACTCGGTATAACACTTAAAATAATTTATTCTGAACACTACTATACAATAATTACAAAACTCGTACTAAACACTTCCGATTCACAACACTTCTTCGATCGTTATTATAACGCTTCCAAATAAAGACCTCTCTTCCTGTCCCTAACAACATCTATTTAAATCACCTAATTAAACGTCTAGATTCCACTCGAAATATCGTGAACAGGTCGATAATCTTCTCGAGTCATCTCAATAGCCGTCGAATCACCTAATTACTATTCCAAGAAATATGGCTTGTTTACTTCCCGCCGCAGGTAGCTGGGATTGATTGCCAGGGTCGTAACAATATCTTGTTCGTTGGCTTTGGTGACGTCACTGGGCTTGCATCTAATCGTCGTATGTTTCGTGTTATTATAGTTTTTCGTGATTTCAGGCAGGACATCTATCCAACGGTATGAGCCATTCAAACTGAAGAATTTGTACAGTTTTTCCTTCAATGTCCGTATAACACGTTCAGCAATGGCTGCCTTCATTATGGTGTACGTATGATAATGGTTGATGGAGAACTTTTTCATCAGACTTTGAAACTTTTTGTTGTAGAATTCGGTACCTTGATCGGTTTGCAAATTCTTGGGAATTCTGTTGTTGGAATGCGATAGAATATCAGCAAATGCACGAGCGATTTCAGCACCAGTTTTTGATTTTAATGGTCTAGTCCATAGGTACTTGGAAAAACAATCAATTACGACCATTATCAGCTTGTGATCCTTATTAACAGAGGCATAAGGTCGCATTTCGGCTAGATCCATTTGCCATAAGTCATCCAAACCTTTGATGATAATGCGGCGCCTTGGAAATTTTTTCCTAGCAGGTCTATGTAATTCATTGACGAGTTGGATTTTTTCTATAGAATGTGACATATTGACTTCGTTGGATTAGGAGTTCATATGATGGGTTTCACACAGGAGGCTTCCTTTTTGGTGGCGGTGGTGCTGTCGTAGATTTTGGAGTGATGGCAATCTTGGCCAGATCTTTTTTCATTCGATCAATGACATCAGCAAGCTGGCGTTCTTTATCACGGCTGTGTTGGTGCTCAGCCTTCAAATCGTGCAAACTCTTCACAGTGTTGTCAATCTTATCGACAAGTTCTAGAATATTTTTCACATTCAAGTCGATGTCGCTTTCGAGTTTTGGTAGAGAGTTGTTGCGGAGCTGCTCCACATGTATGTTGATCTTGTGCACTATGCCAGACAACTGAACAAAGTTTGTATTGTACGTTGCCAGTTTCAGATCATGTACATCCACTCTCTTCCTTTCTTCGATTATTTCGTTGCTGAAGCCAGCAAGGTAATTTCGGATTTTTTCACCGTTATTATCGAAAGCAATCTTGAAATCTAACTTTATTTGCGATATAACTTCATCCACATATTGTTTGTTTGCAACATCAGCGGCATCTGTTGGCAGTTTCACTTTACACATCTTCAAATGACCAACATCAATATCACCGGTTGGAGTATGTGAAAATCCAGATCTGACTGTCACCATCTGAGCTGAGCGTGGAAACGAACCACGTCCGAATTTGTCGAGACTCATTATGCTAATGACTAAAGTATTGTACGTTATCGATAATGGTCGGCACTTTGCCTCGCCAATTAGCCCCGTCACTCATAGACATGCCATGGACGTGTCACGGAACTGTCAAGGAAGTGTCACGAAACTGTCACGGAAGTGTCGAGGAAGTGTCACGGAACTGTCACGGAAGTGTCAAGGAAGTGTCACGAAAGTATCACGGAACACGGAAATATCACTGAATCGTCACACATGTTTTATTATGCCTGCCTCTTCTAATTCGTTCAAGATGGCAACAATCCCGTTATCGTTTAATGTATTTCCGGCTTGCTGTGATGCAATGAGCAACTTCAATCTATCTACCAATTCGTTTGGATCATCCCAATACATGTATTCGATAGGTGCTGTGTTGTATGTCAACTTCAAACCGCGACCACTGGAATTGGATCTGAACATTGGACGAATAATTTCTACGTATTTGAGTCTAGAGGAGGACTTCATACGTCCTGCAGAATTCAGATGAGCTTTGGTGAGCAAGAGTATTTGCTTGTATGAGTTCGTATCATCTTTGGCAAAAGATGGATTATTATAGAAGAGTAATTGATAGAGGCCTGGGGTGCCACGGAACCGAAAGCCATCAAGAAGTATATCTCCAGTTCTTCGATGGAAATTCATTTCTTTTCCGTTGAGGGACCATTTTGATGTTACTGGATCATATTTGGGACCATAAACCGTATCGATATTTTCATCATTTGTCCAGTATGCAGTCAGATATTTTTGAGCCATCGCAGGATACTGATCAACGTAATCATGTATTGCAGCCGGTGAGATATTTTCACTATCTGCAAAGAGTTCATCATCAGCATCGTCATAACCATCCTCATCATCATCTTCAGTATGCCCAGCATTATCAGCCACATCCATCATAGGTAT
This sequence comes from Phaedon cochleariae, assembly GCA_918026855.4. Classification (NCBI taxonomy): domain Eukaryota; kingdom Metazoa; phylum Arthropoda; class Insecta; order Coleoptera; family Chrysomelidae; genus Phaedon; species Phaedon cochleariae. The sequence continues at coordinate 15,499,722 of OU896719.1, read as the reverse complement.
GAAATTAGTTTGATTCAAATCCGATTGCTCCCTCTCCACCTCCCCATCCTCTCCCTCCTTCTTCTCCTTCTTCTTCTCCTTCTTCAACCCAAACGACTTTGCTCTGCTTCGCTTGATGTTTGAAAGTGTTCCATCGAGTTTTTCTTCTATGACCTTGGACGCGGAGGCAATTTGTTTCAAAGGTGATGTCAGTGGTTGGGATATTTTCTGTAACGCATCATCTTCCTCAGACTTGCCCAATTTCAGTGCTAAATATTTTCTTCTGATTGATTTCGATAGTTCGTTGATTTTTTTCTTGCGCAGCGCATCAGCAACATCATCATGCATCTTGGTTGACGTCATCTTGATGAATGGTCCAAAGATCACAGTCTTATGAACTCATCGAAACCATTTCTATATCTGCCAGCATTCATATCGAAAGTTTTTGCAATCACCATCGCACCATATTGGTTGGAATTCCAACACTCTGAGCACAATGCTTTAAATTGATCGAATGACATGTCTGGTAAGACATGCTCGTCGAACACATGCTTCAAATTCATTTCATCCTGTCGAAATAACACCAACAGGTTACTGTTGTCTCGCACAAGCTGCTTCGGTATCTTAGAAAAAGTCTGGCATAGGTATGCTACGTCAATATCCTTGTGTCTACACATTGAAAAATATTCTCGAATTTTTTGCTGCTTGTCGCATGATACAACATCAAAAATGAATATCGAATGATTTTTCGCTTCTGATGGACTAATGACATCATCATTTTCTTTAAAGGGAAAATACCCAACACCTTTCACTGAATCCAACACTTGTTGCAGCAATTGATATTTCGGTTGGTACAACGACTTTGAATACACGTAAACGTTCTTGAATTTCGCGCCATTTGGATTGAACAGCAAGGAAAGCATCGCATTGGTCTTTCCACATCCGCTTGGTCCGCAGAAGATTGCTCTGAACGAATGGGAAAGCAGTTTCCCATGTTTACTATTTACTGGTGGTTTGGTTAACAGAATTTCATCCAAATTCACAATGGGTAACATCCGTTCTTGTTGAATGATCTTCATCATGTGATGATATATTTTTCATTTCATTAGGTATATGCAGAAGTGTCGAACTTCCTACACATCAGTCTTCATGTTGCTCTACCACGGAGAGGGTGTGCTTAATTCTCTGATCGATAAACTTCCCATCGAATTACACATTCCAGGCTACAGATTTTGTGGTCCAGGTACCAAACTCGATAAAAGACTTGCAAGAGGAGACACCGGTATCAATCCGTTGGACGACGCGTGTCGAGAACACGATATCGTCTATTCACAAAATTCCTCAATAGGAGACAGGCACAAAGCTGATTGGATATTGGAAAATAGAGCGTGGGAGAGAGTCAAGTCGAAGAACGCTAAATTCAAAGAGAAGGCTGCTGCTTGGCTTGTCACCACCGGAATGAAGGTCAAACGAAAACTTGGCATGGGTCTTGTATCACAGCAATCCCTATCCAACATTATCAAATTCATAAAAAATGTACTATCAAAGTCAGATGGTGGTGGTGGTGGTGGTGGTAGTACAACATCAGGAAGTGGTCTGAATAAATCTGCATTGAAAGCACTCTATGCAGCCAGAATGGCAGTCAAGAGGGGTGGCGGTAAAAAAAGAATCAGAGTAAGAAGAATCATACCTCTTCCATACAGTGGCGGTATACTACCATTGATACCAATCTTTGCCGCCTTGGGGGCCCTAGGATCTCTAGCTGGAGGAGCCAGAGCAGTCGCAAAGACAGTCATTGATGCGAAAAATGCAAAGAAAAAGCTCGAAGAAGATCAACGACATAATAAAGCAATGGAGGCTATCGGCAAGCAGGGTTCCGGCCTATTTCTACGCAAAACATCGAGAGGATTCGGACTGTACTTGAAGAAACAATCAAAAAACTCGAAAAACTTCTAGACAAGCTACCCAATAAATCAATGTACGATAAAGATGTGATAAAGTATGCCAAACAGCTGAAAATACCGTATTTTCGAGGTGTTTTTATGCGGGACACTCTACCTTCCACCGGTCCATGGCATCGCGAGTGTGCTGTATTGAATTTGGAAACCTCCAATCATGCGGGCACTCATTGGGTGGCTTACATAAAAAATGATAAAACAGCCTCATATTTCGATAGTTATGGTAATCTGAAACCGCCCAGAGAATTGGCGCAATATTTGGGTGCCAGCACGAAAATCTTGTACAATAACAATCAATACCAAAATTTCAATCAAAGTAATTGTGGACGTCTATGTTTAGAATTCCTTTTTAATGAGACCGAGTAACTCGGTCATTGTGCATCAGTCATGTCTCTGATTGTGACGTTGAAAGGTCGTACATCTACGCTCTCCATAGACTTTTTGACACCACTTCAACTCGATCCAGACTCTGATTACGGACTAGCATTATTGAGATTCCATTCATACAACAGTATACCGAATATCGACAAAGGATCAAAGTTTTATCTACAAGATAAGACCAAGGCGGGAAAGATCATCGATATTCCCGAAGGTTCATACGACATTGTGGACATTGAGACATTCATACGCAAAGAATTGGGCATCTCAAGTGCAAAGGACGTTGATGATATATTCTCGTTGAAGCCCAACAATAATACACTAAAGTGTGAGATTTCGAGCAAACAGATTGCCATTGATTTTCGCCCGAAGGATAGCATAGCTCAAGTCTTGGGATTTTCGAATAGATTGTTGAACGCACAACAAGTCCACACTTCCGATTTGCCGGTCAGCATAACCAAAGTGAGAACCATTCACATTGATAGCAACGTTACTGCTGGAGCTCTCTACAACGACAGACCATCACATTCGATCTACGAGTTTGCAGTTGCAGTCGATCCTGGTTACGCCATAGACGAGACTCACAGAAATCTAATCTATCTACCTATAGTCAGCAGGCGGGAATTGCCCAACATTACACTCCAGATTCTAGACCAAGATTCCAGGCAGGTGAATTTTAGAGGTGAAGAAATCATCATAAGATTGGAATTGAAGAAACTCGCAAGATGGTACTAGTGTTTGATTACTCCTATAAATCAGATAATATACCATCATCAGCAACATCATCGGCACCAGTTCTCTCGACACCGTACACCAAAGCAGTCATGTCTTCGAAGAGCAGCAACAGAAAAACATTGACATTATCCAGTGTCCTGTTTCTGAAATCACTCAAAGACTACAATGTTGTTAGCACCCGTGTTGGACGTTTTCCGCAAACCCAGATTCGACGAAAGCATCACTAAAGTGGAATGGCGTACCTATTATCCATATGTGAAATCATTCGAGAACAATGATGTCATCGATATAACGGTTGATCAAGCAGATTCGTGGTTGGCCATGTTTGAAGGCATCATTACCATCAAGGATAAATTGAAGGTGACCGGTGGTGGTACTGGTACATTAACCCACAATGCTGGAGCATATCTCTTTGATTCCTGCACCTATGAATTATGTTATAAAGAATTGGACACTCTCAGATATCCTGGAATAACGAGTACTGTGCGAGGATACTTGTGTTATACACCTGAAGACTCACGTCATCTAGCCATAGCAGGCTGGAACTATCCCAATGCTCCGATCCTCAACACCGATGGTACGTTTAGCATGAACATTCCACTGAAACATTTGTTTGCCATCTTCAATGATCATCAAGTGGCAACGTGGGTCAAGCAGTCAATCCGTTTAGTGAGAGCTCGCAATGATGCCAATAGTGTGAAGGTTGTCGAGAGAGCGAATACTGCTTTGCAAGGATCTCCTCAGACTCAGAGTATTGCTGAAATAACGATAGAAAGCATCAATTTGAAAGTGCCACATCTCACACCCAACGATGACATAAAGTTGCAGTTGTTGACACGTATCAAAGCAGATGAGCCTATGATGATACCGTTTCGCCGATGGGAATTGCACGAGCTACCAGCACTCACACAAGGATCTACCATAGAAATCTGGTCCGTAAAGACATTTTCTGCATTGGACAGTCCAAGATATGTTATAGTATTTTTCCAAACGAAAAAAGCCGATAATTTGCATGAAGACGTCACCTTGTTCGATAATGCCAACATCAAATCCATACGATTGGCTCTGAATAGCGACTATTATCCGCAAGAACGAATGCTATTGGACTTTTCCCGAGACCAATATGCCGACGCCCACTTCAACTATACAGAGTTCAACAAGAGCTACCATAACTGTCAAGAAAAGCGCTCTCTAGTAAACTTTGCCGAATTCAAATCCCGACCAATGTTTGTTATCGATTGCTCGAGGCGCCATCTAAGCATGGAGTCGTCTACAGTTGACATAAAGTTGGACATTGGAGCGACTACAGGCTTCCCTCCCGACACCAAAGCCTATTGCATCATCATTCACGATCAAATCATGGAACATCTCCCACTCAGCGAAATTGTTCGAAATATTGCCTAGTTAGGTGTTGCTGCATCAGTCAGACGTCAGTTTGCTTCGAAGAGTCATGGAGATCGCACTGGTTGACATTCAAGGGTTCATGGTTGATGGTGAATTCATTCCAAAGAAAATGACCATTCGCATTGGCAAAAAGACGAGTCATTTTCTATTCAAGCCATCTGTAGAATTTTCGAGTTAAGGCAGAGAAGATAAAAAGATGGCAAATCATGTGGAGCGTTACGTTCATGGTTCAAAATATTCCAGTGGTTATGTGGATTTGAATGAGTTGGATCAAATACTACGAAATAACCTGCAGCAGACAAACATCATCTACGTAAGAGGCCATCAAAAGATTCAGTTTTTGCAGCGAAAATGTACAGAGTTGGAGATGACCAATCACATTGTTAATTTGGAAGATTTTGACAATTCTTGGTGGCAGCCAATAACGTTCCTACAATCCATTCCACCCTGCATGAATCATTTCCATGGAGGAAGGTTCCAGTGCAGTCTCCACAATGTCGATACTTTATATAATTGGTTATGTAATTTATTGCCAAAATAAAAAACTATATATCGTAATCTCAGAGTTTTTATTCATCACATCCCTTATTTCTCAGTATAATGAAAATAACATGTGAGATCAAAATGAGTGAACATATTAGTGTACAACAAAGTGTCAAAATTGCAATGATATTGACAGTATCTTGATCATCATCTAATTTTGCGGGTGATTTCTTTAATGTAAATGTCTGCCAGTCTCCCATTTCGCCGTCACTGCCATCAGAAAACGATAATTTCAATTTCATACGGCTGCATTCCTCGTATTGTACGGTATGTTTGTGTAGAAGACGTTGTTGCTCAGAGCTGTCAATAGAATGAAGCTTGCTTTCAGTATCGCCATCTAGCTGTGTTGGTTGGATTCTTCTCGATGTAGGAAACGTTGCAACTGAACGTCTTGGTTCTGTGAACACCTTGTCCCAAACACTCAATTGCTCGAAATCTTTGAACAAACAAACTTTCTGCTCATACAATTGGATGTCTGCACTGAGCTTTCTAACTTTCAACCCAAATTCTTCTAGTGCACGTCTGTATTCGTCAGAAGACATGATACAACTGTTTTTCACATCCATACTTTCAACCCACATCTTATTACATCTCTTTCCCCCTCTCTCTCTCTCTCTCCCTTTCTCTCTCTTTTTTTTTCGTCTCCCTCTCTTTCTCATACACATCATCCAGACAAGGGTGTGGAAAAAGAATACACAGAAAAGTCTAATAATTGTTTCTATATTTTAAATTGTAAAAGTGTATAATAGTATAAATGTAGAAGGGGATAACAAAAATTAAAAAAATGTTTATACAATAAAATATGAATATTAGGAATAATTAGATAATACTGAAATAATTGAAAATATACATATATACAACATAAATTATTGGATGAATAAAAGAAGTAAAATTTTTTTTCATGGAAAAATAAGTCATCAATACAACACAGCGTTGGTTTAAAAATTTGATGCAAAAATACTAAGGAGAAAATCAATCCGTCAAACTGTAGTGACCCCACGGAAGTGTGTCAAACGAATCGTGAATCAGTTTCCGCTTATCATCTTTGGGACTCAGACCAATTTTTGTTTGTTCGATGGAAAAAACATCGTGAGCGTAGGAACGAATCGTTTGCTGGGCTACGGTTTTTTCTTTCCAAGCCGTCAGACAATTCACATAGTCATCAAAAGTCAACTTATTTTTGAAGACGCATTTCTTGACACCCTCGGATTTTTTAGTTATACCAAAATTTTCCAATTCCCTATCTAGTCGTTCTTTACTGAATCCCTTTCTTTCCAATCGCTTTCTCTCTTTTTTAATATCCCCATCCGTTATATCCAATTTATAACTGTACATCTTGGACCGTAGTCCAGCAAAATGCGTAATAATCTTACCGTTTGCCTCATCCTTCAATAGGCCCAAGACTTTTTTATTTACTCGAGGTATACCATAAATATTGTCTGGAGCATAGTCAGACGTGTCAAATCTCTCGATATTTGCATCAATCACCTCACTATACACATCGTCACATACAATTTCGTAGATGAAGCTGTCCGTATCGGTATACATGAGTTTTACGTCAGCTCCAAGCTTTGGTAACATGGAATTGTAGTGGAAATCATACATGACGATTTTCGATAAATCAAGAATAGCCATACCAATGTATAGGGGCTTGTTGAGAATCAGCTCTGCTTTTTTCAACTCCACTGCCACCAAATTGGCATCGAAAACCGTTCGCTGTTGAAACCGAGGACTTGAAATTAAATTTTTGATGCCACAGCGGCCTTCATACATTCTGACTAACTCTACTGTTCTATGATTACGAATATTCTCCATCGTCTTCCCAAACACCGCATTATTGTCAATTTCCTTAAATCTTGTTCAAAATCGTTTGTGGCTAGTGTCCTCAATCGAGTATTCAACTCGATGTAGGGCTTTAGCCATGTTTGTTTGAACTTTAATACTCTATGAATCTTGGTCAATTTCAGACCGTGTTCTAATGCCTGCTTCAAATTTCTGTAATGTAAAGTATATGACTTTTTATCGTACAGCGTGGTCATTAATTTGGATAATTTTGAATTTGGTTGTGTGCAGTGTTCGGGACAAAATGGTAGGTCCTTGTGTAGGTCATGCAACCCCTCAGGATACTCCAAATCAACTTGGAGAATATAGCCTTCTGGACTGTTGTCAGGAATTTGGGTTACATCAATGTCAACATTTTCTACCCATGTAAAGCCCCCATAAGGAAGGGGTTCACTCATTGCTTTTCCATAAAGGTTATTTACATCGAGATAAAGAAGGTACTTTGACGGCTTTTTTGGATCGTAATTTTTCTGATATTTATTGTTTGCTTCGCTATACCTATTGCAACAAACCGATACTCCTCCTCTCATCGCCTGCTCCACAAACATCACCATGTCGATGTCTTTGGTGATTTGCAGCTTACACCCAGTATACTTGAGCATGCAATCCCAAGTATAGCCGGGCATGGTGTAATACCATGCAGGATCGAGGCCATAGGTCTTGAGGGATGACGCACGGAAATTTTCCATGACGTCAGCAAGAAGAAGAATATCGGTCCGCATATATAGGTCGCTATATTCTCCCAGCGATTTCAGCTCGAAAGATTCCCAAACTTTTCGCGCGTGCGCGTAATCGTCGTCCGAAATATTCGTGTCGTTCAATTTGTTATAGAAATGTTGAATGCTTGGCAACTCGGATTCATCCAATCTTTCCACATTATCGACATAGTCATATGGAAATACTCCTTTTCGTGTCAACAATGCAAATTTCGTCTCAGTTACGTCACTGAATTCCTTCTTTAGAATTTTCAAATCATTAATTTTTAACGTTGACACTAATGCATCGAGACTGGTTCCCAAAAAGCGGAAAGAGTCGATGAATCGGAATTTTATGCTTGTTTCATCATCATGTTGTGTAAAGGAAATGTATTTTTCGCGATTAACCGGGAGTACGCTCACACGTCTCCGCTTGAAAATGTCTCTGATTATAAAATGCGAATCATATCCTGAGAGGTTGTGGAACGTAATGGGAACAACGAACAGTTTCCTAAAGTTGAGATTACAGGGAGCCTGGTGTGCGAAGCATCTGAATGCGCCAGTAAAATGGTCGTGGTCACGTACGATAACGTCTTCTGCCTTGAATTTCTCTTCGCAAATGTGGCAGATGGTTGCGCCACTGGTACTAGCTGGTTTAACTACCATTGGAACGATATTTTTCAATTTGGATTCGACAAATTTGGCAATTTTAGACATTTCGCAGGCAAACCAGTCCATGCAATCTCCTTCCCTATGACTACGATGAAATGACAGCGAGTCATCGAAAGAACATTTAAAATAGTACCCAGCACTGTATGCTTTATGATGTTGATACTTTGAAGTGGTTTTTGAAATTTTGGAATTTGTAACGAAGTTACTCAGATTTGATTACTCTCAGGGGAGACATCCTGTATACTTAGTACAGAGAATAACTCTGATGATATCAACTTGAGTAAATGACAAGCTATCGGCGCCTTTCTTTTTCGTAACTGAATCATTTATTTCTCCGGGAGTAATACTGTAATTTGTTCGTGAGCGCGAATTAGAATTTTGATAGGTTGGATTAATCAGTAATTGAATGATAGCGAAATAGAGATATCCGAAGCATAACCGAGACTCACGGACGGCGGTCGGCTGCGCGATAGCGCAATTTTCGCCCCACTCTCGGGTGAGAGTGGGAACCCGAGGCGAGCTCCGTCGATAGGAACCAAGAAAAGTTAGTTGTTGCTGACCGCATATACCGCTGTACACGCTGAGGAATAAAATAGAAACTGCTAGACCGATCCGCTTGATACCGCAAGTGATTGAAGAATAATAATATACTTACTTAGGTGAGTCCGCTTGATATGCAAACGATAACAGTGCTGCTTTTGTAGGTTGCAAGAACGGATACCGCCGTTCTAGAGTTTGCTTAGATCTCGTGAGTTTCAATTTAGTTGAACAGCACGGCTTTATTACTGGGCTACGCTCGTGATAAGACGGTGTTGCCGGATGAATTGAAATTACGAAGATTCCGGATATCCAATTCAGTTTATCAGCACGGTTCTATTTCTGGGCTACGCTCGTAATAGGACGGTGTTGCCGGATGCATTGGAAAACCGGAGATCTTGGAAACTGTTATTCAGCTGAACAGCACGGCTTTATTACTGGGCTACGCTCGTAATAGGACGGTGTTGCCGAATGCATTAAAGTGTGGTAGACCTTAGAGACTTTGGTCCAACTGCACAGCACGGCTCTATTACTGGGCTACGCTCGTGATAGGACGGTGTTGCCGGATGGATTAAGGGGCGGTAGAACTTAGATGCTTCGATTCAACTGTACAGCACGGCTCTATTACTGGGCTACGCTCGTAGTAGGACGGTGTTGCCGGATGAATCAGAGTACGGGAGTTCTGGAAACCTTCGATCCGATTGTGCAGCACGGCTCTATTACTGGGCCACGCTCGTGATAGGACGGTGTTGCCAAGTGCATCGGAAAAAAGGAGATTACCTGTCGGAGTCAACCGAAGCACTGCAACTGCACTTTTATTTCACTATCAACTGCTTGTGCTTGAAAATAAAAGTTTGATTTGAGCTGGAGAGCTAGAGGCTTTGTACTAGAGATGCTTTTCTAACCCTGCCTGTGTCGATAATTAGATTGCGTGCTTATTGCTTGATTGTATTTAATGTGTAGATTTTCCAGTGATAAATGCATTTTGCATTCCGCGTCAACAGAAGGTAATGATTTCTGGTTTCTTGGGGTAAATTTGTACATATACTGGGGAAGAGCCATAGGAACCTAAATTATATTTAGGATAGTAGATTCACTGGATGATTGTATAGTAGAGTTTAGGAATAAATCAAGATAGTTGATATTGAGTTTCATTTTTGTTTTATAACAGAGCAGTTGGTAATCCGGGAAAAATCAAACCAATTATTGAGATCAGCTCATCATTTTGACAGATAGATATCAGACCCCTGGATTACCGTTTCTTCACTAAAAGCTGCCTGGTGCAAGTGGACCTACCACTATAATATAGGTGGCGCCCGAGTTAACATTTCTTGTAAATAATTGTAGAACCCGCTTCAAGTGCCCGAATAAAGTCAAGGGTACCTTTAACCCTTCACAAATTTGGCGCCCGAGCAGGGACCGATAGAAGCCGAGTGAGATCGAAAGATAAACCGAGGAAATCCGAGGAAACCCGAGGAAAACCGAAGTCAGCTTTTCGTGAATGTGGGCAGGTTATTCCTGTTCAGCGAATACTTTGGGTAGGGAAAACTGCTTCGCGTATTCTCGAGTAGGTACGATCACCCTGTCACGTGTTAGGAGTGGCAAAGAAGATTATTCAAGGTTAGCACATGATAGGACGTTATTAAGTGGCCGGCCACAGCATTTAACGTAATCAGATCGTTACCTTCCACATTGACAGCTGTCAGACAAGTTAGTCATATATCGTGTCGCACCTCGTTTATCAGGTTTTGGCAATCGGTGAATCTGATTTTGACACTACCGACAGGATACGATTTTTCGTTCTCAAGATATTTCGATAGTTTAGAAGAGTACACCGATTCGATCGAAAATGGTTAACGAAGACAATACTAAGGCTCCGGAGCCCGCAGACGGACAGACTTCTCCGTCGAAGTCTAAGGACCCCGTAGATGTCAGAGTCAGCTGGGTATATCAGTTGAAAAAGGCTGACATAGACGTGGAACTGTCTAAGTTTGGCCTTGAAGTCACTGGAACAGTTGAAGACAAAAGGAGACGACTGGTTAGGTTCCTGAGGGAAGGTCGAATGGGTACCGCCCCACCGACACCGACTCCAGGGAATGTCCCACTGACTTCTGCCTGGACATTCTCGAATATGAACACCGTACCCCAGGTGAATCTGTCATCACCCGGAACCGTGCCGACAGGAAGCGTACCGACATTGACAACAGCTCCATCTCCATCGATGGCAACCGTGAGTCCAGAACCGATACGCACTCAACACTGGAATTTGTCATTTGATGGGTTAGGCGACCCAGTTGCATTTCTAGAAAGGCTGGAAGAAATCAGGCTGTCCCAGGATATACCTGCTTATAGATTGATAACAGTGTTGCCAGATTTATTCTCAGGGGAAACCGCCCTCTGGTTCAGGAATAATCGATCTGCCTGTACAACCTGGGATGCATTGATCGAACTGTTCCGGATATTTTATTTCCCTGCTAACTACCAGATAGACCTGGAAGTTGCTATTGGTAGACGTCTACAAGAACCGAACAAGCCTGTACAAGCTTATATCACCGATATACAGACGCTTGTACGAAGACATGGGAATATGACACCGGAACAGGAGCTGATGTGGCTATACCGGAACCTGTTACCGGAATACAGACGGCACATCAAAGGGACTGATTTCACCGATATTGTCACTTTCTCTCGTGCTGTTAAGGAATTTGAATTACTTCGAGGAGAGTTACAGGAGAGGTACCGAACCTATGCAATGACTGCAAGGTATCCTGTCGTGTCGAAAGCCCCACCGACATCCCCAGCGACAACCTTCCTGACAGCTCCAGAAACCCCGAAGACAGATATGACTAGGACATCTGGCTCAGAAAGAACAGAGTCGAGGAGGAGAGCTGTTCCACCAGTAGTCAGTTCCAGACCAGGAACGAGCTCATCTCCACCAGCAGTGTGTTGGAGATGTGGAGAGACAGGTCACTTTAGGAGTCAGTGCCGATCTGCTCCCAAGATATTCTGCTCCAGATGTGGGAAGGAAGGAGTGATGTCACGTGACTGTCCCTGTCCTAGGTCGGAAAACTAGGAAGGCATTGCCCTGCCCCGAGACCCGAGCAGTGCCATTCCACCAATGTCTCGGAAACGACCCGACCTGCCCGACCTGAAGATGCCCGTCCATTTGTTTCTGTGCACACCCTTGGTGACCGTTCTGAGGCACTGTTAGATACCGGAGCATCCAGAACGTATATAGGAGATAAGGTAGCTAGGAAATGTCAAGATATGGGAGTCCCAAAAGGAGCACCGGATGCTTCCATGGCCAGAATGGCAAATGGCCTCCCAGCTCAAGTTCCCAGCAAATATTACTTGGATTTAGTGATTGGGAAAAGAACTATTTCCGCCATAGTTGGACATCTTCCTGGTCTATCATCAGATTTCGTCATAGGCATGGATATTCTGAAACCGCAGAAATTCCAGCTTGATCTTGCGAATAGAAGTATACGAATGGATGGAGAACCAATAACTGAGTCGATTTCGTCATCGATTCACCCGATCAATACCGTCGACCGTGCCGAAAAACTCGTACTCACCCCGACAGAGGATAAAGAACTCCAAGCATTCCTGGACCAGGAACTGACTCAACTCAAGAACATCAAGGGAGTAACGCCGATACTCAAACACGAGATACGTTTGATTAACCCAGAACCGATCAAACAGCGGTACAGACCACAGAATCCTAGAATGCAGGAGGTAATCAACACTGAAGTTGATAAGATGCTGGAAGAAGCCATCATAGAGCCGTCTAATAGTCCGTGGAGCTCACCAGTCGTCAAAGTTCGGAAAAAGGATGGCAAACCAAGGTTCTGCATCGACTTCCAGAAGGTCAATGCTGTGACACATAAGGATGCATACCCACTGCCCTTTATAAATGCAATTTTGGATAAATTGCGTAGAGCTCGATACATATCGAGCATTGATTTGAAGCAGGGGTATTGGCAAGTGGCCTTGACCGAAGCAAGCAAGCCAGTCACAGCATTCACAGTACCTGGCCGAGGACTGTTTCAGTTCCGAGTAATGCCATTTGGGCTGCATGCAGCCCCAGCCTCGTTTCAGCGTCAAATGGATCATATTATTGGGCCTGAACTGGATCCGTACTGCTTTGCTTATCTGGACGACATTATAGTACTGGGAGAGACTTTCGAGCAGCATCTCAGTATACTAAAGGAAGTATTCCGCCGTCTACGAGCTGCTAACCTACGTTTGAACCCAGAAAAATGCCAGTTTGGCAGGAGATCGCTGAAGTACCTGGGCCATGTGGTTACAGGTGAAGGGATAGCTACCGATCCTGATAAGGTGAAGGCAATATTAGAATTTCCACCACCAACCACAGTCTGGCAATTACGACGATTTTGAGGAGTGGCATCCTGGTACAGACGCTTTGTACCTGGATTCTCGAATGTAGCTGCACCGTTGAACCGCCTGCTGAAGAAAGGCTATAGATGGCACTGGGGAACCGAACAGGAAGAGGCATTCAATCACTTGAAAAAATGTTTAACTGAATCCCCTGTATTAGCCTGTCCAGATTTTGAGAGGCCGTTTATTATGCAAACGGATGCAAGTGATCAGGGTTTGGGAGCAGTACTCATACAGAATGAGGAGGATGGCGACCATATAATTGCTTATGCCAGCCACACCTTGACAACCCCAGAAAAGGCCTATTCAGTGACTGAAAAGGAATGTCTGGCTATTGTTTGGGGCATAGAGAAGATGCGCCCCTATCTTGAAGGATACCACTTCACAGTCCTGTCAGATCATCAGTCATTGAAGTGGCTCCACAATATCAAAAGCCCAAGTGGTAGGTTAGCCAGATGGAGTATGTATCTCCAGCAATTCGATTTTGAGATCAAGTATCGAAAAGGAGTCCTGAACCGAGTGGCTGACGCCCTATCCAGACACCCGCCTCCAGTTGGAGATGGTATTGCTGCCGTTGAGGGAACACTAGACTGTTCTTGGTATTCTCGGAAGAAGGCCGAAATTCTGAGGGACCCAGATGCCAGTCCAGACTATTGCCTCAACGATGACAGACTCTATCGTCATTTCTGGGATTCATCCGACTATTCCGAACCAGAGCTATCCGACCCCTGGAAGTTGTGCGTCCCGAAATCAGCCCGTTCATCCGTTATGAAGGAGAATCACGATGCTCCCACTGCTGGACAGTCAGTCCTGTCAGCAGTATAAATCTTTGCAGCAGAAGACACCAGGAATGATGCAACCATCCATCAACCGACAACCCTGGGAAACTGTGAGTTCTGACCTGGTCGGGCCACTGCCTCGCTCGAGTAAAGGGAATAACTACTTGGTAGTATTCCAAGACAGATTCACGAAGTGGATCCAGTGCCGCCCGGTACGGAAGGCAACAGCAAAAGCAGTGAGTCAAGCTTTGTATGAGGAAATAATCACCAGGTTTGGGTGTCCGAAAACCGTCATAACCGATAATGGGACTCAGTACACTGGTTCACCGTTTCGAGATCTGTTGAAAGATCTTAAGATTGGACATTTAACTCCACCTTATACTCCGCAGGCGAACCCTGTAGAACGGACCAATAAGACGATGAAGACCATGATATCGCAGTTCTGCGATGGCGATCATCGCAAATGGGACCAACACCTACCTGAACTAGTGTTCGCTTACAACATAGCTCGCCATGACTCCACCGGATATACTCCGGCATTCCTCAACTATGGGAGGGAGTTGGAATTACCAGGAGCTGTCTACCGTCCAGAGAATTTGGTAACTGATGATATAGAAAATGTGCCCGAGGAAACAACCGACCGAACCAATAGACTAGGCAAACTCCGAGAAGTGTTTGAATTCGTCCGAATTAACCTTTCCCGAGCGTTTACGACTCAGAGTCATCATTACAATCTCCGAAGGAGGGGATGGAGATGTCATCTTGGGGGCAAGGTCATGAAGAAGGAACATCATCTTTCGTCCGCGACCAGAGGATTTGCCGCTAAATTGGCACCCAAGTATTCCGGGCCGTATACCGTCACAAAAGTCATATCGCCAGTAGTATATGATCTCAAAAGCACCTCTGGTAAAAAGCTTCTACGAATCCACATAAAAGACCTCAAGCCGGCACATGATGAAGGAGGCCGGTGGTGAAGGAACATTTATTTGTTCTAGCTCCATACGAAATGCCCCTCAACCGGAGTACCGCGAAACTAGCGTCTGTTCCATTGAGAGCGCCGGCACTAGACGCTGCGATCGTGGCCGCGAAGGCACAGAAGAGGGTGCGAGCCATGCAGGTCCTAGCCCGCGACCTTTCTCTGCGAAGAACAGCCGCAACCCAACCGACAGAAGGACCACCAACTCGCCGAGTATGTCGGCCAAGTCCCGTGGCAAAACAAGCCCCAGTAGCGAAACCAGCTATGACTCCACAGCAGGAAGAAGCCAGAACAACATTTACCTCAGAGACAGACAACCGCAGGTCGTCGGACGGCCTTGAAAATAGCGTCACTATGAAATCCAGCACCGACACTGTACCCATTAGTACTAATAGCAGATTGGGAACACCTGTAGTGTCGAGATCGCTGGAGGTTGAAACTGCCGACAATGCCTCATCAAAAGGCCTCGCGCCCGAATCTAGCATACCAGTGATACTGAAGGAACTAGTAACGGTGACATCCGAAACTTGTGAGAAAAGTAGTACTGCCGTTACCGAGGTCACGACTGAACAAGTCATGCCCAACCGGATCGCAACAACTGTGGCCAAAGAGGCATCACGCAAACCTGAAAGCGAAATTGAGGCGGACCTGGCGAAAGATCTGCTGGCCCTTCCAAAGGAAATGGATTTGCCATTGGAGTTGGTCAATAGATTACGTGCTTTGAGAACGACAGATCCTTGCCTATCCGGAAGAGTTAGGGTTAAGTTGGTAGCACGCGACGGTCGAACTATTCGGGTTACTCTTCCGAAATAATTCCGCGTTGAAGCTATAGTCCCCAGCAATACCGTTTCGTATGAGGCAATAGAGTCAATATTTATTTTATTACATGAGGAAAGACCTGAGGTCTCATAAAACTTATTTTCTGTCCCGTTTTTTTCACGAGCACTTGGGATGATCACCCTGAAGAAAATCATTTTTATTTTAGAACCGACTATTAGCGTTTCACGAGAACCGTTGTGGGAATGTCAAGTCCACGGTTGGAAATAAACCCCTCCGAGAGGGATTTGGAAGATATCGCTCGGGATCTTGAGGAGGCCATTGAGTCCACAGGAGTTCTGGAGAGTGAAGTTGATCCTCAGGGGCGAGATGAGGCCCTCACGGAGCCCCCAGCCGTTACGACCGATGAAAAGGTGCCCAAAACTCGGCAAGATGCCGAAGGGATAACTAACAATCCTTGCGTCGAAGAGAAGGAGGAACTCGCGGGAACTTCCAAAACAGAATATAGGGAAGCTATCCCAGGGACATCTAAAGACTCGTCCGAACCAACCACAAATTCCGACCTCGAAGAGGAAGAAGGGCTAGTGCAATGCCCCCCTTACATGGATCCGACCACGGACGAGTTCTGGACCCCAGAGGCGGACCAAAGACGCAGACGGGAGGCTATCGCACTCACTTAACAATTGGAGGCCCTCCCGGTAAGCCCAGAACCGGAGAGTAGATACCGCTCTGGCTACGTGACCCTAGGCAGCACACTATGCTGGCGTTGCGGCCAGTTAGGGCACCGCCGTGACAAGTGCCGAAACCCCCCAATCGTCTTTTGTTCTCGCTGTGGACTGAAAGGTGTAATGTCTCGCCATTGTCGTTGTGGTCGTCAGCATATGAAGAGGCGAATCATGTCCCCTCTTCGTCAGCCGGAACGAAACCAGGGGCGACGAGAACACCGTAAGGAAAAGGGATGTCCAACCTGTGGATGCCCTTATGCAAGACTGCACCCTCGTCATTAGGGACATCAACGGAGAGAGCGTGAGTCGAAGAAGATTTATTTTAAGTTATGGTTATGCACGAGTATGTCATTTTTATAAAATCAGGGTAGACTAGGAGATAGGTGAGTCTAGAGATAGATATAGATATTATTATATACATGGAGGAATTTTTTTTTAGGATATTACCAGATTTTATTTTGTTACATATCGATAATAGCTCAATGTCATTGCTTTAATGTGTAAGTTGCCAGATTTCATTTTGTTGCGAAATAAAGCAGGGGTTGAGTATCCTGGGTTTTTTTGGGGCATTTCACACGAAATATTATAACTTGATTACTTCGATCATTAACTAGGATTGTGAGCATAGTTAAAATAAAAAAATGATTGAAATCATTTTTTTTGTAAGTAAGGGGGGGATGTAACGAAGTTACTCAGATTTGATTACTCTCAGGGGAGACATCCTGTATACTTAGTATAGAGAATAACTCTGATGATATTAACTTGAGTAAATGACAAGCTATCGGCGCCGTTCTTTTTCGTAACTGAATCATTTATTTCTCCGGGAGTAATACTGTAATTTGTTCGTGAGCGCGAATTAGAATTTTGATAGGTTGGATAATTCAGTAATTAAATGATAGCGAAATAGAGATATCCGAATCATAACCGAGACTCACGGACGGCGGTCGGCTGCGCGATAGCGCAATTTTTGCCCCACTCTCGGGTGAGAGTGGGAACCCGAGGCGAGCTCCGTCGATAGGAACCAAGAAAAGTTAGTTGTTGCTGACCGCATATACCGCTGTACACGCTGGGGAATAAAATAGAAACTGCTAGACCGATCCGCTTGATACCGCAAGTGATTGAAGAATAATAATATACTTACTTAGGTGAGTCCGCTTGATATGCAAACGATAACAGTGCTGCTTTTGTAGGTTGCAAGAACGGATACCGCCGTTCTTGAGTTTGCTTAGATCTCGTGAGTTTCAATTTAGTTGAACAGCACGGCTTTATTACTGGGCTACGCTCGTGATAAGACGGTGTTGCCGGATGAATTGAAATAACGAAGATTCCGGATATCTAATTCAGTTTATCAGCACGGTTCTATTTCTGGGCTACGCTCGTAATAGGACGGTGTTGCCGGATGCATTGGAAAACCGGAGATCTTGGAAACTGTTATTCAGCTGAACAGCACGGCTTTATTACTGGGCTACGCTCGTAATAGGACGGTGTTGCCGAATGCATTAAAGTGTGGTAGACCTTAGAGACTTTGGTCCAACTGTACAGCACGGCTCTATTACTGGGCTACGCTCGTAGTAGGACGGTGTTGCCGGATGAATCAGAGTACGGGAGTTCTGGAAACCTTCGATCCGATTGTGCAGCACGGCTCTATTACTGGGCCACGCTCGTGATAGGACGGTGTTGCCAAGTGCATCGGAAAAAAGGAGATTACCTGTCGGAGTCAACCGAAGCACTGCAACTGCACTTTTATTTCACTATCAACTGCTTGTGCTTGAAAATAAAAGTTTGATTTGAGCTGGAGAGCTAGAGGCTTCGTACTAGAGATGCTTTTCTAACCCTGCCTGTGTCGATAATTAGATTGCGTGCTTATTACTTGATTGTATTCAATGTGTAGATTTTTCAGTGATAAATGCATTTTGCATTCCGCGTCAACAGAAGTTAATGATTTCTGGTTTCTTGGGGTGAATTTGTACATATACTGGGGAAGAGCCATAGGAACCTAAATTATATTTAGGATAGTAGATTCACTGGATGATTGTATAGTAGAGTTAAGGAATAAATCAAGTTAGTTGATATTGAGTTTCATTTTTGTTTTATAACAGAGCAGTTGGTAATCCGAGAAAAATCAAACCAATTATTGAGATCAACTTATCATTTTGACAGATAGATATCAGACCCCTGGATTACCGTTTCTTCACTGAAAGCTGCTTGGTGCAAGTGGACCTACCACTATAATATAGGTGACGCCCGAGTTAACATTTCTTGTAAATAATTGTAGAACCCGCTTCAAGTGCCCGAATAAAGTCAAGGGTACCTTTAACCCTTTACAAATTACATTTCTCCAACTGCGATTCGAAATCAGCATAAATGATGAAAGGACATGTCTGCTTATGCACATGGTTCTTAAATTCTACAAAATCATACTTGGGGAATGAAATTTTCTCATTATTAATTTCATCACATAGAGCAGCATGACTATCAAGCTTCTCCTGACAATGGTAGCAGTTGAGGCACCGATCGCAGATGAATTTCTTACCCTTTTATTTGTTGAGTTGACTTGATACTAGTCGTGAAAGGTCCTTAATCCAGACATGGTGATATTTTACGTTAACGTTTTCCTCAACACTATCATTATCGGAAGGAGCTTCATAGTCATTCAATTTTGGGAAATATTTGTCTTGAATCAAAAGCAAATTAACGTGTCGATTACATTTATGCTTAGTCAGTCTGGTGGGTACTACAGAGTAAAATGTTCGTTCGTTTACTTCTGTCAACTCTAGCGCATAAACATTCACCGAAATAGCATTCATTTTTTCAAATTTTGTGATTTGGGGCAGTTTCATTGGTATGTCTAATCCTTTGATGTTCAAAACTTGTGAATAGCGAGGATAATTATTAACTCTTTTCGAACTTTCTTTGATAGGGTGCAAACAACTGACTATGCTCCAATAGAAGCATGCCTCATCATCATTTTGGACATTGATACAAGCATGCTTTCTCTCAATCTGCTCTGGTAATTTGATAAACGATGAGCCATTGCCCATTTCATATTTATTTATGGCAACCTCCAGAGAAATTATTTCGCTCAAGGCCCACCCGCTATTCTTCTCGGCAAATTCGCCGTTTATTAAGGATCACATCTAGCGCATTGATTTTGAACCAATCGGCTAGGTCCGTTCCTGCGTCCACGATGGCATTGGGAGTACAAAAATGTTTGCGGTCAACCAATTCCCCATTATTTGACTGCTTAATGAAGTCACCGGAAAATGTAAAGTTGACTTTTAGCATTGAGAAGCGTCCCAAAATTTTTGAAATTCTCTTATTCACTAATCTGAATGAATCCTCCAAGAAGTCGATAATGTCCTTATGTCTCAAATTCAGAATAAGACCGGTCTGCACTCTCGACGCGAAGATTGAATTCACATCAATCCAACGAATATAGGGCTTCAGGCCGGAGCCACCATGTCCTCTATTCATAGTTTTGATGAAAAATCTCATCCGTTTCAGTTCCCCGATCTTAGTCTGAATTTTACGCTTCAAACCAATCGAAATAGTATTTCTTTTCAATGCTGAAATACATTTCCGTATGTGTGAGCGGATTGATTTCAATACAAGAAGTGCCAATGGTTTAGAATAATTGTTCTTGATCAGTAGAAGTGTTTCGTCAACTTTGGCCAAGGTTTTATTGATGCTCTCCATTGTTATATTGATGATATTTCACCCAAATAAAAAAATGTAGCTTACTTTAATTCTCCAAAATTTCAAACGAAGCTGCTGGATTGGCCTTTGCAGTCTGCACCTTTCCTCTGAAGACCAAGGAATATTTTCCGGTACCGAAGTATCCAATGTGGGGGGAATAGGTCTCAGTTACACGACTGGGCAGGAACACAACAGAGTCCTCCAACTCAATCAGAACAGATTTACCAAATTTTGTGGTGACCACTTTCGCTGTCTTGATTGGTTGGGGTTGACCGAGCAGGAGATCCACCAACTTCACGCTTGGTTTCTGTTGTTTTGGAGTAATCAGAGAAGCTGCGTTGATTTGAGTAAGATCCATCTGGTGGAAAGACAAAGGACAAAAAACATCAGCAGTCCAACGAAGTCATGATGAGCTTGATACTCGGATGGATTAATTTCGATAAAACTTGAAATAAAATCAATCTGCGATTGATCATTGACACTTTCATCGAATTGTCTCGCAAAAAAAAAACTTGGAATGAAGGAGGTTGATGCGGAATGAGCACTAGGTTGTATAATTCTCAAAATAAAATGAAAGGGACCGGTAATATAAAATTCGAGAAAGGAATGGGCACTGAATGAATAATTCGCAATGAAACTTAAAATAAAACTAAGAAACTCAAAATGGAATAAAAAAGTCAGATAATAAAGGATTGAGAATATAAATACGCACTTTGATGAAAAAGAGGTACTTACTATTATTGCTATTAATGCACACACACACACACACACAAACAGTGATGATTTGGCTGAAGCTGGTCAAGAGACAACGTTCACGATTGCAGACTCGAGTGTGAATGATGTTGCGCTGCGTCGTCGCTTTTATACGCTGGCAGAGTTACCTCGTGACTTGCTGATAGTAGACGCGGATGTTCTGGAAAAACCCATCCAAAACGACTACTGATAGCAATAATTCCGTGCGTCAATCTGATAACGTATTTTGTTTATGCGACTAGTTGGGTTTTTTGTGGTTTTGATAACCTCCAACGTTTCCTGTTATGCTGCTGATTGTGAAATTGTTGTTTTTTTTTGTAGTTTCGATAACCTTTAACGTTTCCTGTTATGCTGCTGATTGTGAAATTTGCTGTTGGGTTTTTTGTGGTTTTGATAACCTCCAACCTTATCTGTTATGCTGCTTCAACTCAAAGTTTCTTATCTCTGGAATGCATCTCTCGCTTCACTCTACCTCGATAGATCCGTTGCAAAGATAAGCGCGCGCCAGCGATGGATATTATTTTCGACTCGAAGTTTCTTATCTCTGAAATGCATCTCTCGCTTCACTCTACCTCGATGGATCCGTTGCAAAGATAAGCGCGCCAGCGATGGATATTATTTTCGACTCGAAGTTTCTTATTTCTGGAATGCATCTCTCGCTTCACTCTACCTCGATGGATCCGTTGCAAAGATAAGCGCGCGCCAGCGATGGATATCCTGTTTGAATAGCATTAAAATAATTGAAATATCACGGAGGTCGGAATACCACAGTATGTATATTCGCTGCCTCATAATGCAAAGGTCCCTGGTTCAATTCCCCCAGCGGTGACAGCTTTTTTCAATTTATTTATTCACGATGGCGACGTGACGACGTATGAATAATTTGAATTTCGCGCTGGTTTTCAGTGGGCGTGGCCTTCAACCAAATGCTGGTCTCTGATTGGCTTGCCCCAGAATCCCTATAGCCCCTCTACTTACAGTGTATACATAGTCGGAGTCGAAGTTTCTTGTTCTGCCTGTTGTGTGCGTTATACCCGTTTTGATGTCGTCTCATATAATCGTTGCGATTACCATGCTACAAAGGTATTCATGTGAAATATTACAATACAGAGAAACAGTGTGCAGACGGATGTCAAAGTATCCTCACTTGCCTAACAATCTCGTTATATTATGTCCTCCAAAGTCTTTCTATATGGTCAGAGCGATCGTATCTATTTCAACTGTTGGCATGTCAGATGCTAGAATTCAGAGCTACAGTGTAAACAAAGTAGTAGTCAAAGTTTCTTGTTCTGTCTGTTGTGTGCGTTATACGCGATTCGATGTCAACTCATGTGATCGTTGCGAACTACAATGCTCCTAAGGTATCCATGTGAGATGATAGAATTCAAGGATGCAGTGTGCAGACTGATGTGGTCGAAGTATCTTCACTTGCCTATTGTTCTCGTTGTATGTCCTTCGAAGTCGTCTCATATGGTCGATGCAATCGTATCTGCTATAGCTGTAGGCATGTCAGATGCTAGAATGCGGAGTTACAGTATAAACATGTTCTTGTTCTGCTTGTTGTGTGCGTTTTACCCGCTTCGATGTCGACTCATATGATCGTTGCGAACTGATATGCTCCGAAGGTATCAATGTGAAATGTTACAATACAGAGAGATACAGTGTGCAGACGGATGTCGAAGTATCTTCACTTGTCAGTTGTTCTCGTTATATGTCCCACGAAGTCGTCTTATATGGTCAGTGCGATCGTATCTGCTATAACTGTAGGCATGTCAGATGCTAGAATGCAGAGTTACTGAGTGAATATAGTCGAAGTCGAAGTTTCTTGTTCTGCCTGTTGTGTGCGTTATATTCGTTTTGATGTCGTCTCATGATCGTTGCGAACTACCATGCTACAAAGGTATTCATGTGAAATGTTAAAATACAGAGATACAGTGTGCAGACGGATGTCGAAGTATCTTCACTTGTCAGTTGTTCTCGTTATATGTCCCACGAAATCGTCTATATGGTCAGTGCGATAGTATCTGCTATAGCTATACATGGTCGAAGTCGAAGTTTCTTGTTCTGCCTGTTGTGTGCGTTATACCCGTCTTGATGTCGTCCCATATGAACGTTGCGAACTACCATGCTACAAAGGTATTCATGTGAAATATTACAATACCGAGAAACAGTGTGCAGACGGATGTCGAAGTATCTTCACTTGTCAGTTGTTCTCGTTATATGTTCCACGAAGTCGTCTCATATGGTCAGTGCGATCGTATCTGCTATAGCTGTAGGCATGTCAGATGCTAGAATGCGGATTCACAGTGCTCAGAACTCATATGCTCCAGAGGTATCCATGTGAGATGATAGAATACAGAGATACGGTATGCAGACTGATGTGGTCGGAGTATCTTCACTTGCCTACTGTTCTCGTTGTATGTCCTTCGAAGTAGTACTATATGGTCAGTGCGATCGTATCTGCGATTACTGTAAGCATGTCAGATGCAAGAATGCGAAGTTACAGTGTAAACATAGTCGATGTCGAAGTTTCTTGCTCTCTTTCTTGTAAGCGTTAATTTGGTATCTATGTGAGATGATAGAATACAGAGATACAGTTTGCAGACTGATGTTGTCGATGTATCTTCACTTGCCTATTGTTCTCGTTATATGTCCTTCGGAGTCGTCCAATTTGGTCAAAGCGATCGTATCTGCTATAACTGTAGGCATGTCAGATGCAAGAATGCAAAGTTACAGTGTAAACATAGTCGAAGTCGGAGTTTCTTATTCTGCCTGATGTGTGCGTTAAACCCGTTTTGATGTCGTCTCATATGATCGATGCGAACTGATATGCTTCAGAGGTTTCTATGTGGGATGATGAAATACAGAGATATAGTGTGCAGACTGATGTTGTCGAAGTATCCTCACTTGCCTATCATTCTCGTCATATTATGTCTCCAAAGTCTTTATATATGGTCAGAGCGATTGTATCTGTTTCAACTGTTGGCATGACAAATGCTAGAATTCGGAGCTACAGTGTAAACAGTTTCGTAGTCGAAGTTTCTTGTTCTGTCTGTTGTGTGCGTTTCACACGATTCGATGTCAACTCATGTTATCGTTGCGAACTACAATGCTCCTAAGGAATCCATGTGAGATGATAGAATTCAAGGATGCAGTGTGCAGACTGATGTGGTCGAAGTATCTTCACTTGCCTATTAATTGTTCTTGTTGTATGTCCTTCGAAGTCGTCTCATATGGTCAGTGCGATCGTATCTGCTATAGCTGTAGGCATGTCAGATGCTAGAATGCGGAGTTACAGTGTAAACATAGTCATAGTCGAAGTTTCTTGTTCTGCCTGTTGTGTGCGTTATACCCGCTTCGATGTCGACTCATATGATCGTTGCGAACTGATATGCTCCGAAGGTATCAATGTGAGATGATAGAATACAGAGATACAGTGTGCGGAATGATGTTGTCGAAGTATCTTTATTTGCCTATCGTTCTCGTTATGAGTCCTCCAAAGTCGTCTCATATGGTCAGTGCAATCGCATCAGCTATAACTGTAGGCATGTCAGATGCTAGAATGTGAAGTTACAGTGTAGACATAGTCGAAGTCGAAGTTCCTTGTTTTGCCTATTGTGTGCGTTATACCCGCTTCGATGTCGTCTTAAATAATAGTTGCGAACTCATATGCTCCAAAGGTATCCATGTGAGATGATATAATACAGAGATACAGTGTGCGGAATGATGTTGTGGAAGTTTCTTTATTTGCCTATTGTTCTCGTTATGAGTCCTTCACAGTCATCTCATATGGTCAGTGCGATCGCATCTGCTATAACTGTAGGCATGTCAGATGCTAGAATGCGAAGTTACAGTGTAGACATAGTCGAAATCGAAGTATCTTGTTCTGCCTGTTGTGTGCGTTATACCCGTTTTGATGTCGTCTCATATGATCGTTGCGAACTACCATGCTACAAAGGTATTTATGTGAAATGTTTCAATACAGAAATACAGTGTGCAGAAGGATGTCGAAGTATCTCCACTTGTCAGTTGTTGTCGTTATATGTCCCACGAAGTCATCTTATATGGTCAGTGCGATCGTATCTGCTATAACTGTAGGCATGTCAGATGCTAGAATGCAAAGTTACAGTGTAAATATAGTCGAAGTCGAAGTTTCTTGTTCTGCCTGTTGTGTGCGTTATACCCGTTTCGATGTCGTCTCATATGATCGTTGCGAACTACCATGCTACAAAGGTATTTATGTGAAATGTTACAATACAGAGATACAGTGTGAAGACGGATGTCGGAGTATCTTCACTTGTCAGTTGTTCTCGTTATATGTCCAACGAAGTCGTCTTATATGGTCAGTGCGATCGTATCTGCTATAGCTGTAGGCATGTCAGATGCTAGAATGAGGATTTACAGTGTTAGCATAGTCGGGGTCGAAGTTTCTTGTTCTGCCTGTTGTGTGCGTAATACCTGTTTCGATGTCGTCCTTAATAATAGTTGCGAACTCATATGCTCCATAGGTATCCATTTGAGATGATAGAATACTGAGGAACGGTATGCTATTGTTCTCGTTGTATGTCTTTCGGAGTCGTACTATAGTCAGTGCGATCGTATCTGCAATTACTGTAGGCATGTCAGATGCAAGAATGCGAAGTTACAGTGGAAACATAGTCGAAGTCGAAGTTTCTTGCTCTCCCTGTTGTGAGCGTTATTTTGATTCAGGAAACACTTGACAATGTATACCTATAAGATGTATAACCGACTTATTATCAAGATTGATAAATTCGAAGTTTTGGCGAACACGCCGGTTCAACGACTCTTGATTGTTGGAATCGAAGTTTACGGTGGATATGAAAAAGTATAGTACTCCACTCACATATAATGAGCTGTCATATATACTTCTTGAATAGGCATTCAAGAAGCTAGAATGCAAAGTTACAAAGTAAACATAGTCGCAGTCAAAGTTTCTCGTTCTGCCTGTTGTGTACGTTATACCCGCTTCGATGTCGTCTCATATAATCGTTGCGAACTCATATGCTTCAGAGGTATCCATGTGAGATGATAGAATACAGAGACACGGTATGCGGACTGATGTGGTCGAAGTATCTTCACTTGCCTATTGTTCTCGTTGTATGTCCTTCGAAGTCGTACTATATGATCAGTGCGATCGCATCTGCTATAACTGTAAGCATGTCAGATGCTAGAATGCAAAGTTACAGTGTCAATATAGTCGAAGTCGGAGTTTCTTGTTCTGCCTGTTGTGTGCGTTATACCAGTTTTGATGTCGTCTCATATGATCGATGCGAACTGATATGCTTCAGAGGTATCTATGTAAGATGATAGAATACAGAGATACAGTGTGCAGACTGATGTTGTCAAAGTATCCTCACTTGCCTCTTGATCTTGTTATATGTCCTTCGGAGTCTTTCTATATGGTCAATGCGATCGTATCGGTTTCAACTGTAGGCATGTCAGATGCAAGAATTCAGAACCACAGTGTAAACATAGTCGAAGTTTCTCTTTTTCTCTGTTTTATGCGTCATTTCTATTTCGATGTCATCTCAAATGATCGTTGCGAACTGATATGCTCCAAAGGTATGCATGTTCTCGTTATAAGTCCCTCAAAGTCGTCTCATATGGTCAGTGCGATCGCATCTGCTATAACTGAAGGCATGTCAGATGCTAGAATGCAAAGTTACAGTGTAAATATAGTCGAAGTCGAAGTTTCTTGTTCTGCCCGTTGTGTGCGTTATACTCGTTTTGATGTCGTCTCATATGATCGTTGCGAACTAATATGCTCCAGAGGTATCTATGTGAGATGATGAAATACAGAGATTCAGTGTGCAGACTGATGTTGTCAGAGTATCTTCACTTGCCTATTGTTCTCGTTATCTGTCCTTCGAAGTCGTCTTATATGGTCAGTGCGATCGTATCTGCTATAACTGTAGGCATGTCAGATGCTAGAATGCAAAGTTACAGTGTGAACATAGTTGAAGTCGAAGTTTCTTGTTCTGCCTGTTGTGTGCGTTATACCCGTTTTGATGTCGTCTCATATGATCGTTGCGAACTACCATGCTCTGAAGGTATTCATGTGAAATGTTACAATACAGAGATACAGTGTGCAGACAGATGTCGAAGTATCTTCACTTGTCAGTTGTTCTCGTTATGTCCCACGAAGTCGTCTTATATGGAGTGCGATCGTATCTGCTATAGCTGTAGGCATGTCAGATGCTAAAATGCGGATTTACAGTGTTAGCATAGTCGAGGTCGAAGTTTCTTGTTCTGCCTGTTGTGTGCGTATGCTCCAGAGGTATCCATGTGAGATGATAGAATACTGAGGAACGGTATGCGGACTGATGTGGTCGAAGTATCTTCACTTGCCTATTGTTCTCGTGGTATGTCCTTCGGAGTCGTACTATATGGTCAGTGCAATCGTATCTGCAATTTCTGTAGGCATGTCAGATGCAAGAATGCGAAGTTACAGTGGAAACATAGTCGAAGTCGAAGTTTCTTGCTCTCCCTGTTGTGAGCATTATTTTGATTCAGGAAACACTTGACAATGTCTACCTATAAGATGTATAACCGACTTATTATCAAAATTGATAAATTCGAAGGTTTGGCGATCATGCAGGTTTACCAACTCTTGATTGTTGGAATCGAAGTTTCTGGTGGATATGGAAAAGTATAGTACTCCACTCACATATAATGAGCTGTCTATATACTTCTTGAATAGGCATTCAAGAAGCTAGAATCCAAAGTTACAAAGTAAACATAGTCGAAGTCAGAATTTCTTGTTCTGCCTGTTGTGTACGTTATACTTGCTTCGATGTCGTCTCATATAATCGTTGCGAACTCATATGCTCCAGAGGTATCTATGTGAAATGATAAAATACAGAGATACAGTGTGCAGACTGATGTTGTCAAAGTATCTTCACTTGCCTATTGTTCTCGTTATATGTCCTCTGGAGTCGTCCTATATGGTCAGTCCGATCGTATCTGCTATAACTGTAGGCATGTCAGATGCAAGAATGCAAAGTTACAGTGGAAACATAGTCGAAGTCGAAGTTTTTTGCTCTCCCTGTTGTGAGCATTATTTTGATTCAGGAATTACTTGACAATGTCTACCTATAAGATGTATAACCGACTTATTATCAAGATTGATAAATCCGAAGTTTTGGCGAACACGCCGGTTTACCGACTCTTGATTGTTGGAATCGAAGTTTCTGGTGGATATAAAAAAGTATAGTACTCCACTCACATATAATGAGCTTCCATAAATACTTCTTGAATAGGCATTCAAGAAGCTAGAATGCAAAGTTACAAAGTAAACATAGTCGAAGTCAAAGTTTCTTGTTCTGCCTGTTGTGTATGTTATACCCGCTTCGATGTCGTCTCATATAATCGTTGCGAACTTATATGCTCCAGAGGTATCTATGTGAGATGATAAAATATAGAGATACAGTGTGCAGACTGATGTTGTCAAAGTATCTTCACTTGCCTATTGTTCTCGTTATATTGTGACGTAATTTCAACAAGAGATGAAATTAAGGCCTCACTACACGGTTGCTCTTCAGTGGTAGAGATGGTCGTGGATTTAATTTCATAAAAATAGGTAAATGTGGGCGCCACCCAGTATTATCTGGGAAGGAATAGGGTGAGACAAAACAAAAATATCAACAGTACTGGAGTTTTTCTAAATCCATGCTATAATGACCGAATTACCTCAAAGTTACAATAATATCATAATAATATGTAATATTCAAATTTAAATTGGACCCAATTCCTGGAGTATTTAAGAATTAACTTTAGCTTAAGAATTACTGAAATAATCTGTTAGTATTTAATCTTATGAATAGTTGCAACAGTTTTGTTATCTTTTATGATCCGATAGTATACAAAACTGTATTAGTCAGAATTCGTTAGTACAAATATATACTAAGATAAGCAGTACTTAAATCTTAAACTTAGCCTCACTGTGGCTTCTAAAGGAAACATTAAAAACTGGATAAAGGGTCCACAGGTGTGATATAAATTCTGGAAATATAACCAAGTCCTATGAAACGGACTATCAGCGCTGATACTCCCTTTCTCACAAAGGAGAGGGTATATAAAGGCAGACAATAATAAGTAATAGTATTAAATCCAAATCAAATGGTGCAGTCCATCTTCTCATCAGGTTGGCAAAATTAAGTGAAAAATCTACTTACAGTAGGTCATCCCTATAAGTGTAACGTAGCTTTTACCAAACGGATCTCATCATCCATCACGAATATACCAAATTCGGAGGAACTGTTCTCAGTGGCATATCAGCATGGGTCCAGAAAAATAACTTTTAGAAACAGGAACAACGGATAAACATAATATTGCACCAGTAGCAATTATGGTTGAAATCACAAGGTTTTAAACCTTGTTCGCCATCATTATGGCGTCGTGTATTACAACGACACGACTATTAATTATTATACCAAAATGGCGGTATACCTATACCATGAAGGCCTGAAAAGAAGTCATCATGATGCATGTGTTTTTCGATGTATTTTGTTATTGTTCAATATATAATTTTCAGTGTACTTTATTGCAGAAGTGTTATTATACTTGCCTAAAGGTGTTAATCGGCCTTCATCACCAAAATTTTCATAATTTTCTGCTTAAGTTCAACAGCACGAACTTTTCGTGGCATTTCAGAAAAATGGCCCATAGAGAGAGAGAGAGAATCGTCGTTCTTCCCGGAGGTACTCTGACGTTTTCAAAAACCCTATTTACATCAGGCTGCTCGCTCACAGGACACGTCGGAAACCGTGACAGGTGCCGAGTGTGGTGTGAGTAGTGCTTTGCCTTGAAGACCTTTCTTGCTAAGTCCCTTACTGGCAATATATATTATTAGGTTTTACGCTTCTTACGACTAGGTCACAGATGTGCCAAACGAATATAAAACGGGAAGAATAAGACGTGATAGTCTAAACAGCTGTTCGCTAATATTTATTTGCAAAATAAACATAACCCCTTGAAGAAATAATATATGAAATCGAAAACACATCAGATGAAATCCTTTACAGAGAACAGGGTAGGTAGCCTGATTTAATTACAATGAGAAAACAGTTTGACGAGGGTTCAATGTAAGTACGATTCATTTTGATAATTACTGGGTGTTGAAACTGACATGGTTAGTATCCCAAAGTAGTTTCTAAGTAGGATTTTCAGCGATCAAGTCTCTGAAAACAATGCATCCCGCAGCATAACATGAGTGTATTACCTATGATGGACAGGAGTTATGAACGATCCACTAGTGGACCGTTACACATCCCCCCTCCTCACAGAAAATATTTAGCGCAGCGACAATATTTTCCAAACAATATCAACCTGTACCTTTAAGTAGTTTAAATGGTCGGTAGACTCACATCTAACGCGACACAAAAGGACCATATACAGGTGCAATTAATCTGGTAAGACCAGACAACCGCCAGATTAGTTCGTTTGCCATCACTGGCAAACTCACCAATCCTTAGGGTGAATATCTCCCCGCAAATGCGTGAGATACTCCAATCGAATACGAGTTGCTTTGACTTGTTCAGGTACTCGACAACAGTTAAAGTTGTCCCTCATGACAAACAACAAAAATTCCGGAAGTCGATACTTCGAAGAAAAACTGAACTAGACTTCATAAAGGGTGAAAGGATACTGCAAATTCTCCAATAATGAAATTGGTCATGTGAGACTAGTCTTTTCAGAACCTGGGTTTCATTCATTCATTGATTCATTCAACATTCGCTGCCACATTCATACTACACATACACACTAATGTCTATTCAGGTCCCTGGTAAGGCTTTAGGTCCTTGACGTGAAATTTGCCTAGATTTTTACCCTCAGAATCACTCAGCTCATACACCAATTCAGAAATAACCCTTTTAACCGTGCAAAGAGTGAATTTTGGTGCTAGTTTTGATGCAAAGTGTTCACCTTTGTTGGAAAGTACAAAGTTTCTCTTCCAGACGCGGTCACCAAGGTGGTAGACGTCACTGGGTCTTTTACGTAGATTATAGGTTCTGGAATTCTTAGCGTACGCCTCGGAAAGTTTTCGTCGAACATCAAGGTACATCTGAGGAAGTTGCTCAATTTCCTCACAATAATCTATCCGGTTAATATTATTCAGGTCGAAATCCGCAGAAGATCCAACCTTCCCATAGTAATCTCCTTTAGCAGGAACGTACCTACCAAAATTCAAAGTCGCAGGACTAACGCCAGTTGCTTCATGAACGGCTGTCCTCAAAGCAAACCCTATTTTGTGGATTTCCTTATCCCACTCACGGTGGTCATTATCCTTCAAATAGGAACGAATAGCAGTTTCGAGTACTCGGTTAACACGTTCAACAGCATTGACCTGTGCGTGATACCGCGCATTATAATAAATCCTAATATTATACCTATCAGCTAATTGCTTGAAGATATTGCTGGTGAACTGCACACCATTGTCGCAAGCCAATACTTGTGGCGAACCATATATTAATATAACTTGTTCCTCAATGAACTTTACAATCTGAGGTGCTGTCGCCTGTCTCAGAGGATGAACAAGACAAAATTTAGAAAAATAGTCTGAGACTAATAACACGTATGAAAATCCATTTTTTGAGCGTGGCAAAGGTCCAAGCAAATCCACCGACACATACTGCCAAGGAAAACTCACTTTCTTGGGCTGTCCCATAAAACCCGGGCGAGCAGACGAGCTTACCTTTTGCTCACTACAAACATAACAATGTTTGACATACTTCCTAACGTCTTGTAATAATCTGGGCCAAAAATACAACTCGCGAATTCTATTAACAGTCTTGTAAACTCCTAGATGTGCAGCCTGTGCATCATCATGACATTCCTTAAATACCGACAGCCTTTGTTTCTTAGGAACCACGATTTTCCACTCAGGGAAATTTGTAGAAAAGCCAAATTCCACTGGTATATGTTTATACAGAACACCGCCGCGGACATCAAAATCCGGGTAATTTTCAGGAGACTTCAGGACCTTTTGAATCAGTGTTGCATACCAAGTATCTGCCTCGACATCTGTCTGCGAAATGGCAATAACATTGACCTCTAAAGGTGCTCTCGAAAGTGCGTCGGGAACCGTGTTCAAAGCACCACGTCTGTAGACAATCTCCATGTCGAACATGCTAAGGCGCATCGCCCAGCGAGCAAGACGACCAGTTGGATTCTTCAAATTACTCAGCCACAATAATGATCCGTGATCAGTAATGACCTTGAAGTGTACTCCGTCAATATACGGGCGAAATTTGTCAACTGCGAACAGGATACTAAGACACTCCTTTTCTGTTGTAGTAAATTTTTTCTCAGATTCTGAAAGAGATCTGGAAGCGAACGCGATGATAAATTCTTTACCGTTAATATTTTGAGTAAGGACACTGCCAACGCCAACATTTGACGCATCGCACTGTAGAATAAATTCCTTAGAGAAGTCAGGTGAGGCTAAGATGGGAGCGGATATTAAGGCTTCTTTTACTCTACAAAAAGCGGTGTTGGCTTCCTCAGTCCATTCGATTTTTTGAGATTTGCGACGTCCTTTAAGTAAGGCGGTAATAGGCGCAGTTAAAGAAGAGTGGTCTTTCACAAAACGACGATAATAACTGATGAGTCCAATGAAACGCTTCACCTCAGTAGCTGTTTTGGGTACTGGGTATTCCAACATAGATTTTATTTTATCTGGATCAGTTCGAAGTCCATCTCGATCTACCATGAATCCTAGATATTTCAGACTTGGACGGCAAAAAGAGCATTTTTCCAAGTTAATTGTGAGCTTAGCCTCACGAAGTCTTTCAAAAACATTATTAAGAATTTCGATATGCTTATCAAAGGTAGGAGTGGCGATTATCACATCGTCCAGATAAACAAAACAAAAAGGGTCTAGTTCGGGCCCGAGAATACTATCCATTAATTTCTGCTGGGTCTGTGCAGCATTGCAAAGCCCAAACGGCATAACTACAAATTCGAACAATCCTCGACCAGGAACAACGAAAGCAGTTTTTTCACAGGACTCAGGGTCTAGAGGGACCTGCCAAAACGCAGATTTAAGATCTATGCTTGTTAAATACTGTGCACCGGATAATTTTCTAAGTATGTGGTCGACGATTGGTAGAGGATAAGCGCACTTCTTAGTGACTGAATTTAATTTTCTGCCATCGAAACAGAATCTCGGTTCACCATTGGATTTCTCAACTATGAGTACTGGACTCGACCAGGGACTCTTTGAAGGACGTACTACACCAAGTTGCAGCATTTTGTCTAACTCTTTATTAAGTATTTCTAACTTGTAGGGGCTCATCAAGTGATGTCGTTGTTTAATTGGATCTGCCATGCCCGTATCTATTTTGTGAACTAGTTTGTTTGTCCTACCTAGTTTTGAAGTCGACAGTTTCCTAAATTTATCAATGACTGCTTCAAGTTGTGACAGTTGCTCTTCAACTAGCTCTGATTTGGACTGAATTCGATTGATAACATTTATTTCGCCCACGCCAGACTTTGCTACGGTTAGATGATTTTTCCCGATATGACATGAGTCACTATTAAAGTCCAAAGTAACATTAAAAATCTTACAAAAATCTGACCCCAATATAAGATTATGTGAGACAGTTGGCACTACCAAAATTCTCAAGAGTTTGACAGTATTGTCAACCTCCACGGGCAAATTGACATAACCCACAATTTGTTGAGCAACTCCATCAGCTGTGTTGATGCTCGAATCCGAACAATCCAAAATTGTTAATCCAAAAATTTCTAATAAGTGCATTCCGCTTCCTCCAATAACACTATGACTTGCACCACTATCAACTAGACAAGTTATTTGCTTTCCAAGAATTTTAACATCAATAAAAGGCCTATAATCATTTTCCTTATGAACAAAAATCGTATTAGCTTCTTTACAGTTAGAAGAATGCTGTATGGTTACTTTGGTTTTATACATCTGGCGCACCTTGTCTAACCAGAGTTTCCATTCTGTAGAAAATGGTGACTTCGTTTTAAAATTATTTGAAAGATGGCGAGTTTCAAGTCCAGCAAGATTCATTTCCGAATTTCTCATTTGGTTATGAAAGGTCTTTGAAACTACATAGGGGGCACACCGACCTACCTTGTGTTTCCCCTGTGCTCGTTTTTTGAGCAGGACGGACAGTTTGGGCGAATCACTCCTGGCTTACCGCAACCAAAACAGAAAGGTTCTTTTCGTTGTCCATTAATATTATTTCTTTGGTTAGAAGTACTTGATCGATTATTATTATTATTATTATTTATAGGTTGAAATGACTGATTATTATTCTGAAGAGTAGCCACTTGTCTACTATTGTGTGAAAAATTTCTAGAAAAGTTATCTGAGTATTGTTGTCCATTATTTCTTGAATTATTCCTATTAGAATTTGAACTTCTATACCTATCATTCCTATACACGCTGTTATAGACATTACTCGTGCTAGCTCTCGGTTCACGGTTATTGTTATCGAAATGATTATGACAATTTGGGCAAGAATTACCAGAGGTTGAATCAGCAGCCGAAGAATATGCTAATCCTGGTTCAAGAGTCGAAATATTCCTTCTCGGAGGAGGTTGATATTTTAGTTGGACTAGATTTGCGTCCTCTAAAGCTCTACATACTTCTAGAAGTTTATTAACATCATTTATCTGCTGTAAGGCAATATGTGATTGAAAACTAGGCAAAATATTTTTCTTAATAATTTTCAGTTTATCATGTTCTGGCGGTTCATTAATTAAGCAGCTGAATAAATTTTCCATTAAAGATAAATAAACAACAATACGCTCATCTTGACCTTGAGTTCGGTGACGTATTTCTTCCCAAAGCTGATCATCATAATCAGAAGGTAAAAAATCTCTTTTCAGCGCGTCTACTAATGAATCCCAGGAATTGAAACGATTTTGTCTAGACTGAGATCTGAACCATTCCCTGGCAACACCCTCAAACAAATCAGAAGCAGACTGGAACAAGTCCTCTTTCGTACAACTTCTCGCAACTCTCAACTCATCCACACGCTGTAAGAATGACCTAAGTGATCCTTTTCTTAGTGTACCATCAAATGTTATTCCCCACTTATATGCAGGTACCGCTTTTGGAAGGTTATTAACTTGTGGACCTAAGTGCAAGTTAGGGAGGTTAGCAGCTTGTCCTTTGAGAAATTGTTCACGTATTTCAACTAAGTCTTCTTCAAGTGTACTAATCAAAATAATATTATCTCCTCGATAATTTGAAATTTCCAAGTTCTCTGTATCATTTGGAATTCTATAAAGACGACCAAAAATGTGATTAATACGACTTCTCACTCTCTTAAAGACTTCCTCATTCATACCATCAAAGTTATTCACTACATCCGTGATAGATTCAATACTTTCATCGATTGCTTCCCGTTCATTCTCAAAATTAAAGTTAGGAGTGGTATACTCAACATCAGATCTAGAAAGGTCACGTCTAATTTCCCTTCTCAAAAATTTTCTCTTCTGATCGGTATCAGCTCTATCAACTGCAACACCCCGTATAAAAAGCTCATAGTTTAGTTCTCTAGTCCTAAGATGAACAGGATCTATGTTGTAGTTAACCCTCATGGTTCAAATATTCAAAGTATGAAATGACCAAAAAATTCTGAAGTTAATCACTCGGGACAACACCCTGTACAAGTACTAAAGCGTAGAGTTTCTTGTTAACAAGGAAACTCAGTAAGACTTGTGGAAAATTGAAAACCAGGTAGATTTATTTGCAGAATAATGCCACTGGATCACAACATGCTAATTTGCGCAACGCCCTGTATAATCAGTGACTCAATGCTAAGTGTACCTAATCAGGAAGTACTGGGATAATTATTTCATGAAATTAGAAATATGAAATTTGTAAAGAAAATCAATTAATGAGGTTAACTTACCCAATTAACTTTGATCACCCTGTATAA
This sequence comes from Phaedon cochleariae, assembly GCA_918026855.4. NCBI lineage: Eukaryota > Metazoa > Arthropoda > Insecta > Coleoptera > Chrysomelidae > Phaedon > Phaedon cochleariae. Next base: position 15,463,936 of record OU896719.1, on the reverse strand, counting down.
TGCAAATTCTTGAGGCTTATTCAACAACCAGAAAATATGTCAAGAAACAAAAAATTTCAGTGCTCAGTTGAATAAATTACTTACCAAAGTATGTACATTGAACACTCTGGCTCACTGCCTTCACCCTGTATATGATATTTTCCAAATAAAAAGATATCAGGAAATTTGAAAAATTTACAAATAACTGTAATATTTTTGTTTTGTCCAGGAAGAATAAGGAAGGGTTATGGGGAAATTTACCTTGCTCCGGCTATGAAATTTTAATGAGAACTTTGTTTTTATAAAACTAAAAGAAACTATCAAGGCCTTCCACGTTGTGCGCCAATTTTATGTGACGTAATTTCAACAAGAGATGAAATTAAGGCCTCACTACACGGTTGCTCTTCAGTGGTAGAGATGGTCGTGGATTTAATTTCATAAAAATAGGTAAATGTGGGCGCCACCCAGTATTATCTGGGAAGGAATAGGGTGAGACAAAACAAAAATATCAACAGTACTGGAGTTTTTCTAAATCCATGCTATAATGACCGAATTACCTCAAAGTTACAATAATATCATAATAATATGTAATATTCAAATTTAAATTGGACCCAATTCCTGGAGTATTTAAGAATTAACTTTAGCTTAAGAATTACTGAAATAATCTGTTAGTATTTAATCTTATGAATAGTTGCAACAGTTTTGTTATCTTTTATGATCCGATAGTATACAAAACTGTATTAGTCAGAATTCGTTAGTACAAATATATACTAAGATAAGCAGTACTTAAATCTTAAACTTAGCCTCACTGTGGCTTCTAAAGGAAACATTAAAAACTGGATAAAGGGTCCACAGGTGTGATATAAATTCTGGAAATATAACCAAGTCCTATGAAACGGACTATCAGCGCTGATACTCCCTTTCTCACAAAGGAGAGGGTATATAAAGGCAGACAATAATAAGTAATAGTATTAAATCCAAATCAAATGGTGCAGTCCATCTTCTCATCAGGTTGGCAAAATTAAGTGAAAAATCTACTTACAGTAGGTCATCCCTATAAGTGTAACGTAGCTTTTACCAAACGGATCTCATCATCCATCACGAATATACCAAATTCGGAGGAACTGTTCTCAGTGGCATATCAGCATGGGTCCAGAAAAATAACTTTTAGAAACAGGAACAACGGATAAACATAATATTGCACCAGTAGCAATTATGGTTGAAATCACAAGGTTTTAAACCTTGTTCGCCATCATTATGGCGTCGTGTATTACAACGACACGACTATTAATTATTATACCAAAATGGCGGTATACCTATACCATGAAGGCCTGAAAAGAAGTCATCATGATGCATGTGTTTTTCGATGTATTTTGTTATTGTTCAATATATAATTTTCAGTGTACTTTATTGCAGAAGTGTTATTATACTTGCCTAAAGGTGTTAATCGGCCTTCATCACCAAAATTTTCATAATTTTCTGCTTAAGTTCAACAGCACGAACTTTTCGTGGCATTTCAGAAAAATGGCCCATAGAGAGAGAGAGAGAATCGTCGTTCTTCCCGGAGGTACTCTGACGTTTTCAAAAACCCTATTTACATCAGGCTGCTCGCTCACAGGACACGTCGGAAACCGTGACAGGTGCCGAGTGTGGTGTGAGTAGTGCTTTGCCTTGAAGACCTTTCTTGCTAAGTCCCTTACTGGCAATATATATTATTAGGTTTTACGCTTCTTACGACTAGGTCACAGATGTGCCAAACGAATATAAAACGGGAAGAATAAGACGTGATAGTCTAAACAGCTGTTCGCTAATATTTATTTGCAAAATAAACATAACCCCTTGAAGAAATAATATATGAAATCGAAAACACATCAGATGAAATCCTTTACAGAGAACAGGGTAGGTAGCCTGATTTAATTACAATGAGAAAACAGTTTGACGAGGGTTCAATGTAAGTACGATTCATTTTGATAATTACTGGGTGTTGAAACTGACATGGTTAGTATCCCAAAGTAGTTTCTAAGTAGGATTTTCAGCGATCAAGTCTCTGAAAACAATGCATCCCGCAGCATAACATGAGTGTATTACCTATGATGGACAGGAGTTATGAACGATCCACTAGTGGACCGTTACAATATGTCCTCTGAAATCGTCCTATATGGTCAGTGCGATCGTATCTGCTATAATTGTAGGCATGTCAGATGCTAGAATGCAAAGTTACAGTGTAAATATAGTCGAAGTCGAAGTTTCTTGTTCTGCCTGTTGTGTGCGTTATACCCGTTTTGATGTCGTCTCATATGATGGTTGCGAACTGATATGCTCCAAAGGTATCTATGTAAGATGATAAAATACAGAGATACAGTGTGCAGACTGATGTTGTCGAAGTATCTTCATTTGCCTATTGTTCTCGTTATAAGTTCTTCAAAGTCGTCTCATATGGTCAGTGCGATCGCATCTGCTATACCTGTAGGCATGTCAGATGCTAGAATGCGAAGTAACAGTGTAGACAAAGTCGAAGTCGAAGTTTCTTGTTCTGCCTGTTGTGTACGTTATAATTGCTTCGATGTCGTCTTATATAATAGTTGCGAACTCATATGCTCCAAAGGTATCCATGTGAGATGATAGAATACAGAGATACAGTGTGCGGAATGATGTTGTCGAAGTATCTTTTTTTGCCTATTGTTCTCGTTATAAGTCCTTCAAAGTCGTCTTAAATGGTCAGTGCGATCGCATCTGCTATAACTGTAGGCATGTCAGATGCTAGAAAGCGATGTTACAGTGTAGACATAGTCGAAGTCGAAGTTTCTTGTTCTGCCTGTTGTGTGCGTTATACCCGTTTTGATTTCGTCTCATATGATCGTTTCGAACTACTATGCTACGAATGTATTCATGTGAAATGTTACAATACAGAGAAACAGTGTGCAGACGGATGTCAAGTATCTTCACTTGTCAGTTGTTCTCGTTATATGTCCCCCGAAGTCGTCTTATATGGTCAGTGCGATCGTATAGGATGCGGAGTTACAGTGTTAGCATAGTCGGGGTCGAAGTTTCTTGTTCTGCCTGTTGTGTGCGTTATACCTGCTTCGATGACGTCTTATATAATAGTTGCTAACTCATATGCTTCAGAGGTATCCATGTGAGATGATAGAATACAGAGACACGGTATGCGGACTGATGTGGTCGAAGTATCTTCACTTGCCTATTGTTCTCGTTGTATGTCCTTCGAAGTCGTACTATATGATCAGTGCGATCGCATCTGCTATAACTGTAAGCATGTCAGATGCTAGAATGCGAAGTTACAGTGAAGACATAATCGAAGTCGGAGTTTCTTGTTCTTCCTGTTGTGTGCGATATACCCGTTTTGATGTCGTCTCATATGATGGTTGCAAACTACCATGCTACAAAGGTATTCATGTGAAATGTTACAATACAGTGATACAGTGTGTAGACGGGTGTCGAAGTATCTTCACTTGTCAGTTGTTCTCGTTATATGTCCCACGAAGTCGTCTTATATGGTCAGTGCGATCGTATCTGTTATAGCTGTAGGCATGTCAGATGCTAGAATGCGGAGTTACAGTGTTAGCATAGTCGGGGTCGAAGTTTCTTGTTTTGCCTGTTGTGTGCGTTATACCTGCTTCGATGACGTCTTTTATAATACTTGCGAACTCATATGCTCCAAAGGTATCCATGTGAGATGATAAAATACAGAGATACGGTATGCGGACTGATGTGGTCGAAGCATCTCCACTTGCCTATTGTTCTCGTTGTATGTCGTTCGAAGTCGTACTATATGATCAGTGCGATCGCATCTGCTATAACTGTGAGCATAACAGATGCTAGAATGCCAAGTTACAGTGAAGACATAATCGAAGTCGGAGTTTCTTGTTCTTCCTGTTGTGTGCGTTATACCTGTTTTGATGTCGTCTCATATGATCGTTGCGAACTATCATGCTACAAAGGTATTCATGTGAAATATTACAATACAGAGAAACAGTGTGCAGACATAGGTCGAAGTATCTTCACTTGTCAGTTGTTCTCGTTATATGTCCCACGAAGTCGTCTTATATGGTCAGTGCGATCGTATCTGCTATAGCTGTAGGCATGTCAGATGCTAGAATGCGGATTTACAGTGTTAGCATAGTCGGGGTCGAAGTTTCTTGTTCTGCCTGTTGTGTGCGTGTGATATAATAGTTGCGAACTCATATGCTCTAGAGGTATCCATGTGAGATGATAGAATACAGAGAAACGGTATGCAGACTGATGTGGTCGAAGTATCTTCACTTGACTTCTGTTCTCGTTGTATGTCCTTCGAAGTCGTTTTATATGGTCAGTGCGATTGTATCTGCAATCACTGTAGGCATGTCAGATGCAAGAATGCGAAGTTACAGTGTGAACATAGTCGAAGTCGAAGTTTCTTGCTCTCTTTGTTGTAAGCGTTGATTTGATATCTATGTGAGATGACAGAATACAGAGATACAGTGTGCAGACTGATGTTGTCGAAGTATCTCCACTTGACTATTGTTCTCGTTATATGTCCTTCGGAGTCGTCCTATTTGGTCAGTGCGATCGTATCTGCTATAACTGTAGGCATGTCATATGCAAGAATGCAAAGTTACAGTGTAAACATAGTCGAAGTCGAAGTTTCTTGTTCTGCTGATGTGTGCGTTATACCCGTTTTGATGTCGTCTCATATGATCGATGCGAACTGATATGCTTCAGAGGTATCTATGTGGGATAATGAAATACAGAGATATAGTGTGCAGACTGATGTTGTCGAAGTATCCTCACTTGCCTATCAATCTCGTTATATTATGTCCTCCAAAGTCTTTCTATATGGTCAGAGCGATCGTATTTGTTTCGACTGTTGGCATGTCAGATGCTAGAATTCAGAGCTACAGTGTAAACAAAGTCGTAGTCGAAGTTTCTTGTTCTGTCTGTTGTGTGCGTTATACACTATTCGATGTCAACTCATGTGATCGATGCGAACTACAATGCTCCTAAGGTATCCATGTGAGATGATAGAATTCAGGGATGCAGTGTGCAGACTGATGTGGTCGAAGTATCTTCACTTGCCTATTGTTCTCGTTGTATGTCCTTCGAAGTCGTCTCATATGGTCAGTGCGATCGTATCTGCTATAGCTGTAGGCATGTCAGATGCTAGAATGCGGAGTTACAGTGTAAACATAGTCGGAGTCGAAGTTTCTTGTTCTGCCTGTTGTGTGCGTTATACCCGCTTCGATGTCGACTCATATGATCGTTGCGAACTGATATGCTCCGAAGGTATCCATGTGAGATGATAGGATACAGAGATACAGTGTGCGGACTGAAGCTCTCGAAGTATCTCCACTTGCCTATTGTTCTCGTTATGAGTCCTTCAAAGTCGTCTTATATGGTCAGTGCGATCGTATCTGCTATAACTGTAGGAATGTCAGATGCTAGAATGCAAAGTAACAGTGTAAACATATTCGAAGTCGAAGTTTTTTGTTCTGACTGTTGTGTGCGTTAAATCCGCTTCGATGTCGTCTTATATGATCGTTACGAACATATATGCTTTAGGTATCTATGTGAGATGATAGAATACAGAGATACAGTGTGCAGACTTATGTCGAAGTATCTTCACTTGCCTATTGTTCTCGTTATGTGACCTTCGAAGTCGTTCCATATGGTCAGTGCGATCGTATCTGCTAGAGAGAGAGAAAGAGAGAGAGAGAGAGACAGAAAATTTTACTATATTGTCACACGAAATACATCATGGTTACAAAGCATGTAGGTCGACAGTACCTAAGTCAATATAAAATAGTAAAATATTAAAATAATGTTACACTAATAATGATACAATCAAAAGTTGAACTTGACAAACATGTTACATAAATAAATTGAAATAAAATCATATTTTGAGGTAATGTTTAATGATTATATCACAGATCTAGTGAATCAGTAAAGTATTCATCTAAACAATAATAGGGTCTATCTGATGATAAATGCTTCACAGCTTTCCTGAATGCATTGGATGGTCCAATTTCCTTTATATCATTAGGAAGATGATTGTAAATTTCGCCACCATTATAAATGAAAGAATTTTTGATGAGAGTAGATGAGGGGAGTATGAGTTTGATATCTCTATTATGTCTTGTATTTTGATGTAATGAATGGAGACTGAATCTATCGATATGTTCTTTCATTAATGAGGTAGTTTCTAATATAAATAGAGATATAACTGTCAGTATTTTTCGTGACTCGAAAAGAGGTTTGCAAGGATCGCGAGTTTTTGCACCACACATGTAACGTACAGCTCGTTTCTGTAGGACAAGTATACTTTTCAATAAGTTATCATTACAACTTCCCCAGAACGCAATACCGTATCGTAGGTGTGACTCAATGAGAGAGTGGTACACCATCTTAGCCGCTGTGTAATCCAATTGTTGTGTGATTAGCTCCACTGCGTAACATCCTGAAGATATTTTTTTTCTCAATAAAATAACATGATCTTCGATTTATAATTTACAATCGATATGGATTCCTAAGCATTTTATACAGTTCTTTTTCTCAATGTTTCCAGAAGCAAGTGTCGAATCATCAAGAGCACATTTGAATGTTATCAGATTTGTTTTGTTAATATTGAACGAGAGTTTATTAGAATCGCACCACTCTGTAATTCTGATTATATCTTCCTTTATAATGTTATCCAATTCAGTACTATTTCTGCTATGTCATATGATAGTCGTGTCGTCTGCAAATAATGTGAACTTACCAGAGATATTGATATTGGTCATATCATTCACGTATAGCAAGAAAAGAACTGGACCAAGGACCGAGCCCTGAGGAACCCCACAACATACTTTTTGTGATGATGAAATTTCTTCTTTAGTTTTCAAAATTTGTTCACGATTATATATGACTGAATCCACTCATAGGAGAGCCCCCTGAAACCATAGTAATGCAGTTTCCGGAGAAATATTTTATGGTCGTCACAGTCAAAAGGTTTTGACAGGTCGCAGAAGACCGCTGCAACAGCATCACCACCATTGATGTCAGTGTAGACCTTGTAATGATTTTTTCCTCAGTAGGGCTTTAGAAACATCATCAGTAAGACAGGAGTACAACGCTCATCCTGTAACATGCATCCCAGATCGTTCTCCTACCTCCCAATGATTCCTACATGCACTAGCATATTTCCGAACACTAAATTCATAACGCTGTGACAGATAACAACACAACAACAATCGATGGAACAATTAGAGAAAGAGGTTCGTTCTAAGAAGGTTCTAGAACAACAAGAAGGAGACGGAGAAGGTTCTCGAACCAAAGCCTGCCAAGTGATCTCATATATAAACGGCCGAATAACTGCCGTCAGTCAGTCGAGCAGCGAGTGTCAGAGAGACAGTTATATACCGTGTGATATAAATCGTATTACATGAATAGTAGTTGTAAGTTCGATATAAAATAGTGTTTCTTAAGTTCAAATAAATCCGTTCGAAAATAAATAGTGTCGTGTTCGCTTCTGCACCCGAATAACGTAACAACCTCATACAATAAATTGAAAATAGCATCCGTTGTATTTTTATTGTTTTGAAATCCAAAGTGAATATCGCTTATGATATTATGGTTGGAGAGAAAATGCATTATTCTTATTTCCACCAACTTTTCGATTATTTTTGCAATAGTGGGGATAAGAGCAATTGGACGGTAGTTGGAAGGTTCGTCAGGATCACCTCCTTCATGAAGGGGGAATATACCTGAAGTGTTTGATTGTTCAGGAAATAATCCATCATGAAATGATCAGGTGAACAAGTACTATGAGTGCATCATCAGGTAGGTTTTCAATTGTCCGGATAGATATTTTGTTACGTTGGCCTTAGGGGCTACTTTTGAAATAGGGGTTTTGGGTACAAAGTATACTTGTTAGGTATAAAGCCAGAATACTGAATCTCCATTCGAGTTGCCAATTAGATGGTATTATTACAACTGACAATTGTACATCATGTTTTACAAGGTGTAACTTTGCATGGTGTCTCTCCGACCCCGCACACTTGCTGAGCAAGCCCAAAAGACGTCGTCGTTGGATACACGTTGAAGTATCGGGAACAGTGGCGTATCGCGACACTCCCCCATGTTGAAAAAACATCGTCCCGATGTTTAGACTGGCACAACGACGAGAAGTCCTGTCAAGCGGTCGAAGTCTTCAGGATCCATGGTTGACAATTCGTTCTATCATACATGATGCCTGTAACAATAAGACAAGAGCAGTAAAAGTTCTACAACAAAACAAAACAAAAGAAAAATCATCATTATTTGTCTTTTTCCCTAAACCTATTTTTCAAACATCCATCTCCAAGCATACATTTTTTCTAATTTTACTTAAAACTAATACAATTCCAGAGATAATTGATCTCTTTCGCCAGACTACATTATTTTTCTCCTAATACTACTTATTCTAATCGCGATTCTTTCTGGTATATACCTATCACCTATTTTTCACTTCTAACTTTTTTCTTAGTGTTTTTTGATGTTACTACATTTTCTTCGGCCGTTTGTTTTTGATCTTCCTGTATAATTCCTTCCTCTATCGATTTGTTAGCTTCACTGATTTCATTTTTCCTTATAGTATACAATAACAACCACACTATCAATACCATAATTACAATGATCACAAAAATTGAACTAATATCATTTAAAATAACGTTAACATCCGCTGACTTAGCAGTAGGGACTAAACCAAATCCCACTAAATATGGATTCCTGACAATAATGACTACAACCAGGGCCGTAGTGACAAAACTTATTACATTGATTATTTTCCACCCTTTTTCAAAAACTTGCGTGGGCACCCATGATTCATTTAATTCGAGATTTTCTAAATTCATTTGAGATTTTGGCTCGTTTAATTTCAACTTTGGCTCTTCTAATTGCCACTTCTCATTTAAACATTCTGAAAAGTTCTCAAAGTTGAGCACAACAGCACCTACTTCGTAATCAGAGGCGTCCGTATGAATTTATATAGGGAGATTACTACTGAAATGATGCAAGACTGGAAAATTGATTAATCGCGTTTTCAATTCATCAAAAGCCTTCTGCTCGACTTCAGTCCAAAGAAATTTTGTATCTTTTCTCGTCAAAAGAGTCAGTGGTCGTGCAATGTCAGCAAAAGATTTCATGAATTTACGATAGTAGTTACAAAGACCCACGAATGACTGTACATCTTTGACTTTTTTAGGAACTTGAAAATTAGTGATTGCCAAAAGTTTGTCCGGGTCAGGGGACAGACCTTCTGTACTTGCAACGTACCCTAAAATTTTGACTTGTTGAAACCCAAAAGAACATTTTGATGGTTTTAATTTTAAATTTGCTTGTCTAAATCTCTCTGAAACAGAACGTAACTTATCGAGATGATCCTCAAAATTTTCACCCTTGATTGAAACATCATCTGAATACACAATGCAAGTATTGTATTTCAACCCTGACAAAACTTGGTCCATACATCTTTGGAAGCATGCTGGACTTGACGCGAGGCCAAAAGGTAAGACTGTGAATTCATACAGCCCTTCAGGAATTATAAATGCAGTTTTTGGTCTATCTTTTTCAGCGATATTGATCTGCCAATAGCCTGAGAACAAATCGAGTGTCGTATAGAATTTAGAACCTTCTAGAGCGGAGAGCAAATCATCAATGACTGGTAATGGATACGAATCACTTTTTATTACTTTGTTTAATTCCCGATAGTCGACACAATAACGCCAGGACTCATCTTTTTTCCTAACTAGAACTACGGGTGAAGCCCACGGACTATAGGATTTTCTGATAATGCCTGCATTAAACATTTCCTGTACCTGTTCGCCTATTATTTCGCGCTCCCTCGTACTCAGTCTATAAGGTGGTAAGTGAACAGGATTTGCGTTTCCCGTTTTTATCGTCTGTTCGCAAACGTTTGTCCTTCCTAACTCATAATTACTAGTTGCGAAAACATCTGCAAGTTCATTCAATAAATTCATCATTTTTTGTTTTTCTTGTGTAGATAAACTCTCGTTAAGCTTAATGCCCATTTCCGAAACATCTGTGTACAAGATTTATGGTCATTAAGAACAACAGAACCGCCGCATTTTGGATCATCCTGTATAAAACAGGGAAAGACATTATGATTACTTTTAACTAACATTCCTTCGACATTTCTATTTTCGAAATGCGAGCTATCCTTTAACCTTGAATTTTCCTTGGCCATACCTAAACAAGTATTTTTGTAAATTTCTATATCGATTCCCGTGTCATTTGTTATGAAAAAGTACCGCTTCTCGTAATCAACCTTAGCAAGCTTTAAACCTCTACTTCTGAAATAACTGAAACACGGTTCATATTCCGTGTTTTCATAACATGAAATTAAAACCTCTGTCGTACTTTGCGACGGCAAAGTGATATGGCCAGCGCAACGGGTTTTATCGTCTCTAGTGGGTGTTACATCAAAACAATCTGTTATATTTGCGAATTTGAAATCGTATACTCTACTATTTAAACTAATTCTGACAGACTCAGTTACGAAATTTATCTCAGTTTTGTATTTCTTATTGAAATCATTACCTAGTATTACTTTATTTCCAAAATTATTAACTACTAAAAATTCATGTGTCAAGGCAATACCGCCAATTTTGAACTCTAATAAACATTTACCAATGATCCAAAGAAAATTTCCACTAGCTGATTTAACTTTCAAATTATTTACGTTTTCTAATTCAACACCTGTTCTAATAAGATCAGAATCAATCAAGCTGATTCCGGCCCCAGTATCACATATAAAATCAATATTTTTACCAAAAATACTACCAGTAACTTCGATAGGTGCGGGAAAATTGTTTGACTTAAATTGAAAAATTGTTATTTCCTCCAAATTTCGTTTTTTGAATCTACAAGTTCTCTTTTTATGCCCCAGACAGCTACAATAAAAACAACTAATTTCTAAATTTTCTTTATGATCTAAACGAGTGATGCCACTATTTTGTTCTAGTGGCCTGACTGGCCGTTTTTTGGACAATTTCTGGCGTAGTGACCAGGTTTATTACATTTAAAACAAACCACCCTTCCATCGGGTGTACGTGGTTCTTTTTTGACTTTAGAATCGTGAAACCCTTTATTCCCGTACCTATCTCTGTTATTATCCCTATAATAATGTTGAGCGACTAACCTATTTTTTGGAAAATTCTCCAGCTGTTGAACCCTGCGTCTGAGCTCCTCCACCTCTTCCAAGGCACTCTTGTTCGTCCTGCTGCTTGGTCGGTCCTGTCGGTGATCCTTTTCGAGGGATGTTCCAGCTCCAACCATGAATTCTGTGGCCTCTATCTTCTTCAAGTTACCTCTGAACTACTCCATGGTTGTGTTGTTCATCAGATTTACCTTTTCCAAAATCTTCGGTCGTTGTCCTCTGAGAATAAATCCGATTTTCTCCATTTCCGGCATCGCTGCGTTGACATTGTGACACAGCTTCGTCATTTCGTGAAAATAGGTCCACACGTCTTCTCTGTCACTTTGGGTTCGGATCAGCAATCGGAAATAATTCTGCTCCTTTTCAGCTGCGTTATCGAAAGCTGATTTCAGTCGGTCCTCGATTTCATCGAAAGTAGCACACCCTTCTTCGATTGTTTCGTAATAATCAAGAGCTGCTCCTTCGAGGTAGCATGGTAACTGAATCATTTTTGTGGCTTCTGTCCATCGGTTCGCCCTTGCTGCCCTCTTGAAATACTTCAAGAATTCTGTAACGTTTTCCCCTGGCTTACCCGCAAATGATCTTGGGTTGACGGACGTATAGACTTCCTGGGGTGGTGCTTCGTCTCCCATTATTTCTGGCTGTGTCTCTGTGGTTTGTCTAGAGCTCGGTCTGGAACTCTCAGAGTTCGTTTCAAAGTTTTCTTCGTCCGAGCTTGAGCTTTCCGATAGGCTTTCTCTAGATGCTTCTTCGTTACTTGGCTGATGTTCTTGTTTCTTCTTCCTGAATCTTGTTAGCATGGATGTGCCTCCTTGGCACGAACACTTGATTTATTTCAATTCGCTGGGAACTGCACGGCGCTTCCACCACTTGTTACGTTGGCCTTAGGGGCTACTTTTGAAATAGGGGTTTTGGGTACAAAGTATACTTGTTAGGTATAAAGCCAGAATACTGAATCTTTATTCGAGTTGCCAATTAGATGGTATTATTACAACTGACAATTGTACATCATGTTTTACAAGGTGTAACTTTGCATGGTGTCCCTCCGACCCCGCACACTTGCTGAGCAAGCCCAAAAGACGTCGTCGTTGTTGGATACACGTTGAAGTATCGGGAACAGTGGCGTATCGCGACAATATCATCAATGCCAGAAGATTTTTTATTCTTTATCATTGAAATGACTTGTTTCAGTTCTTGAAGATCAGTATCATGGAGTACAAAGGTTTCGTATCTTCTGAAATAGATATAGAAGATCTCAGAGTAAGTCTATAACTGTAGGCATTTCAGATGCTAGAACGCAAAGTTAGAGTGTGAATATAGTCGGAGTCGGAGTTTCTTGTTTTGCCTGTTGTGTGCGTTAAACCCGATTTGATGTCGTCTTATATGATCGTTGTGAACTACTATGCCCCAGAGGTATCCATGTGAGATGATAAAATACAGAGATACAGTGTGCAGACTGATGTTGTCGAAGTATCTTCACTTGCCTATTGTTCTCGTTATCTGTCCTTCGAAGCCGTCTTATATGGTCAGTGCGATCGTATCTGCTATAACTGTAGGCATGTCAGATGCTAGAATGCGAAGTTACAGTGTGAACATAGTTGAAGTCGAAGTTTCTTGTTCTGCCTGTTGTGTGTGTTATACCCGGTCCGATGTCGTCTCATATGATCGATGCGAACTGATATGCTCCAGAGGTATTTATGTGAGATGATGGAATACAGAGATTCAGTGTGCGGACTGATGTTGTCGACGTATCTTCACTTGCCTATTGTTCTCATTATGGGTCCTTCAAAGTCGTCTTAGATGATCATTGCGATCGTATCTGCTATAACTGTAGGCATGTTAGATGCTATAATGCGGAGTTACAGTGTGAACATAGTCGAAGTCGAGGTTACTTGTTCTGCCTAATGTTCGCGTTATACAAGATTCAATGTCAACTCATCTGCTTCTCGTTATATTATGTCCTTCGAAGTCGTCTTATATGGTCAGTGCGACCGTATCTTCTATAGCTGTAGGCATGTCAGACGCAAGAATGCGTTGTTACAGTGTAAACATAGTCGGAGTCGAAGTTTCTTGTTCTGCCTGTTGTGTGCATTCTACATGCTTCGATGTCGTCTCATATGATCGTTGCGAACATATATGCCCCAGAGGTATCCATGTGAGATGATAGAATACAGAGATACAGTGTGCAGACTGATATATGTTGTCGAAGTATCTTCACTTGCCTATTGTTCTCGTTGAATGTCCTTCGAAGTCAACTTATATGGTCATTGCGATCGTATCTGCTATATCTGTAGGCATGTCAGATGCAAGAAAGCAAAGTAACAGTGTTAACATATTCGAAGGCGAAGTTTCTTGTTCTGCCTGTTGTGTGTGTTATACCCGCCTCGATGTCGTCTTATATGATCGTTGCGAACATATATGCTCTAGGTATCTATGTGAGATGATAGAATACAAAAATACAGTGTGCAGACTGATGTTGTCGAAGTATCTTCACTTGCCTATAGTTCTCGTTATGAGTCTCTCAAAGTCGTCTTATATGGTCAGTGCGATCGTATCTGCTATAGCTGTAGGCATGTCAGATGCTAGAATGCGGAGTTACAGTGTAAGCAATGTCGGAGTTGAAGTTACTTGTTCTGCCTGTTGTGTGCGTTATATCCGCTTTAATGTCGTCTTATATGATAGTTGCAAACTCATATGCTCTAGAGGTAACCATGTGAGATGATAGAATACAGAGATACGGTGTGCGGACTGATGTTGTCGAAGTATCTTCACTTGCCTATTGTTCTCGTTATATGTCCTTCGAAGTCGTCCTATATGGTCAGTGCGATCGTATCTCCAATTATTGTAGGCATGTCGAAGTCGAAGTTTCTGGTTCTTCCTGTTGTAAGCTTCATTCTGATTTAGGAAACACTAGACAATGTCTACCTATAAGATGTATAACCGACTTATTATCAAGATTGATAAATTCGAAGTTCTGGCGAACACGCCAGTTTACCGACTCTTGATTGTTGGAATCGAAGTTTTTAGTAGATATAAGAAACTATAGTACTCCACTCGCATATAATGAGCTGTCATATATACTCCTTGAATGGGCATTTCAGATGCTAGAATGCAAAGTTTCAAAGTAAACATAGTCGAAGTCGAAGTTTCTCGTTCTGCCTGTTGTGTGCGTTATACCTGCTTCGATGTCGTCTCATATGATCGTTGCGAACTTATATGCTCCAGAGGTATCTATGTGATATATTTGGAAACAGAGATACAGTGTGCAGACTGATGTTGTCGAAGTATCTCCACTTGCCTATTGTTCTCGTTATAAGTCCTTCAAAGTCGTCTCATATGGTCAGTACGATCGTCAGATTCTAGAATGCAAAGTAACAGAGTAAACATAGTCGAAGTCAAGGTTACTTGTTCTGCCTGTTGTGTGCGTTATACCCGATTCGATGTCAACTCATATGATCGTTGCGAACTACCATGCTCCAAAGGTATCCATGTGAGTTGATAGAATACAGAGATACAGTGTGCAGACTGATGTTGTCAAAGTATCTTCACTCGCCTATTGTTCTCGTTATATGTCCTTCGAAGTCGTCTTATATGGTCAGTGCGATCGTACCTGCTATTGTTGTAGGCATGTCAGATGCGAGAATGCGGAGTTACAGTGTAAACATACTCGGAGTCGAAGTTTCTTGTTCTGCCTATTGCGTGCGCTATACCCGCTAATGACGTCGTACTAATTTTTGTGTTTCTCATTTTCATGATACAATGTTCAGACTTCCTCCATGGGGTAGGCCGTTGCGAAAGTCGACAAGGTTGTTGGGGTATTTTTTGATTCAGATTTTCGAAATTCATTGCCGTTCTCGAGATATTTGAGAGAATATAAATATCAGGACTTAAAAAAATTCCATCAAAAATGATACTTTTCCAATTTTTTTCTTCCAGTCAAGAGGCAATTTCGAGTTACAATGTATAAAGACTTTCTCGTTGGTCGTCTTGATTTCTATTGAATTCCGGGCAGGAAACACACACTTGTCACTCACTTTTTTTTCAATGAACTTAGAATTATTTCGCGTCATGACGTCGTACTAATTTTTTTGTTTTTCGTGATACGGTGTTCGGATTTTCTCCATGTGGTAGGCTTTTGCGAAAGTCGACAGGGCGTTGGAAGATTAAGATTTTCTATATTCATTGCCGTTCTCGAGATATTTGAGGAAATATGAATATCGGGATTTGAAAAAATCTCATCAAAAATATTACTTTTCCAATTTTTTTCTTCCAGTCAAGAGGCAATTTTGAGTAACAATGTATGAAGACTTTTTCGTTGGTCGTCTTGATTTCTATCAAATTTCGGGCAAAAAACACACACTTATCACTCACTTCTTTTGCAATGAACTTAGAATTATTTCGCGTCATGACGTCGAATTAATTTTTTTGTTTTTCGTGATACGGTGTTCGGACTCTCTTCATGTGGTAGGCTTTTGCGAAATTCGACAGGGCGTTGGAATATTCTTTGATTCAGATTTTCTATATTCATTGCCGTCCTCGAGATATTTGAGAAAATATGAATATCGGGACTTTGAAAATTTTCATCAAAAATGATAATTTTCTAATTTTTTTTCCAGTAAAGAGGCAATTTTGAGTAACAATTTATATATACTTCCTTGTTGGTCGTCTTGATTTCTATCGAATTTTGAGCAAAAAACATACAATTGTCACTCACCTCGTTTTTTTCAATGAACTTAGATTTATTTCGCGTCATTACGTCGTACTAATTCTTTTGTTTTTCGTGATACGGTGTTCGGACTTTCTCCATGTGGTAGGCCTTTGCAAAAGTCGACAAGGGTGTTGGAGTATTTTTAGATTTATATTCTCGATGTTTTGTGCCGTTCTCGAAATATTTGTGAAAATATGAATATCGGGATTTGAAAAAATCTCATCAAAAATATTACTTTCCCAATTTTTTTCTTCCAGTCAAGAGGCAATTTTGAGTAACAATGTAAAAGGACTTTTTCGTTGGTCGCCTTGATTTCTATCGAATTTCGGGCGAAAAACACAAACTTATCGAAAAGGAATATTCTCAGATATATTATAAACATGAAAAAATGGATACATTTGAATAAATATACATTGAGAATTCGCATTCTCTATGTGATGAAATTATTAATTCTTTCTCGGCATATTCAACAGAAAACAACTACTTTCCTGGCTATATGCCACGACGAACATTGAATTATATCAATTGAACATACACGATAGGAATTTGAGCATAAAATGAATATCGTCTGAAATTGAGAATTGACATTCTCTTCCAGAATCGGATGAATACTATGATGAATATAACGATATAAAAAATATATTACTTACCAAATTGGTATGAAAATTGGAATGTATGGGAGAAATATACTAGTATACATACTCTGTTCTTGTTGAGTCGTGAATTTATCAAAAATCATCCGTATCCATGATGTTTGGGATATATGCACATCTCTTTCACATAGGTTAGATGATTTTGATTCGAATAAAATTCATTTCGAGTTTCAAACTCTCCTCGTCGTGGCATATAGCCAGGAAAGTAGTTGTTTTCTGTTGAATATGCCGAGAAAGAATTAATAATTTCATCACATAGAGAATGCGAATTCTCAATGTATATTTATTCAAATGTATCCATTTTTTCATGTTTATAATATATCTGAGAATATTCCTTTTCAATACTTTCATACCCAATCAAGGGGTTCAAACTTGAACGATGGAAACTTGTTATTTTTATAGACCTTCAATCGCAGATTCGTGATTGGGTTTTTCTCAATTCAGAATTTCTTTCCACGCCCTGTATGATAAATGTCAGTTTGTCATACATCTAAAACAAACTTATCATTCACTATTTTTTTTCAATGATTTTAGAATTATTTCGCGTCATGACGTCGTACTAATTTTTTTTGTTTTTCGTGATACGGTGTTCGGACTTTCTCCATGTGGTAGGCCTTTGCAAAAGTCGACAAGGGTGTTGGAGTATTTCTCGATTTATATTCTCGATGTTTTGTGCCATTCGTGAAATATTTGTGAAAATATGAATATCGGGATTTGAAAAAATCTCATAAAAATATTACTTTCCCAATTTTTTTCCAGTAAAGAGGCAATTTTGAGTAACAATGTAGGCATAGAGAATTTTCCGTTGATCGTCTTGATTTCTAACGAATTTTGGGCAGAAAACATATAATTGTCACTCACCCTTTTTTTCTCAATTATTTCTGATTAAATTTTTCAAAGTCCCGATATTCATATTTTCTCAAATATCTCGGAAACGGCACAAAATATCGGAAATCTGAATCGAAATATACCCCAGCACCATTGTCGACTTTCGCATAGGCCTACCACATGGAGAAATTCCGAACACCGTATCACGAAAAACAGAAAAATTAGTACCACGTCATGACGCGAAATAATTCTAAGTTCATTGAATAAAAAAAGGTGAGTGACAAGTGCATGTTTTTCGTCCAAAATTCGATAAAAATTTTGACGACCAACAAAGGAGTCTTCATGAATTGTTACTCAAAATTGCCTCAATACTGGAAAAAAAATTGGACAAGTTTTATTCTTGATGAAATTTTTCAGTCCCGATATTCATATTTTCTCAAATATCTCGAGAACGGCACAAAATATCGGAAATCTGAATCGAAATATACCCCAACACCCTTGTCGACTTTCGCATGGGCCTACCACATGGAGAAAATCCGAACACTATATCACGAAAAACAAAAAAAATTGTACGACGTCGTGACGCGAAATAATTCTAAGTTCATTGAGAAAAAAAAAAAAAAAGTGAGTGACAATTGTATGTTTTTCGCCCGAAATTCGATAGAAATCAAGACGACCAACAGAAAAGTCTCTATACATTGATACTCAGAATTGCCTCTTTACTGGAAAAAAAATCGGAAAAGTATTATTTTTGATGAAATTTTTCAAAGTCTCGATATTCATATTTTCTCAAATATCTCGAGAACGGCACAAAATATCGAAAATCTGAATCGAAATATACCCCAACACCCTCGTCGACTTTCGCGAAGGCCTACCACATGGAGAAAGTCCGAACAATGTATTATGAAAAATAAAAAAAAACTAAGATAATTCTGAGTTCATTGAAGAAAAGAAGTGAGTGACAAGTGTATGTTTTTCCCCGAAATTCAATGGAAATCAAGACGATCAACGAAAAAGTATCTTCACATTGTTACTCAGAATCGCCTCTTTACTGGGAGAAAAAATTGGAAAAGTATAATTTTTGATGAATTTTTTTCAAGTCCCGATATTCATATTCTCTCAAATATCTCGAGAACGGCTCAAAATATCGAAAATCTGAATCGAAATATACATCAAAACCCTTGTAGACTTCCGCAACGGCCTACCACATGGGGAAAGTCTGAACATTAAATCACGAAAAACTGAAAATTCAGTACGACGTCATGACGCGAAATAATTTTAAGTTCATTGAAAATAAAAAGTGAGTGACAAGTGTACGTTTTTCGCCCGGAATTCAATTGAAATCAAGTCGACCAACGGGAGAGTCTCTTCACATTGTTACTCAGAATTGCCTCTTTACTGGGAAGATAAAATTGGACAAGTATTATAATTGATGATATCTTCTTGAGTCCCGATATCCATATTTTCTCAAATATCTCGAGAACGGCAAAAAATATAGAGAATTTAAATCAAAGAATACCCCTCAAATATACCCCAACACCCTTGTCGACTTTCGCAACGGCTACCACATGGAAAAAGTCCGAACATTGTATCGCGAAAAACACAAAAATTAGTACGACGTCATGACGTGAAATGATTCTAAGTACATTGAATAAAAAAAAAGGAGTGACAAGTGTATGTTTTTCGCCCGAAATTCGATAGAAATCAAGACAACCAACGAAAAAGTCTTCATAAATTGCTAGCAGAATGTCTAACTAATACAGTTCACTCGTTGTCAATATTCACCCCTCAGAAAAATCCTGAAACATGACAAACGACCTGTTGAATTCTTTAATGATCACCTACGACATATGAGAAATACTCTTCATTCTATGAAAATTATTAGTGACTTTTCTGATGATCCCACCTCCACTCAAGCTTACAAGAACTCCAAACACCAATACCAATTGTCAATCAATCAAGCAAAAAGAAATTGTAATGATAACTTTCTTCAAGCATCCAACAATGAACCGTTGGATGCTTGGAGGCTAATCAACTATGAAAGAGATTCCGCTAGTAAACTTAATTTTAACGCCGAGATTGACCCTGATGACTTCAATTTATTCTTCACAGATATAGCCGAACAAATCATTTAAACTCTACCCAAAAATAATCTGAACCCAATAAATTGCCTAGCTCATTTACCAAAACCAAGAGAATCACTCTTTATGCTGCCTGTTGACTCTGAGGAAGTGAAATTAGCTATTCATAAGCTGAAAAATTCTAGTTGTTCGGATATCTATCACTTGAACAGCAAAATCATAAAAGAAATAATTGAATACTTGACTGAACCACTAACAGCGCTCATAAATCGCTGCCAAAGTGGAGGTCACTTTCCTGATATATTCAAAGTGAACAAAGTCATTCCAATTCATGAAAAAGGTGATTATACACTGCTAGACAACTATAGACCTATCTCCATAATTCCCATCTTTGGAAAAATCATAGAAATCATTCTTAAAGACCGCCTAACTAGTTTTTTTCAAAGACACACTATCATAAATGACCACCAGTACGGGTTCCTTAGCAACCGTTCGACAATTGTAGCAGTCCTGGAGGTAGTCCGTAACATTGTTGAGAATCTCGAGAGAGCGAACATACTGCTGTCACAATGTGAGACTTGAGTAAGGCTTTCGATTGTGTTAACCACGATTTACTGGTAGAGAAGCTCAATTTCTACGGGATTCGTGGTACGGCATCGGACCTTCTCAAGTCTTAGGAAGCAATCCGTCTGTATAGAAAATTCTTGCTCTGATGTTAGGCATATAAAACACGGAGTTCCTGAGGGCTCTATACTCGGTCCCATACTATTTGTAATATACATCAACGACATTTTTACCCACTTATTGCCTAACATCTGTGTATGTTATGCAGACGACACAACGATGTTGCGAGCTGGCACTAGTGCTGTAGAACTCATGCAAACTACCAACAGAGTTGAAGAGAAAGCAGAAGAGTGGTTTTCCGCAAACATGCTGAAACTTAACAAAAACAAATCGCAAAAAATTTTGATCTCAACAAACAATAACCTGATATCTTATCAACATACCAAATTACTAGGCATTGTTCTAGATGATGGTTTGAGATGGGAAAATCACTTAGATCAGCTTTGCAAAAAACTTGCTACCCAGCTTTATTTACTTCGTCAGATGAAGAAAGTGTTGAGTATGGAAGTATTACTTATATCTTATCACAGCCTATTTCAGTCACACCTTTCATATGGAGTTTTACTATGGGGCAATTCAACTTATTCAATTAGAGCTTTTCGCATGCAGCTTTTCTAGCTGCGGTGAAATATGACGAACACTGCAACGAAAAAGTCTCTCAACATTGTTACTCAAAATTGCCTCTTTACTGGAAAAAAAATTGGAAAAGTGATATTGTTACGTTATTCGGGTGCAGAAGCGAACACGACACTATTTATTTTCTAACTGATTCATTTTATCTGAAGAAACACTAATTTATATCGAACTTATTACTACTATTTATGTAAAACGATTTATATCACGCGGTATATAGCTGTCTCTGTGACACTCGCTGCTCGACTTCCTGACGGCAGTTATTCAGCCGTTTATATATGGGATCACTTGGCAGGCTTTGGTTCGAGAACCTTCTTGAATGATCTTCCGTCTCCTTCTTTTCGTTCTAGAAGCTTCTTAGAACAAACCTCTCTCTCTAATTGTTCCATCGATTGTTACCAGAAAATTCCAGAATCTTCTGTGACGTTATCTGTCACTGCGGCATATACTGAGTGTTCGGAAATATGCTAGTGCATATAGGAATCATTAGGAGGTAGGAGAACGATCTAGGATGCGTGTTACAGGATGAGCGTTGTACTCCTGCCTTCCTGCTGATGATTCTAGTGCCCCGTCAAGGGGAATATCATTACACTGCCCCCTCCTCAAAACGCATTCCTCCTGGACTGCATTCGGATTGTTATGAAGATAAGGACAAGTGGTCTCATTTCTACAACGTGCAGTATGGTAGAAATAGCATGGCACTGTCTTTTCTCTTGGAGTTTCTTTGGAGTTCCAGCAGCATACCAGAATTTCAACTCCGGTGAATCTAAATAAAACCTCTAGCATGTTCCTTACAACTCTCCAATTCAAGCCATCCAGTCCACACCCCAGCTTTGGAACAGCTATCTTCTGTATGTCCTTCTCGAGTATAATGCTTCGCAAGTCGACTAGCGTCTCCCAGAGGTCCTCGTAAGTGGGTTTCACAGTAGATCTTTCTTTCGTTATAAGATAAAACAGGGACCTTTTCCCTTCAGTGCTGATATCTTCTATTTCTAGTGCTCGACCGACGGAGGGACCTTGTTGGTGAAGCTCCTCTAACTTCCCGAACTTCCTCATGAAATTGTTCGCTATTTCTTGAGACTTCTGAAGATCCTCGGCGACGCAGTGAGCTAGTGCGTATTCTACAGGAATGGCAAAAAGGTCGCGGTGCTCTTCTTTGGTGACGCCAAACCTTGCTTTTGATGAACCACTGTATGTCCCAATGAATTCGTCGAATGTAAGCTCCTTTCCTTCCGGACAAATTTGTTGAACTTGTTGATCTTGTGTTCCCTCGAATGGTGCTAGTCTATTGGAATGAACGACTCTTAGTTTGCCACTGGGTTCTCTACTGATGCGGTAGATGACATCGTTGATCTTCTTCTTGACGGTATAAGGTCCTTTCCAGGATCTCTGTAGTTTTGGACGAATACCTCGTTTATTTCGTGGATTGTACAACCACACCAGGTCTCCTTCGGCGTATCCTGCACCCCCAGCTCTGATGTCGTATCGGTCTCTCATGCGATCGCTGGCGATTTTGAGATTAGAACGAACCAATTCGTGAATATCGTTCATTTTTTTCATCAGATTCGTGACGTAATCTTTCCCCACTATGTACTCACCAGGTCTACATCCGAAGACCAAGTCACATGGAAGCCTCATCTCTCGTCCAAATAGAACCTTCGCCGGAGTCTGTCCTGTAGATTCCTGTACTGCAGATCTATAGGCCATCAAGAAGAAAGGAATATGTTGATCCTAGTCTTGTTGGTGTTGATCTACGACTTTGCAGAGATACCTCCCTATGGTTCGGTTCATTCGCTTCACCATGCCATCTGACTGTGGATGTAATGGAGTTGTTCTTATTTTCTTGATTTCTAACTTCTCGCTCATCTTCTTAAACACTTCACCCTCGAAGTTTCGACCCTGATCAGAGTGAAGTTCCAATGGCACCCCAAAACGACTGATGAGTTGATTCATTAGGACATCGGCGACAGTTACGGCTTCCTGGTAAGGGATCGCATACGCTTCCAACCACTTGGTGAAGTAGTCCATGCAGACAAGGATGTATTTATTTCCATTATCAGTCACTGGAAACGGCCTCGCAATATCCATAGCAATCCTCTCGAGAGGGCTTCCTACATTGTACTGTCTCATGGGTGCCCTTGGTTTACGATGAGGCCCATTGCTGGCAAAGCACACGGTGCATTTACGGCACCACTTCCTGACGTCGTCACTGCAGTTCACCTAGTAGAACCGCTCTCGTACCCGCTGCAGTGTCTTCCTCACTCCTAGATGTCCCCCTGAAGGTCCATCATGTACATATCCAAGTACTTCCGACACTCGGCTCCTAGGAATGACCAACTGCATCCGATTATCCGACCCATCATCGCTCTCGAGATTCCTCTTGAGCAGGTCATCTTCTAATACTCTTCAGTACGCCTCCAAAGTCTGTGGAGATGGAGCTTCTTCTTGCCAAGAAGGACGACGATTCGCTTTCTTCCATTCTAGAAGCTTGCGAAGTTCTGGGTCCTTTTCCTGCTCTTGCTTGATTTCTGCAGGTAACCAATCTTCATTGACAACGGTGGTTCTGTAGAGGGCTGCTTCCTCATCCTCCAAACGACTACAATGTGAGCACTCAGGTGGACATGGCCTTCTGGACAATGCATCTGCATTCTTATGACTCGTCCCCACTCGGTGTGTTATCTCGAAGTCATATTCCTGGAGCCTCTCGATCCAACGAGCTACTTGGCCTTCGGGGTTCTTGAAATTCAGGAGCCACTTAAGTGCAGCGTGGTCCGTCCTGAGTAGGAATTTTCGTCCATAAAGGTACTTATAGAAGTGCTTCACTGATTCTACCATGGCCAATAGTTCCCTCCTGGTAACGCAGTAGTTTTGTTCTGCCTTCGATAGCACCTTGCTGAAAGTAACCGATGACTCACTCTGGCACATCTTGATACTGCGAGAGGACTCCGCCAATGTCGATATTAGTGGCATTTGTGTCAAGAATGAATTGTCCTTGTGGAAGTGGATATTCAAGAATCGGTGTCGTGGTCAAGCGTTCTTTCAGATCATCAAAGGCGGCCTGGCATTCTGGATCCCAGTGGAAGGGACGTGCTTCCTCGGTGAGACGAGTCAGGGGCTTTGCGATATATGAAAACATTCGAACGTAACGTCGATAATAAGTGCAGAGCCCAAGAAAGCTCCTGAGTTGATGCTTATCTCTTGGTACCGGCCATTGCTTTACTGCTCGTACCTTCTCAGGGTCGATTTCCACACCCTGCCTTACTACGACGTGTCCCAAGTAGTTAACCCGTTTTTGCAGCAGATGGCATTTCTTCAGATTGAGTGTGAGGTTTGCAGCCTGAAGTCTTTTCAAAACTTCCTCTAGGTTAGCCAGATGTTCTTCAAAAGTTTTACCGATCACGATGATGTCATCCAGATAAACCAGGCATGTCTTCCAGGAGAGTCCCGTCAACACATTCTCCATGATTCGTTCGAAGGTGGCCGGAGCATTGCAGAGTCCGAGAGGCATTACCTTGGATTGCCATAACCCAGTGCCGATGGTGAAAGCTGTCTTTTCCTTATCTGCCGGATCCATTCCAACCTGCCAATATCCACTTTTCAGGTCCAGAGTGGAGAAAAGGTTCGATTCCGCCAACGTGTCGAGTGTGTCTTCAATTCGAGGCAAAGGATAACTGTCCTTCTTCGTCACGTTTTTCAATCGGCGATAGTCCACGCAGAAACGAGAGTTTCCATCTTTCTCCTTCACTAGTACTACTGGTGAAGCCCAAGGACCATCGGATGGCTCGATTACCCCGTCTTGTTCCATATCCTGGTTGATCATTTCTGCGATTTCTCTCTTGGCCTGTGGTAATCTCCGGGCTGGTTGACGAATCGGTCTGGTATCTTCCGTATCGATTTTGTGACTGACGATGTTGGTTCTACCGGTTTTTCCATTGGCAGATATGAAAATGGATCTATACCTCTGCAGTAACTCGGTTAACTTCTTCTTTTGTCGGTTGTTGAGTGAGTCGCTTGCAGCAGAGACGAGTTCATTATACTCGCCGGCCCCATCAGTGTTGGTTCTACCTGTTTTTCCATTGGCAGGTATGAAAATGGATCTATACCTCTGCAGTAACTCGGTTAAATTCTTCTTCTGTCGGTTGTTGAGTGAGTCGCTTGCAGCAGAGACGAGTTCTTCATACTCGCCGGCCCCATCAGTGGTTGCTGTCACCTGGTGGATTATGGAGGCTGCTGAGACACAGGTTCCAATCTTCGTTTTTTTGCCAATTGTCAGAGGGTAATTATTTATGTTGATAAATCGAACAGGTACATGGTCGTCTGCTGACAGTGAAGCCTTGCCGTTTAAGATTCCACGTCCGACTTCTTCGTCTTGGTTCCAGGGTTCCATGATGATGGGACTTCCTTGCTCCAATGTACCCTCAATCCGCGCTGCTACAATTGTCTCGCTCCTTTTTTAGAGTGAAGCGAGAGATGCATTCCAGAGATAAGAAACTTCGAGTCAAAAATAATATCCATCGCTGGCGCGCGCTTATCTTTGGAACGGATCTATCGAGGTAGAGTGAAGCGAGAGATGCATTCCAGAGATAAGAAACTTCGAGTCGAAAATAATATCCATCGCTGGCGCGCGCTTATCTTTGCAACGGATCTATCGAAGTAGAGTAAGGCTCGAGCGCTCGGCGCTGCAACGTTGTCGGACGTATGTGTTTGGATGTTAATATTGTAACATTATTGTGTGCGGCAACGCTGTCTCGCTTCATGGCGTTCGAAGTTCCAGCAAAGCGAGAGATCCCTTAGAATGATAAGCGCGCGCTCGTATTGGAAACAAATACTTGAATTAATTATTTATTTTATAGTGGGTGACGTCATGCTGTTGTTTTTTCTTCTGGTAAAATGATCACGTGTGGGTACTCTCAAAATAGGATTTTTTATGGACAATTCGGAAATGCCAATATACCTTTATGCAAAGTCGCATGGTTTGAGGGATATCGTTCTACCATTGACATATGTCATTAATGGTACATAAATACGAAATGAAACTACTACGAGGAAAATTATTGTTAGATAATCAATTTATTTCACAGTGAAGCTTTTTTACAAAAAAGCATGATTCTTGAGAAGATGGCGGTCCATCCCAGTGAGTAGTCCAATCAGGTCGGTTATAATGGACGAAGCACGGCAGTTAAACTAAGAGACCATGACTACCAGCATAGGGAAATACACGCTTTAATCTTAACTGGAACGCGGCCTGTGTTCTAGCGAGAAGAGGGGTAGCGCTGGCGCGAGCTTATCGAAACCGCAACAATAACACTTTAATGACGATAACAAGATTGCATTTTCATATACAGGGCGTTTGAGTTGATTGAAAATTGAAAAAAATATATACAGTGTGTCCCACAGTTCGCGGTCCCATGTTTTAGCATGGAAGAAGTGTTTGAGTTGAAAGAAATATATACAGGGTGTTTGAGTTGATGAAGATTGAAAAAAATATATACAGGGCGGCCCATATGGGGGTGGAAGAATACGAAAACGAAGATGAATAAACTATTTATTTGAGTAATCCTTTTCTACAAAAATGACATGCCTCTTGAGAAGATGGCGGTCCATCCCAGTGTGTGGTCCAATCGGGACGATTATAATAAACGAAGCATGGCAGTTTGATTTGTAGGTTAAAGTTGCTGCGATATTCTTGAGGAAGTTTGTGCCACACCCTTTATAGCCCATAAGGATCTGCATATTCAATGAGACATTCTACTGGAATATAGTGCAATTCTTGTTCGGTGAATTTTAGCAGAGTGGTAGCAGGAGATTTCAGGAACTCTGAGAGCACAGCTATTTCAGATTTATCACAGGGTGTCTCAATACTGGAGAGTGGATTGCTTTCAATATCAATAGAACGTGGAAAAGTTTTAAAGAGCGAAAATTTTGCTATAATCGACACCAAGCATTGTGTGTGAGGAATGTGGAAAATTCTTGGATAAAACTAACCTATACCACCATATGAGGAATGCCCATAGAATGTTCGCCACCAATTCGAATAACCTAGCTGATTAGCGAATGGCAGTTAATGGATTCAGAAGTCTTCAGATCACACCTATAGAAGTATTCAGAGGTATTCGGAGATCTTCAGATCACGCCTTCAGATGTCTTCAGATGTCTTCAGATGTCTTCAGAGGTATTCAGAGGTCTTCAGATCACGCCTTCAGAGGTATTTAGATGTCTTCAGAGGTATTCAGATGTCTTCAGAGGTATTCAGATGTCTTCAGAGGTATTCAAGAGTCTTCAGTTGTATATCAGACACCATAGCGTTCACATCATGGAGTCTAAACCACATTCATCAGAGCAAGCATTAGATAAATATCACTGTGCAGATTATGATAATGCTTATGGACCGAAATATGTTGACGGCAGATGGACACTTGGACATAAGAATCTACGCTTCGAGGACCAATACATAGGCGTAGATAATGTCGATTTTAAAAGTACTCTGGGTCTTTTGGAATTATTATTTTCCAAGAACCCTCGAAATTACACTCCTCTGGATCACCAGATGTATAAACAGATGCTAGAAATCAGCACTTTTCATAGAGATCGATTAGAACGATTACGAGGACAAGCTGATAAGGAGAAATTCGATAAAATTATCAGACCCCTCTTCAAAAATAAGACCAAGCCTAAACGTCCAAAGTCGAGCGTGGAGCCTGAAGCCAGTATTGGGAATGAAGAGTACAATATTTTAGATGAATGGACAGATCCGAATATCTTGGTGGATAGACTGAGATATTTAATGGAATCAGATAAGAACAACAACGAGATCGCCTTTATTCTTACTGAACTTGAAAATGTTGGTATTATATCTAAAAATAAATGATGTCAAAATTATCCGTTTTCTATTCAACACCTGGTAGGCGAGTAGACTCACAATGACTACTCAACTTGGCATTCAAAAATATATATTCAAAAACCCTGTATAATGACTGGTAGGTAGTGTGATGAAATCATTGTCCGGTAATTGTAGTCTATAACTCAGCTGATTTAATCATCTTTCTAGGCTTTGAAACAATATAATTTTCTGTATACGCCAAATATAGAACAACCAAGATAACGGCACCCTGTTTCAACGCTCCAACTTGAACAACTATTTACACCTAAAACTCATATAACAGCTCAGGGTTTAACCATAGGAGGTATTCTGGTTGGTTCATGAAATATGTCAAACAACTCTCTACCAAAACTGGTAATCTAAGAGTCAGAGGAACGAGGGGATAGCGTTTAGTGCGATGGGATGTAATCCGCAGGAAGCGAAATAGGTATCATGTTTCGGGTGATCTAATATGAAAGCATACCTGATCAGACCTAAAAAAATTCTGTCACATAGTAATCTCATATATTGTAGGCCGATTCTCATAAGGAACATCAGTCACATGACCTGATAGATCGTGAAACGTTTACTTGGTCATAACTGCAGAAATATATGTTTCAACTATACGAGGTGTTTTTGAAATAATAATATGTATTCAGCACATCGAAATATAATATTCTCATATCAGATACCTTCAAATTCCTCAAATCAACAGGAAATTGCATCCTCGAAAATTGAACAAAAACAGGAAAACATTAAAACAATCTAAATAATTGAACTCTGCACAAAAAATTCATGTAGATGGAACGATATAGGATTGTTACAGAGTGAAACTATATAGGTGTAAAATTGGTCTCGCCTCACCTATATGTCATTCGATAGTATAAAAGTCTCGAGGTTCGAAATTTTCACGCTTATTCCAATACAGCCCAGTATATAGAAAAATGTGGTTATAAAGCATTTACCTTTAGCTTTTTTCACCTTAGCAGGCCTAGATTCGATGAAAATCTGAATAATGAATGAAAATAGTGAGAAGACAATTCAGATGAAACAAAAACCGCCATTCTCATATTCCCGTACATGATTCTTTGAAAGCACACTACCATCACAAATGATTCACACAAACGGCATTTTTGAAAAACAACGCCATTTAATCGACGAAAAATTTCACATAACGTCCACGATATGACTGAACAAATATAGAAATAGAAACTTGATAGCCAGCGGGAAACCTGATAACAGCTTCCTATCTTCCAATTAAACGTTGATATTGCATGTTTAGCAGACAAAAAATATGTTCTCAACAATATATGAACCACCACGAGGAAAAATATAATATACAGGACTCTTCAAAAATAGTTACTCAAAATTGCCTCTTTACTGAGAAAAGAAATTGGAGGAGTATTATTTTTGATGAAATTTGAAAAAAAAAGGTGAGTGACAAGTGTATGTTTTTCGCCCGAAATTCGATAGAAATCAAGTTGACCAACGAAAAAGTCTCTGAACATTGTTTCTCACAATTGCCTCTTTACTGGAAAAAAAAAATTGGAAGAGTAATATTTTTGATGAGATTTCATCAAGTCCCGATATTCATATTTCCTCAAATATAACGAAAACGGCACGAAACATCGAGAATATGAATCGAAAAATACTTCAACACCCTTGTCGACTTTTGCAAAGGCCTACCACATGGAGAAAGACCGAACACCGTATCACGTAAAACAGAAAAAATAGTACGACGTCATGACGCGAAATAATTCAAAATTCATTGAATAAAAAAGGACTCACCTTTTTATGTAGTAACAGTGTGAACAAAGTTGAAGTTTCTTGTTGTGCCACCTGGGTGCTTTATACCTGCTTGGAAGCCGTCTTGTATAGTCATTGCGAACTTGTGTGCTACAATAGTGTCCATGTGAGATGATAGGATAGAGATATATAGTGTGTAAAACAATGAAGTCGATGTATCTCCATCTCCCATTGTACTCGTTATATACCCTTCAAAAACGTTTTATACAGTCACTGCCATCGTGTTTGCTTCAACTGTATGCATGTCAGATGCTAGACTGCAGAGTTACAGTGTGAACATAGTCGAAGTTGAAGTTTCTTGTTCTGCAAACTGTGTGCGATATACCGCTTGAAAGTCGTCTTATATGGCCAATGCGAACTTGTCTGCTTCAATAGTGTCCATGTAGGATGATAGGAAATAGAGATATAGTGTGCACGACAATGAAGTCGATGTTATTTCATTTGCCTATTGTTCTCGTTATATACCTTTCAAAGTCGTCTTATACGGTCACTGCCATCGTATCTGCTTCAACTGTATGCATGTCAGTATCTAGACTGCAGAGTATTAGTGTAATCATATTCAAAGTCGAAGTTTCTTGTCTGCTTCAATGGTGTCCATATGAGATAATAGGATAGAGAGATATAGTGTGTACAACGATGAAGTCGATGAATCCCCATTTGCCTGTTGTATTCGCTATATATCCTTCAAAGTCATCTTATATGGTCACTGCAATCGTATCTGCTTCAACTGTATGCATTTCAGATGCTAGACTGCAGAGTAACAGTGTTAACAAAGTCGAAGTCGAAGTTTCTTGTTCTGCAAACTGTTTGCGTTATACCCGCTTGGAAGTCGTCTTATATGGTCAATGCAAACTTGTCTGTTTCAATAGTGTCAATGTAAGATGATAGGATAGAGATATATAGTGTGCAAAACGATGGAGTCGATGTATCTTCGTTTGCCTATTGTACTCCTCATATCCCTCCAGGCACTCAAATCTCGCAGGATACCGAGAGGGAACCTTTATCCCCCACTCCTGAGAAAAGCGACCTGACAGGAGGAGAGGTCACCAGTGCGGTGGCCTCCCTGGACCTGCACAAGAAGGTCAGATTTGCCGGCGCGACGAGGAAACGTCTAAGCCGATTGATCAAGAGCGGAGTTCCATACAAAACCGCCTTGGATCAAGTCCTGAAAGAGTTGGATGGGAAGAAGGGAGGGGATCAATCCCCCCCACTTCTAGCCACTAAACGAATGCGTTCGCAGGGCAGCACTCCAGAAGCGGCGGCGAAAAAGCCCCGTACTATGGAGGGCCCCAAAGAACACAAAAAGACGTTTGCAGCTGCAGCGCAGGGAGTCAAGGTGGGCATAATCCACCTGGACCACCCGGATGCTCAGTTGTCAAACGACCAGCTCCGCCTGCTACAGCGAGCCGTTATGGCCACTGTAGACAAACTACCGGACGATGGTCCCCAAGTCCGGTTCCAGAGCTGCACTATTCACCTTTTTATGTATGTATGTATGTTTTTCGCCCAAAATTCGATAGGAATCGAAATGACCAACGAATAAGTCTCCATAAAATGTTACTCAAAATTGCCTCTCTACAGGAAAAAAATCGGAAAAGTATTATTTTTGATGGAATTTTTCAGTCCTGATATTCATATTTTCTCAAATATCTCGGGAACGGCACAAAATATCGGGAATTTGAATCGAAATATACCCCAACACCCTTGTCGACTTTCGCAAAGGCCTACCACATGGAGAAAGTCTGAACAATGTATCACGAAAAACAAAAAATGTTGTACGACGTCATGACGCGAAATAATTTTGAGTTCATTGAAAAAAAGAAGTGAGTGCCAAGTGTATGTTTTTTGCCCAAAATTCGATAGTAATCAAGACGACCAACGAAAAGTCTCTTTACATTGTTACTCAGAATTGCCTTTTTACTGGGAGAAAAAATTGGGAAAGTATAATTTTTGATGAATTTTTTTTTAATCACCATTTTTATATTTTCTCAAATATCTCGAGAACGGCACAAAATATCGAAAATCTAAATCGAAATATACCCCAACACCCTGTCGACTGCCGCAACGGCCTACCACATGGAGGAAGTCCGATCATTATATCACGAAAAACTGAAAAATTAGTACGACGTCATGACGCGAAATAATTCTAAGTTTATTGAAAAAAAGAAGTGAGTGACAAGTGTATGTTTTTCGCCTGAAATTCAATTGGAATCAAGACGACCAACGAAAGGGTCTCTTTACATTGTTACTCAGAATTGCCTCTTCACTAGGAGGATAAAATTGGACAAGAATTATTATTGATGAAATCTTCTTGAGTCCCGATATCCATATTTTCTCAAATATCTCGAGAACGGCAAAAAATATAAAAAATCTAAATCAAAGAATACCCCAACACCCGTGTCGACTTCCGCATAGGCCTACCACATGGAGAAAGTCCTAACATTTTATCACAAAATACACGAAAAAATCAGTACGACGTCATGACGCGAAATAATTCTAAGTTCATTGAATAAAAAAAGGTGAGTGACAAGTGTATGTTTTTCGCCCAAAATTCGATGAAAATCAAGGCGACAAACGAAAAAGTCTTCATTAATAGTTACTCAAAATCGC
Organism: Phaedon cochleariae; assembly: GCA_918026855.4. NCBI lineage: Eukaryota > Metazoa > Arthropoda > Insecta > Coleoptera > Chrysomelidae > Phaedon > Phaedon cochleariae. The sequence continues at coordinate 15,431,967 of OU896719.1, read as the reverse complement.
CTCTTTACTGGAAAAAAAAATTGGCAAAGTATTATTTTTGATGACATTTTTCAAAGTCCTGATATTCATATTCTCTCAATTATCTCGAGAACGGCACAGAATATCGAAAATCTGAATCGAAATATACCCTAACACCATTGTCGACTCCCGCATAGGCCTACCACATTGAGAAAGTCCGAACACCGTATCACGAAAAACAAAAAAAAAATAGTACGACGTCGTGACGCGAAATAATTCTGAGTTCAATGAAAAAAAGAAGTGAGTGACAAGTGTATGTTTTTCGCCCTAAATCCGAAAGAAATCAAGACGACCAACGAAAAAGTCTCTATACGTTGTTACTCAAAATTGCCTCTTTACTGGAAAAAAAATTGGAAAAGTAATATTTTTGATGAGATTTTATCAACTTTCGATATCCATATTTCCTCGAATATTACGAGATTGGCACAAAACATCGAGAATATAAATCGAAAAATACTCCAACACCCTTGTCGACTTTCGCAAAGGCCTACCACATGGAGAAAGTCCGAACACCGTGTCACGAAAAACAAAAAAATTGTACGACGTCATGACGCGAAATAATACATAGTTCAATGAATGAAAAAGGTGAGTGACATGTGTATGTTTTTCGCCCAAAATTCGATAGAAATCAAGACGACCAACGAAAAAGTCTCCATGAATTTTTACTCAAAATTGAGTCTTTACTGGAAAAAGAAATTGGAGAAGTATTATCTTCGATGAAATTCTTCAAAGTCCCGATATTCATATTTCCTCAAATATCTCGAGAACGGCACAAAATATCGAAAATCTAAATCGAAATATACCCCAACACCATTATCGACTTCTGCATAGGCCTACCACATGGAGAAAGTCCGAACATCGAATCACGAGAACCAATTAAATTAGTACGACGTCATGACGCGATATAATTCTGATTTCAATGAAAAAAGGAGGTGATTGACAAGTGTATGTTTTCCGTCCAAAATTCTATAGGAATCAAGACGACCAACGAAAAAGTCTTCATTAATTGTAACTCAAAATTGCCTCTTTAATGAAAAAAAATTGGAGAAGTATCATTTTTGATGAAATTTTTCAGTCCCGATATTCATATTTTCTCAAATATCTCGAGAACGACAATAAATATCAAAAATCTGAGTCAAAAAATACCCCAACTACCCCGTCGACTCTCGCAAAGGCCTACCACATAAGGAAAGTCCGAACACCGTATCACGAAAAACAAAAAAATTAGTACGACGTCATGACGCGAAATAATTCTTAGTTCATTGAAAAAAAAAAGGTGAGTGACAATTGTATGTTTTTTGCCCAAAATTCGATAGGAATCAAGACGACCAACGAAAAAGTCTATACATTGTTCCTCAAAATTGCCTCTATACTGGGAGGAAGAAATTGGAGAAGTATTAATCTTGTTTAAATCTTTTCAAGTCCCGATATTCATATTCATATCAACACCCCTGTCGACTTCCGCAACGGCCTACCACATGGAGAAAGTCCGAACACCGTATCACGAAAAACAAAAGAAATAGTACGACGTCATGACGCGAAATAATTCTGAGTTCATTGAGAAAAAAAGTGAGTGGCAAGTGTAAGTTTCTCGCCCGAAATACGATAGAAATCAAGACGATCAACAAAAAAGTCTCTATACATTGTTACTCAAAATTACCTTCTTACTGGGAGGATAAAATTGGGGAAGTATTATTTCTGATGAAATCTTTTTGAGTCTGTTGAATGTTACAATACAGAGATACAGTGTGAAGACGGATGTCGGAGTATCTTCACTTGTCAGTTTTTCTCGTTATATGTCCCACGAAGTCGTCTTATATGGTCAGTGCGATCGTATCTGCTATAGCTGTAGGCATGTTGTAGAGTACACTCTTTAGGGCAATGGAATTCTTTTAAATAGGACAACCAAAACTATCTACCTGTATATATATAAAGCAACCAACTTCAAAATTACAATTTATTAAATCCCAGAACAAGTCCCTATCTCTAACTATCTTAGCCTATAGACTCGCCTTTGATCAGTCTCTAGATGTGTGGATAGTTGCACTTTGCTCCAAGGAACGATGACTCCCTGAACTCTGGTTTCTTGATACTCTGCTTACAGGTTCCTCAACTCTGAGGTCTTGCTTCCTGCTATTCCGCTAACTTTGAGGTTTTCGAAACAGTTTCATCAGTTGAAACCTTTGCCAAAAAGATTCTGACATCTTCTGACAATCTTTTTATCTTCCCTGTTTCTCCTACTTTTCCTAGCAACCATCCATCACACGCGACTATCACCTTTCCAGTACAAGGCGATCTTATCAGCTATATTGAAACTAAAACTATTACAGGGTGATACTATAACTACCTGAAACACAGGGTGATACTACACCTACCTAGAACTCTAGGGCTCGTTACATTTTACCCCCCTATTAAATTTTTGAGAAGAGCATAATAATTGACAGCTATAAATTCCAACATTTTTGAACAATAGAACATCAACATCATATATTTATATATATCCTAACCAAACTATGAGATAGATCGAAAACGAAACAAAACCGCTCTTTGAATAAAATTTAATACTACAAATCTTCAAAAGGAGCAACATATTTCTTCAAATTCATCATATTATATTTACCCACAGGACGATCATTATCTCCTACTATTTCATAGGCATTCGGACCAATACAACTTTTCACAAAATACGGCCCTGCATAAAGTAAAAAGAATTGTTTTATTTTAGAATCTTCAGCTGAAGATTGTGGATGAGTTCTAACCCAAACCTTATCTCCTATTTCAAACTTTGTACTTTTATATCTCTGATCATGAAGTTGCTTTCTTTTCTCAGCCTTTCTCAGAAGTCGCTGATGTGCCAAGGCCACCATGGTTTCCTTATCATGCAATACTTCATTTTCCATAAATTCAAAACACTTTATGAGAGGTTCGTCACGCGTTTTTCCAAAATGAATTTCAGACGGTGTAAAACCTGTACTATCGTGAGTAACCTCGTTCAGCCATTTCTCTATTTTTTTCATTTCATAGGCCCATCTTGTATGACTATCGTGGCATAAGTGTCGTAAAAGTCTACCGATCTCTCTATTTACCCTTTCAGTACTATTGCATTGAGGATAATAATAAGTAGTATGTGACACTTTGACCCCTTCTGAAGCAAGAAGTTCTTTCCACTGACGAGAGAATTGGGATCCATTATCAGATAATATGATCTCAGGTTTTCCAAGTCGCGAAAAATAATCATTTTTAATTTTATTAAATATGGCACGCGTGGTTGCTCGTTTAAGGGAATATAACACCACATACTTGGAAAACGAATCCATTACTACTAACAATTGCGTTGTACCCCCTCGAGATCTAGGAAGCGGTCCTATAAGATCTAGACATACTAGTTTATTAGGTGCCTCGGTTACTGCACTGTGCATTTCCCCATGAAGCCGAATGGAAATTTTACTTTGTTGGCATGTTTGACAACCTGAAACAATTTTTCGAATATTGGCCCTCATTTTCGGCCAGAAAAAGAATTTTTTCAAAGATAAATAAACTTTATTTGCACCAAAATGGCCACGATTATCATGTTCCGCCTGAACAAGAGCCAAAATATGCTGTTTAGGTATACACACTCGTAAACCACCTCCATCTACACCCCGCCTACATAGAGTATCTTCCTGGATAAGAAACCATGTTCTTATTCGCCTTGAGCACTCGGGAGACTTCAACTCATCAATAACTTTTTTGCAAAATTCATCTAGAGCTTGAATTCTCACAATTTCTCTCATATTGCTCAAAACTAAACGAGACTTAGCATCTATCGCGAATATTTCTATCACATCAGACCGCTATGGTTCATTTATACTCCTGTCTAGATCGATGGGGTAGCGCGATAAACAATCCGCCGTTATATTTTCCTTTCCTGGACGAAAAACGATATCGAAAGAATATTCCTGGAGAAACAATGTCCATCTTGTTAAGCGCGAATTCAACAATCGGCATTTCAATAAAAACGACAGAGCCTTGTGGTCTGTGATAATAGTTAACGGCCTACCTAACACTAAAGTACGCCAATGTTTTAAAGCGTGTATTACCGCCAAAGCCTCCTTTTCCGTTACGGTATATTGCAATTCTGCTCCCTTCAAAGTTCTACTAGAAAAAGCTAAAAAGCATTTTTCCCCAGTTCCATCCGCTAGTTGATAAAGACAACTGCCTAACCCATAACCTGAGCTATCGGTTTCGATGAAAAACCTTTTTTTTGACATCGGGTGTCTCAAAAACCCTACTTTCAAATAAGCATCTTTGATAGCCTCGAACGCCTTCTCCTTAACCCCAGTCCATCGCCATCTTTTATTTTCCCGTAATAATGGTAGAAGAGGAATTGTTAAATCTGCATATTTTTCTACAAAACCTCTATTATAATTGCAAGTTCCTAAGAATGAGCGTAAATGTTTGATGTTTCTTGGTCGAGGAAATTCCTGAATAGCTCTAATCCGTTCGTCATCAACCGATAACCCGGTTGGTGTCAATATGTGACCTAAAAAATGAACACTCTCTCTGGCAAAACTGCATTTTCTCAATTTGACGGTAATCTTAGCTTCAGCTAACTTCGAAAAAATTTGATCTAGATGGCTCAAATGTTCCTCAAATGATAGGGAGAACACGAGAATATCATCGACATATGGAAATGCGAATCCTCCTAGGTCATTACCTAAAATTATACCTAATCCTCTAATGAAACTACCTACGGAGGTACATAGACCAAACGGCAATCTCTGAAAACAATATGTATGGTTCTCAAATTGAAATCCCGTATATTTACGGCTGTCAGGATGAATCGGTATCTGCCAGTAAGCAGCGGTTAAGTCAATGGTGGATAAACAAGATATATCCGAAAATTCAAAAAATAATTCATCAAAATTAGGTGGAGTTACATGATCCTTAACCATGCGTGAATTGAGATATCTTGCGTCAAGACAAATTCTCACAGTCGAATCTTTTTTTTTACAACTACTAAAGGGCTCACATACTCTGTTTGACAATTCGTTATAACCCCCCATTCCAACATTTCGTTAATTTGCTTCCGTACTTCATCTTTATACACATGAGGTATCGGGTATGAACGTAAAAAGAATGGAGTATCATCATGTAATTCAATAACATGACAGTACTTGTCGGTTAAACCTGGTTGATCAGAAAACACAGACTGATATTTTTTTAAAACGCCAAATAATTGATTTTTCTCGTTAACATTTATCATCAAGGATTTGCTACAAACGTTTTTCAAATCTTCTTCTGCATAACAAGTCATTTCAACTGGTTTAGATGAACAAGCAATTACTTGGATCTCATTATTATTCTCACCAGAATCAGTGGTTATTTTGAAAACTTCCTTGTTTTCTTCTGTTCCCGAAAATCTTACAATAGTTTTCACTTCATTTATGATCAGCTGAACACACCCCGCACTTACATCAATCATTGCTTTATACAATGTTAACCATTCAAGCCCTAATATTATCGATTTGACTAATGTCGGTACCACAATGGATGGAATTTCCATTAGTACATCATTTAATCTGATTGACAGCAATATTTGTTTGCATATTTTTCTAGCCTTTGTAGCTACTGCTCCCGTAACCGAAAGGCCGGTGACAGGAAAAACTGGCAACTTAACACCCAATTCTAATAATGATTTGTAAAAATCCTCTGACACACAATTATAAAAACTCCCTGTATCAACTAATGCTTTTACCTGTTCATTACACACGGTTACCTCTAATATAGGCCAAACAATTTCTGACTTCTCACTATTGGTACTAATTTGAGAATCTGCTAATAGGTCACTCTCAATCTCCTTATTAAATATTGGAATTGAAGTAGTTGCCAACTCTCCATCATTTTTTCCATATACCATATGTGCAATTTCGCTATTTTCTCTACCACTATCCCGATTAATTTCCGCTTCAACTCCTACCAAATGCAAAGACTGATTATTATCTCTTTCATTATTTCTCGACATAGGCCTATTCTGATTTTCTCGCTGATTATTTAACGAAATCCGTGGATTATTATCCGAGCCCTGACGAGCTGTCTCCCTGTTATCCCCTCGATAATTCTCCCGATAACCATAACCACCAATACGCTGACCATTCGAATAACGATTATTCGCATTATTGCCAGAATATCTTGCACTTTGCCACGTTTGTGCTGAATCACAATAAGTCTTATCTGTCTTTCTCAAAAATTGTTCAATATCCTCGATTCTATAAAGACCATTACTGAAAATTCCCCGCCGAATTTCAGGTTCAAAATGTTCAATAAGACAAGAGACTAATTCTGAATTGGTCAGCCGTCTACTCAAATATGTATTTTCTCTTGCTAACCGTAAGAAATAATCAGCCCGATCACCTGATTCAAACTTGCCATACTTTATTTTGAAGAATGTTTGTCTCTCCTCCTCAGGACCCCAATACCTACGGATAAATGCATCTGTGAAATCAGCATATGAATCCAAATCATCTTCCTTTGCATAAACCCAATTGGCGGCCGAACCTCTCAAACATGCTGTTGATAAACTCAGTTTTTTATTTTCTGGCACACCAGCGTCTTCTAATATGCTAGAAAGTTTTCTGATGAAATCAACAGGATGGGTTGAACCCCCCGGAGTGAACGAAATATTATTTCCTCCTAAATCACGCCACAAAGCTATGTAACTTCTATCAATACCAATTTCTTTCCCTTTTACTCCATTCGGTATTGTACTCAAACCCGCTCTACTATTTCCTGCCTCGTAAACCCCTGACTTATCCTCCCCTTTATCTGCTGACATTCGTATACAAATAGTATCTAATGTTTTTTGCAATCCTTCAAAACTCTTCTGTAACTTATCTATCGTTACTTCCAATTCATCTAAACGATTCTCCTCTCCTAAATTCTTATCAACTTTATTTCGTTTTCTTCCACTCATTTCACAATCCCAATTCCTTATGAGGTAAATTGAATATGACTCCAATAACCCTAACTACCAATGCATTGATACAACAATTTACAGAGAATACGATCTAGAAATGAAATTAGCTCTAGAAAAATAACTCCCTCGAAACGAAAAACAATGTTGGTTGCTATTTGGTTGTTTTCAACAAAATTTGTTTCCTACTTGCCCATAGCGTTGGGCGCCAAAAATGTAGAGTACACTCTTTAGGGCAATGGAATTCTTTTAAATAGGACAACCAAAACTATCTACCTGTATATATATAAAGCAACCAACTTCAAAATTACAATTTATTAAATCCCAGAACAAGTCCCTATCTCTAACTATCTTAGCCTATAGACTCGCCTTTGATCAGTCTCTAGATGTGTGGATAGTTGCACTTTGCTCCAAGGAACGATGACTCCCTGAACTCTGGTTTCTTGATACTCTGCTTACAGGTTCCTCAACTCTGAGGTCTTGCTTCCTGCTATTCCGCTAACTTTAAGGTTTTCAAAACAGTTTCATCAGTTGAAACCTTTGCCAAAAAGATTCTGACATCTTCTGACAATCTTTTTATCTTCCCTGTTTCTTCTACTTTTCCTAGCAACCATCCATCACACGCGACTATCACCTTTCCAGTACAAGGCGATCTTATCAGCTATATTGAAACTAAAACTATTACAGGGTGATACTATAACTACCTGAAACACAGGGTGATACTACACCTACCTAGAACTCTAGGGCTCGTTACAATGTCAGATGCTAGAATGAGGATTTACAGTGTTAGCATAGTCGGGGTCGAAGTTTCTTGTTCTGCCTGTTGTGTGCGTAATACCTGTTTCGATGTCGTCCTTAATAATAGTTGCGAACTCATATGCTCCATAGGTATCCATTTGAGATGATAGAATACTGAGAAACGGTATGCGGACTGATGTGGTCGAAGTATCTTCACTTTCCTATTGTTCTCGTTGTATGTCTTTCGGAGTCGTACTATAGTCAGTGCGATCGTATCTGCAATTACTGTCGGCATGTGCGGGTGTCCTTATGCCCGGGTTCATCCCCGACACTGAGAAATCGGTCAACATTGAAAGCCTGAGGCGGCCAGGCAAAGAAGATTTTGTTTTAATTTCACGTTATGAGTATTAGAGAGGTTTATTATTGTTTTCAACTTTCTTATATTGTTAGCATATGAATAAGATTGATTGGGATAATCATTTATGAAAAATTTGAATAAATTTTTTTTTTGAAGTAAGGGGGGGATGTAACGAAGTTACTTAATTTTCGAGTGTTCTGATAGGACACACTGTATATATCAGTTTTGAGAACTAATTGCGCTAACCAACAAGGTATCGACACCGTTCTTTTTCGTAAGGGAGTTTCATAATACACCGGAAGTATTGTTGACATCATCTTGAATGTACGGGGTTGTATTTTGATAGGTATTATTATTGATAATAAACAATTAGGCAAGACGTTATTGCGATCGCTATAAGCAAGTCTAGATGTTCATCGATGAGCGGTACGATGCCCCTCTGTGTCGCTTGCCGAGAATAGTGGGGCAAACATAGATAAATCCGCGATCGCGCCCAGAAACGAGAGTGTTCACTGAGACCGCAGCTGGACGCTACCGACCTGAAAGCCGATACCGCGAGAGAAGAACTTCTTGATACCGCAAGCAGTTAGGTGAGCCGAAACTATATTGCATTTACTAGCAGTGTTTTGCTGCACTCCGGTAGTTGATGACTGCATTCCTGCAATCAGCGAATAATACTCGGGTTGCAGGACGGCACGCAGGGGACTGCATTGCGTTCAGCGAATTATATTCGGGACGTAAGGTTGTCTATTGCTTATCGTCTCCTATCGGAGCCGATTTACTGTGAAGGTACTTGGTGCTTCTGTCCTGCATTCAGCGAATAATATTCGGTTTGGAGGACATGGTACTGAAGGGGTGCTTTGCGCTTCAGCGAATTATATTCGGGTTTTGTGAAGGTACCTTTACCTGCTGACAGTACCAGATATGTTTTGCATTGCACTTATCGCTTGTTGCTAGATCGGCTTTAATTAATAATCATAAGGCTTGGCTTTTGATGCATATATGAATTTTGCTGCAAATTAGATAGCATATATTTATGAGCTTTGCATGAATTTGTGAATTAACATTTCGAGAATCCGGGAAGATCATAGCATCGCGAAACGGAGTTAATTTTCAAGCTTTCCAGGGAGGGTGTTGCAATTAGTATGCTTTGTATATATAGGTGGTAGTTTGCATATATTCCAACGATTGGGAAGTAATTTGGAAATAATAAGTATCCCTTGGCTCGACAGCCTCTTGTAAATATTTGGAAAATAAAATTATAGATGTATTATAAACATTGTTTGTTTTATTTGTTAGGTAAGGATAACCAAGAGCAACTAATGATCCGGGGACAAAATAAAATAACCTACATTCAGTCACTTTGACAGATAGTAACTTATGACCCCTGGATTATACTTTCTCCACTGATAAGTTGCCCGGTGCAAAGTGGACCTACCACTATAATATAGGTGGCGCCCGAGTTATTGATAATCAACGAACCCGCTTTATAGTGCCAAGATGACATCTCAGAGTAGATAACGTTACAATCTAAATCAAAGAATACCCCAACACCCGTGTCGACTTCCGCATAGGCCTACCACATAGAGAAAGTCCGAACATTGTATCACGAAAAACACGAAAAAATCAGTACGACGTCATGACGCGAAATAATTCTAAGTTCATTGAATAAAAAAAGGTGAGTGACAAGTGTATGTTTTTCGCCCAAAATTAGATAGAAATCAATGCGACAAACGAAAAAGTCTTCATAAATAGTTACTCAAAATCGCCTCTTTACTGGAAAAAAAAATTGGCAAACTATTATTATCGATGAAATTCTTCAAAGTCCCGATATTCATATTTCCTCAAATATCTCGAGAACGGCACAAAATATCGAAAATCTGAATCGAAATATACCCCAACACCATTATCGACTTCTGCATAGGCCTACCACATGGAGAAAGTCCGAACACCGAATCACGAAAACCAATTGAATTAGTACGACGTCATGACGCGATATAATTCTGATTTCAATGAAGAAAGGAGGTGATTGACAAGTGTATGTTTTTCGTCCAAAATTCGATAGGAATCAAGACGACCAACGGAAAAGTCTTCATTAATTATTGTAACTCAATTAACTCTTTACTGGAAAAAAATTGGAGAAGTATCATTTTTGATGAAATTTTTCAGTCCCGATATTCATATTTTCTCAAATATCTCGAGAACGACAATAAATATCAAAAATCTGAGCGTCGACCCTCGCAAAGGCCTACCACATGGAGAGAGTCCGAACACCGTATCACGAAAAACAAAAAAATTAGTACGACGTCATGACGCGAAATAATTCTAAGTTCATTGAATAAAAAAAGGTGAGTGACAAGTGTATGTTTTTCGCCCAAAATTCGATAGAAATCCAGACGACCAACCAAACAGTCTTCATGAGTTGTTACTCAAAATCGCCTCTTTACTGAAAAAGAAAAAAAATTGGAAAAGTATTATTTTCGATGAAAGTCCCGATATACATATTTTCTCAAATATCTCGAGAACGGCACAAAATATCGAAAATCTAAATCGAAATATACCCCAACACCGTTGTCGACTTCCGCATAGCTTTACCACATTGAGAAAGTCCGAACAACGTATCACGAAAAACAATAAAATTAGTACAACGTCATGACGTGAAATAATTCTGAGTTCAATGAAAAAAGAAGTGAGTGACAAGTGTATGTTTCTCGCCCGAAATTCGATAGAAATCAAGACGACCAACGGAAAATTTTCTATACATTGGTACTCAAAATTGCCTCTTCACTGGAAGAGAAAAATTGGAAAAGTATTACCTCTGATGAAATTTTTTCAAGTCCCGATATTCATATTTTCTCAAATATCTCGAGAACGGCACAAAATATCGAGAATTTGAATCGAAAAATACCCCAACACAACTGTCGACTTCCGCAACGACCTACCACATGGAGAAAGTTCGAACATTGAATCACGAAAAATACAAAAATTTGTACGACGTCATGACGCAAAATAATTCTGAGTTCATTGAAAAAAAAAAGGTGAGTGACAATTGTGTTTTTTTCCCAAAATTCGATAGAAATCAAGACGATCATCGAAAAACTCTCTATACATTGTTACTACAATACAATACAAAAGTATTATTTTCGATGGTTTTTCAAAGTCCTGATATTCATATTTTCTCAAATATCTCGAGAACGGCACAAAATATCGAGAATCTAAATGAAAAAATACCCCAAAATTTTTGTCGACTTTCGCAGAAGTCTACCACCGTATCACGAAAAACAAAAAAATTAGTACGATGTCATGACGCGGAATAATTCTAAGTTCATTGAGAAAAAAAAGTGAGTGACAAGTGTATGTTTTTCGCCAGAAATTCAATTGAAATCAAGACGACCAACGAAAAAGTCTATACATTGTTACTCAAAATTGCCTCTTCACTGGGAGGAAGAAATTGGAGAAGTATTAATTTTGTTTAAATCTTTTTAAGTCCCGATATTTATATTCATATTAACACCCCTGTCGACTTCCGCAAAGACCTACCACATGGAGAAAGTCCGAACACCGTCTCACGAAAAACAAAAAAATTAGTACGACCTCATGATGCGATATAATTCTAAGTTCATTGAAAAAAAAAAGTGAGTGACGAGTGTATGTTTTCCGCTCGAAATACGATAGGAATCAAGACGACCAACGAAAGAGTCTTCAAGAATTGTTACTCAAAATTGCCTCTTTACTGGAAAAAGAAATTGGAAGAGTATTATTTTTGATGAAATTTTTTCAAGTCCCGATATTCATATTTCCTCAAATATCTCGAGAACGGCACAAAATATCGAAGATCTGAATCGGAATATACCCCAACAATCCTGTCGACTTTCGCAACGACCTACCACATTGAGAAAGTCCGAACATTATATCATGAAAAACAAAATAATTTGTACGTCGTCAAGACGCGAAATGATTCTAAGTTCATTGAAAAAAAAAGGTGATTGACAAGTGTATGTTTTTCGCCCGAAATTCGATAGAAATCAGAACGACCAACGAAAAATTCTCTGAACATTGTTACTCAAAATTGCCTCATTACTGGAAAAAAAATTGGAAAAGTAATATTTTGATGAGATTTCATCAAGTCCCGATATTCATATTTCCTCAAATATAACGAAAACGGCACGAAGCATCGAGAATATAAATCGAAAAATACTCCAACATTCTTGTCGACTTGCCTATCACATTGAGAAAGTCCGAACATTATATCATGAAAAACAAAATAATTTGTACGTCGTCAAGACGCGAAATGATTCTAAGTTCATTGAAAAAAAAAAAGGTGATTGACAAGTGTATGTTTTTCGCCCGAAATTCGATAGAAATCAGAACGACCAACGAAAAATTCTCTGAACATTGTTACTCAAAATTGCCTCATTACTGGAAAAAAAATTGGAAAAGTAATATTTTTGATGAGATTTCATCAAGTCCCGATATTCATATTTCCTCAAATATAACGAAAACGGCACGAAGCATCGAGAATATAAATCGAAAAATACTCCAACATTCTTGTCGACTTGCCTACCACATTGAGAAAGTCCGAACATTATATCATGAAAACAAAATATTTGTACGTCGTCAAGACGCGAAATGATTCCAAGTTCATTGAAAAAAAAAAGGTGATTGACCAAGTGTATGTTTTTCGCCCGAAATTCGATAGAAATCAGAACGACCAACGAAAAATTCTCTGAACATTGTTACTCAAAATTGCCTCATTACTGGAAAAAAAATTGGAAAAGTAATATTTTTGATGAGATTTCATCAAGTCCCGATATTCATATTTCCTCAAATATAACGAAAACGGCACGAAGCATCGAGAATATAAATCGAAAAATACTCCACATTCTTGTCGACTTTAGTAAAGGCCTACCACATGGAGAAAGACCGAACACCGTATCACGGAAACCAAAAAAATTAGTACGACTTTATGACGCGAAATAATTCAAAATTCATCAAATAAAAAAGGTGAGTGACAAGTGTATGTTTTTCGCACAAAATTCGATAGAAATCAAGACGACCAACGAATAAGTCTTCATAAAATGTTACTCAAAATTGCCTCTCTACTGGAGAAGAAATCGGAAAAGTATTATTTTTTATGGAATTTTTCAGTCCTGATATTCATATTTTCTCAAATATCTCGAGAACGGCAAAAAATATCGGAAATCTGAAAAGAAATATACCCCAACACCCTTGTCGAATTTCGCGAAGGCCTACCACATGGAGAGAGTCTGAACAATGTATCACAAAAAACAAAAAAATCAGTACGACGTCATGACGCGAAATAATACTGAGTTCATTGAAAAAAGAAGTGAGTGACAAGTGTATGTTTTTCGCCCAAAATTCGATAGAAATCAAGATGACCAACGGAAAAGTTTCTATACATTGGTACTCAGAATTGCTTTTTCACTGGAAGAGAAAAATTGGAAAAGTATTATCTCGGATGAAATTATTTCAAGTCCCGATATTCATATTTTCTCAAATAACTCGAGAACGGCACAAAATATCGAGAATTTGAATCGAAAAATACCCCAACGCAACTGTCGACTTCCGCAACGACCTACCACATGGAGAAAGTTCGAACATTAAATCACGAAAAATACAAAAATTTGTACGACGTCATGACGCAAAATAATTCTGAGTTCATTGAAAAAAAAAAGGTGAGTGACAATTGTGAGTTTTTTTTTCTCAAAATTCGATAGAAATCAAGACGATCGACGAAAAACTCTCTATACATTGTTACTCAAAATTGCCTCTTCACTGGAAAAAAAATTGGAAGAGTAATATTTCTGATGAGATTTTATCAAGTTTCGATATTCATATTTTCTCAAATATTCCGAGAACGGCACAAAACATCGAGAATATAAATCGAAAAGTACTCCAACACCCTTGTCGATTTTTGCAAAGGCCTACCACATGGAAAGAATCCGAACACCGTTTCGCGAAAAACAAAGAAATGAGTACGACGTCATGACGCGGAATAATTCAAAGTTCATTGAATAAAGAAGGTGAGTGACAAGTATATGTTTTTCGCCCAAAATTCTATAGAAATCAAGACGACCAACGAAAAAGTCCTCATGAATTGTTACTCAAAATTGCCTCTTCACTAGAAAAAAAAAATTGAAGAAATATTATTTTTGATGAGATTCTTCCAAGGCCTGATATTCATATTTTCTCAAATATCTCGAGAACGGCACAAAAAATCGAGAATATAAATCGAAAAATACTTCAACACCATTGTCGACTTTCGCAAAGGCCTACCACATGGAGAAAGACCGAACACCGTTTCACGAAAAACAAAAAAATTAGTACGACATCATGACGCGGAATAATTCTAAGTTCATTGAGAAAAAAGTGAGTGTCAAGTGTATGTTTTCCGCCCAAAATACGATAGGAGTCAAGACGACCAACGAAAAAATCTTCATGAATTATAACTCAAAATTGCCTCTTTACTGGAAAAAGAAATTAGAGAAGTATTATTTTTGATGAAATTTTTTCAAGTCTCGATATTCATATTTCCTCAAATATCTCGAGAACTGCACAAAATATCGAAAATCCGAATCGAAATATACACCAACACCATTGGTCGACTTCCGCATAGGCCTACCACATGGAGAAAGTCCGAACAACGTATCACGAAAAACAAAAAAATTAGTACGACATCATGACGCGAAATAATCCTTAGTTCATTGAAAAAAAAAAAAAAGTTGAGTGACAATTGTATGTTTTTTGCCCAAAATTCGATATGAATCAAGACGACCAACGAGAAAGTCTATACATTGTTTCTCAAAATTGCCTCTATACTGGGAGGAAGAAATTGGAGAGGTATTAATTTTGTTTAAATCTTTTCAAGTCCCGATATTCATATTCATATCAACACCCCTGTCGACTTCCGCAAAGGCCTACCACATGGAGAAAGTCCGAACACCGTATCACGAAAAACAAAAAAAATAGTACGACGTCATGACGCGAAATAATTCTGAGTTCATTGAGAAAAAAAGTGAGTGACAAGTGTAAGTTTCTTGCCCGAAATCCGATAGAAATCAAGACGATCAACAAAAAAGTCTCTATACATTGTTACTCAAAATTACCTTTTTACTGGGAGGATAAAATTGGGGAAGTATTATTTCTGATGAAATCTTTTTGAGTCTCGATATTCATATTTTCTTGGATATCCCGAAAGCGGCAATAAATATCGGAAATCTAAATGAAAAAATACCCCGACACCCTTGTCGACTTTCGCGAAGGCCTACCACATGGGGAAAGGCTGAACGATGTATCACGAAAAACAAAAAAATTAGTACGACGTCATGACGCGAAATGATACTGAGTTCATTGAAAAGAAGAAGTGAGTGACAAGTGTATGTTTTTTGCCCGAAATTCGATAGAAATCAAGACGACCAACGAAAAAGTTTCTTTACATCGTAACTCAGAATTGCCTCTTTACTGGGAGAAAAAATTGGAAAAGTATAATTTTTGATGATTTTTTTTAAGTCACCATATTCTTATTTTCTCAAATATCTCGAGAACGGCAATAAAAATCGAAAATCTGAATCAAAACATACCCCACCAGCCCTGTCGACTTTCGCAACGGCCTACCACATGGAGAAAGTCCGAATATTGTATCAAGGAAAACACAAAAATTAGTACGACGTTATGACGCGAAATAATTCTAAGTTCATTGAATTCAAAAAGGTGAGTGACAAGTGTATGTTTTTTGCCAAAAATTCAATAGAAAGCAAGACGATCAATGAAGTAGTCTCCATAAATCGTTACTCAAAATTGCCTCTTTGATGAAGAAAAAAATGGAAAAGTATTATTTTTGATGAAATTTTTCAAAGTCTTGATATCCATATTTTCTCGAATATCTCGAGAACGGCACAAAATATAGGAAATCTAGATCAAAAAATACCCCAACATCCCTGTCGACTTTCGCAAAGGCCTACCACATGGAGAAAGTCAGAACACCGTATCACGAAAAACAAAAAATTCAGTACGACGTCATGAAGCGAAATAATTCTTAGTTCATTGAAAAAAAGAAGTGAGTGACAAGTGTATGTTTTTCGCCCGAAATCCGATAGGACTTACGAAAAAGTTTCTATACATTGGTACTCAGAATTGCCTCTTCACTGGAAGAGGAGAATTGGAAAAGTAATATTTCTGATGAGATTTCGTCAAGTCCCGATATTCATATTTTCTCAAATATAACGAGAACGGCACAAAACATCGAGAATATGAATCGAAAAATACTCCAACACCCTTGTCGACTTTCGCAAAGTCCTACCACTTGGAGAAAGACCGAACACCGTATCACGAAAAACAAAAAAATTAGTACGACGTCATGACGCGAAATAATTCAAAATTCATTGAATAAAAAAGGTGAGTGACAAGTGTATGTTTTTCGCCCAAAATTCGATAGAAATCAAGACGACCCACGAATAATTCTTCATAAAATGTTACTCAAAATTGCCTCTCTACTGAAAAAAAAATCGGAAAAGTATTATTTATGATAGAATTTTTCAGTCCTGATATTCATATTTTCTCAAATATCTCGAGAACGGCACAAAATATCGGAAATCTGAATCGAAATGTACCCCAACACCCTCGTCGACTTTCGCGAAGGCCTACCCAACCAACATTTTAAGAGAATTATACCAAGCAGAGAGGAGAAATTACTCGAAGAAGTCGAAATTTACTAATTTCCGACAAAATATTTCACCTTTATGCCCTGAGTAACTTGAAAGTTATGGATTAGGTTGTAAAATGCCTGGAAAGGACCTCAACATTTTCTATAAAAACCATCAACTTCATAGACAAATTGCATAGTTGGAAACTACTCATTACAGATTTCAAACATAACTTCATGGTCCTAGTGAGCATTTAGTTATCAATTAGGTGATATTTAACATCGAAATTACCAGTAAAATGTCTTCCAGGCCCTCGAACTATCAGGATATTTATTGGAGTTGAAATTTACCAAATTCTAACTTCATAAACGATCATGAAGTCAGGGAATAATCAGATGGAGAAAATAAGTCGGATTTATACTCTGTTTTGCCTATTTTTGACCAATTGAGTCGAAGGAGTTTCTTAGACTTTTTTTAACCTAATCAGTACCAAATTCATATCCGATGAAGGCAAGATTACCACTATGAAATCCTTATAGAACGAAGTGTCCTTGAGAGAGCCGATAATACCAAAATTAGTCCTAAAATCATGTTCTCAAAGTTGATGACTATTATTGATCCTGGTGCTTTGAGGTCGGCAAATGTTTTGAAATGCTCATTAATTTCTGAAAATATTAAAAACTGGAGACAAGCGCAATGTATGAGTTTTGAATGTTTTATTCTTTATCACCAGTGAGTGGTTCAGGTAGCTTACCGCTTGAACGCTTCTAAAGCAAATCATGATATCTTTCTATACATTACTATGATGTTTGATCATCTAAACCATCGATTTGTTTTGACATTCGAAGTCTTACTTCCACTTATTCCATTGGTCAGAGCTGAATGCATATTTCAAATAACTTTTATATAAAAAAAACAGGTATCAATTATTACACTTCGGTTGAGAACGTACAAAAATGGCAAATGTACTAAAAGTATACTAGAACGGCAACACTGTTCGAGAGATGACAACACGGCGATGGACATTTCTGATTCGCTGAAAAATGAAGCCTGTCATCCAGCGACCAATTAGAAAACATACCGTGGTGCAGAATAAGAAATTGAAGGCGAACAACGACCATTTGACAAATTATATGATTATAGGGAACATCTGATAATATCAATCCATCAGGTTGACTGCTACTCAAATAATATACTCGTTGATATAGTCTAAAATCCCAATATGGGGAAATTGGGCTCCATATTCAGAATATACAGAATTTTCGACTATGAACGAAGCCTATTCGCCCTGAAAGTTGAAGATTCTGGAAAATTCGACTTTCAAGTCCAATATGAAACCGACGCCATATTTGTTGGCTCGAACCTTTTTCGCCATTGAAGGAAAGAGAAGAAATTTCTACATAGCGACAACATCCTGAAGAATAGTAATACAGAAAAGGTTAAATTTCGCATATATGATCATATTCTACCAGTTGATTCATTTTTAGATGGAATTGTTGAAAAATAATTCGAAAACACAAAGAATATCATCCAGTATTTTTCTACAAATCCAATAATTTCGTGGGCCCACTAATTTTACATGTGTAAAATCAACATTATCACAATAAATTTTGCATCGCAGGTTGAATAACGATTCACAACAACCTCAAATAAGCTAAACAACATGCATATTATCTACACCTTCCACTACTATCGAGTTTTCTTTTGAACGCCATGTTCATAAACTCCTAAGTCTCCACACGTAAATGAGTAGGTATAGTCGATCGTGAAACACGGTACATATTCGTTTTCCGAACCCAACCAAATGACAGTAAACCAGGTAGAAATCTTAGTAAACCCACCCATAAGTAGGTAATGAATAACGTCAGGATAACTAAAATCAGACCACTATCGGACTAGAATTAGGGCAATTTCACCTAATTGTTTCCTCGACCTATTGGTCAGGATACCCTAATATCCCTATTCTCGTCTTCTGAATTACTTCCAGTTTTTTCCCCATATTGGTAAATTTGAAGTAAATAAGACGTAATATTCACTTGGGCCAAATAAGTCGATGACCTATTCTAAGGTCGAAATGACGTATATTATACCTAAAATGTTTGTTGGGTACCACATGGAGAAAGTCTGAACAATGTATCACGAAAAACAAAAAAATTAGTACGACGTCATGACGCGTAATGATACTGAGTTCATTGAAAAAAAGAAGTGAGTTACAAGTGTATGTTTTTTGCCCAAAATTCGATAGAAATCAAGACGACCAACGAAAAAGTCTCTTAACATTGTTACTCAGAATTGCCTCTCTACTGGGAAAAAAATTGGAAAAGTATAATTTTTGATGACATTTCTCAAAGTCCTGATATTCATATTCTCTCAAATATCTCGAGAACGGCACAGAATATCGAAAATCTAAATCGAAATATACCCCAACACCATGTCGACTGCCGCAACGGCCTACCACATGGAGGAAGTCCGATCATTATATTGTAGTATGTAATATAATATAGGGTGATATTATATTGTAGGAATACTCTGTATAATAGGTTAAGCGAGGACAACGCACCGTGTGGGTTGTTAACACTGTTGTTATCAAGACGCATGGTGTATTCATGATATTTGATTGTTTAGGTTTAGGGTACGTTCCTATGATTTATTGTATATATATATATATACCTGGTACCACCAATAAAGACGAGATTGATTCGAACTTGGCTTTGAATCGATTACTAGAATGTCTGTCTGTCTATATACATTCACAACCCAGTTATTAACCTGGAATAGGAATGATCATTCATCCTATTACATGGCGATCCTGCCAGTCGTTGTACTGTTAAAATTCACACGATTGGTATACCTAAATACTGGATATGGGGAACCAGCAAGCAATGGGAAACTTCGTGATTGGCCAAGCAGGAATCAACGGAGGTGCCATCAATAATACTGCAGCCGAAGGAAGTCAACAGAAATACACCATATTCAAGGTACTGGCCGTAGTAGTTGGTTGCTTAGTTCTGGTAGCAATCATCCTGTATATCCGAAGACGAGCGAAAAGAGCACTAGAGAGGAAGATCAGGAGAGAACTTTCCAGGAGCCAGGAGACTGTGTGAAGCCGAGAGAAATTGAACTTCAACCCTTAGATGAGCATCGAGTTGGAGTTGCAGCAGGTTCGAGGAGGCGCAGAGAGGAACGCAGGATTAATATGTATAAGGTAGATAAGTTAATTGGAATTAGGTAGTACAAATGATAGAATTTAGGCATATTTATGAGGGAATAGGGGTTTTTAGACGTGATTTAACAAAAGATAATTCTCAGAGGCGAGGTAACTTATATCATGCGGCGTACCCCAGGGGACGGTACTAGGACCATTGTTATTTATAATCTATTTGAATAATCTTTTTACTGTTACAACTTCAGCTCACCTACTCAGCTTCGCATATGACACAGTGATACTATACGAAGACAAATCCTGGTCTGAATTGAAGATAAAAATCGAAAATGATCTTCCAAATTTGATTGATTGGTTTGATAATAGACTTTTGTCATTGAATTACAAGAAGACATTTTATCTCCCCTTTTGTAGTTTGGCTACTAATTTACCAAGTTTCCAGCACATAAACCTCGAAAACAATTTAAGAATTTTGTCAAGAGATAAAATAAAGTATTTAGGCATCATCATGGACAATCATCTTCGATGGGATAAGCACATGAGCTACGTGGTTAGTAAAATGCGCTGCGTCCTATACGAATTCAGGCAAGTATCGAATATGATCAACGACTGCCACAAAAGAATCCTATACCACAGTTTACTAGAATCCCACATAACGTATGGAATCATAGGATGGGGAGGAATATATAGGTCATATCTAAAGCAAGTGGAAGTTGTTCAAAAGAGATTCTTAAAAATCTGGCTAGGAAAAAAATTGCGACTTCCTAGCGATCGACTTTATATTGAGGCAAATGTACTAGATCCCAGACAATTATACTTTTATAGCATATTAATAACACAATTCCAACACCAGAGTGAACTCACAACATATAACCACGGATACGAAACAAGACAGCAAAACAGATATATACCACCCCACATGAATAAAAGAATTGGTCAAAACTGCTATACGTATTTGTCCCCAAAGATTTTCAATATGATACCTGATACTGCAGCTAAACTTCTCTCTTTGAATCCATTCAAACAATGGGCAAAAGAATACATTGGAACTATCCCCAGAACTAAAATCCATGAATTTATAGAAAAATGATTAACAAACCTACAACCAAGTGAACTAAAAAAAAAAAAAATTTGTTCTATCCGTCATTCGGTTGCCCCCTTACGAGCAACCCTCAAAAGTCTTCGAAAGTCTTGTGCGAGCAAGGAATGACGGGGGCCTTACCTTTTAACGTGTGATCCCAAACACTATATGAACTATATGAAATTTTCTCATTATACACACAAATACACAATAATTCTATATAGATCCAAAGAAGGATCTTGCTTTGCACTCCCAGATCGAATACTTACTGGTTGAATGCTATCTACAATAATCTGAATTATATTCACCATGTATAATAACTTAATTTACTATTTACACCCTTGTTCGATATATATACATTTTTATTTATATTTATACCTACCTTGTAATATATCTTACTTGTTACATTTCCTCACACACAAGTTGGCCTTAGAACCTATGTTCTGAGGATCAGCTTCGTGAGTATTGCGTTTATTTATCGAATGTACCTACATACCTTATAAGGTTAAAGTTGATGTTATTGCTTGATTAATGTCAAATTGTATCTATTCGATGAATAAACAATTATTATTATTATATTATTATTATTATTATGACGCGAAATAATTCTGAGTTTATTGAGAAAAAAAGTGAGTGGCAAGTGTATGTTTCTCGCCCGAAATTCGATAGAAATCAAGACGACCAACGTAGAAGTCTCTTCACATTGTTACTCAAAATTGCTACTTTACTGGGAGGATAAAATTGGAGGAGTATTATTTCTGATGAAATCTTTTCGAGTCCCGATATTCATATTTTCTCAAATATCTCGAGAACGACAATGAATATAAGAAATCTGAATCAAAGAATACCCCAGCACGCTTGTCGACTTTCGCAACGGCCTACCACATGGAGAAAGTCTGAACGTTGTATCACGAAAAACACAAAAATTAGTAAAATTCAAAGTTCATTGAATAAAGAAGGTGAGTGACAAGTATATGTTTTTCGCCCAAAATTCTATAGAAATCAAGACGACCAACGAAAAAGTCCTCATGAATTGTTACTCAAAATTGCCTCTTCACTAGAAAAAAAAAATTGAAGAAATATTATTTTTGATGAGATTCTTCCAAGGCCTGATATTCATATTTTCTCAAATATCTCGAGAACGGCACAAAACATCGAGAATATAAATCGGAAAATACTTCAACACCATTGTCGACTTTCGCAAAGGCCTACCACATGGAGAAAGACCGAACACCGTTTCACGAAAAACAAAAAAATTAGTACGACATCATGACGCGGAATAATTCTAAGTTCATTGAGAAAAAAGTGAGTGTCAAGTGTATGTTTTCCGCCCAAAATACGATAGGAGTCAAGACGACCAACGAAAAAATCTTCATGAATTATAACTCAAAATTGCCTCTTTACTGGCAAAAGAAATTAGAGAAGTATAATTTTTGATGAAATTTTTTCAAGTCTCGATATTCATATTTCCTCAAATATCTCGAGAACTGCACATAATATCGAAAATCCGAATCGAAATATACACCAACACCATTGGTCGACTTCCGCATAGGCCTACCACATGGAGAAAGTCCGAACACCGTATCACGAAAAACAAAAAAATTAGTACGACATCATGACGCGAAATAATCCTTAGTTCATTGAAAAAAAAAAAGGTGAGTGACAATTGTATGTTTTTTGCCCAAAATTCGATATAAATCAAGACGACCAACGAAAAAGTCTATACATTGTTTCTCAGAATTGCCTCTATACTGGGAGGAAGAAATTGGAGAGGTATTAATTTTGTTCAAATCTTTTCAAGTCCCGATATTCATATTCATATCAACACCCCTGTCGACTTCCGCAAAGGCCTACCACATGGAGAAAGTCCGAACACCGTATCACGAAAAACAAAAAAAATAGTACGATGTCATTACTCGAAAGAATTCTAAGTTCATTAAAAAAAAAGTGAGTGACAAGTGTAAGTTTCTCGCCCGAAATCCGATAGAAATCAAGACGATCAACGAGAAATTCTCCATACATTGTTAATCAAAATTGCCTTTTTACTGGGAGGATAAAATTGGGGAAGTATTATTTCTGATGAAATCTTTTTGAGTCTCGATATTCATATTTTCTTGGATATCCCGAAAGCGGCAATAAATATCGGAAATCTAAATGAAAAAATACCCCGACACCCTTGTCGACTTTCGCGAAGGCCTACCACATGGGGAAAGGCTGAAAGATGTATCACGAAAAACAAAAAAATTAGTACGACGTCATGACGCGAAATGATACTGAGTTCATTGAAAAGAAGAAGTGAGTGACAAGTGTATGTTTTTTGCCCGTAATTCGATAGAAATCAAGACGACCAACGGAAAAGTTTCTTTACATCGTAACTCAGAATTGCCTCTTTACTGGGAGAAAAAATTGGAAAAGTATAATTTTTGATGATTTTTTTTAAGTCACCATATTCTTATTTTCTCAAATATCTCGAGAACGGCAATAAAAATCGAAAATCTGAATCAAAACATACCCCACCAGCCCTGTCGACTTTCGCAACGGCCTACCACATGGAGAAAGTCCGAATATTGTATCGGGTCCATATACATCATCAGAACGTATCGACACAGACCGTCGATTAGTAGGAATTTATTTGACTAGAATAGTAAGAAATCAGAATAGCAAATCATCAGAACCATATTTCAGCGACTGCAATATGTACAACCCGTAATTTGTCGAACCGTACTTTGACAGACTGCATTATGTCAGAATGCATAAATCACAATAGTATATCGAAAGACTGCCATATATTCAGAAGTGTACTTTGCCAAACCAGTAAATAAAATACTCTTCATGTCGTCAGAATCATAAAAATATATAATCGTAAAGTCATAGAACCGTAAAAGCACAGACTGTAATTCAGCGACCCGTACTCTGTAGACCACCATTTCATCAGAATGAACATTCCCGACCAGCAAACTGGCAGAATTGTGATGTACAGAATCTGAAAATGGCAGAATGCGAGAAGTTCATACCCGTAAAAAGACAGACTGTTGATTTTTGATACCCGAAAAATGAAAGATCCGTAAAATGACAGACTCGTAAAAGCACAGACTGCCAATACTCTAGATCCGTAAAATGCAAGAACCGTACATCGACAGACTCATAATCCATCGGACTACCGTAATTTCCAATCCATAATTCATCAAAACCGTAAAACGACAGACCCGTAAAACAGCAGAATCGTAAAATGACAGACTCGTACAATGGCAGAATCGTGCAGCTACCAAACCCGTAAATTTTCAGAATTTTTTGGATTAAGACCCGTGAAATAGCAGAACCGTAAAATGGCAGAACCGTACATTGACAGACCCGTAAAACATCAGAACCGTACATCGACAGACCGTCAATATACCAGAATGTGTGAGACGCGTGGAGACTCGGAACAAGCGGTAGCGCATTGTTGCCAAGTTGAATCGATAGAAATTCCTTGCTATACCTACTCAAATCTGATTCAAACTGTTTTATGAAGAATTCTAGAGGGCTGAGAAAGGTTCGTACATTGTAGTATTTGTGTTTGATAATCTGTTTGATCCGAATCAGGAAGATATTGACATGATAATTTGATTGTATCTAGATGAAGAAGTATATATCATTCTTTTTGTTGAAAAATCATATAACAAAACATCAGACATGTGAATATAACGATGTTTTATATGTATAATAGGTGAATCTATTCTCGGAGATTCTATAAGGCAGAAATGGAATCATTGTATGTCCATTTCTGAACATATAAATATTGGAGAAAAACATCAAACTTTCAAACTTTTCTATAGTCCAATGGTCTGAGATTCGGATCAGAGTGTATACCTTTCAATTTGATTCTCCAATTAAATAGTAGATAATATAAATAAAGAACTTGTAGCATTTTTATATCGCTATTTCGTTTCGGGAAACCTACTCCCCAAGAGTTTTCGAATCTAGTGATTTTTTATTGTCAATTGTGCTTAAATCCCTCACATGACTTCAGTTATAGATTATATACAGGGTGTCCCAAAATTGCTCTACTTGAAGTAGAGGTCAAAATAAGTTGATTGGACCCAATTCGTTTGTATACCAAAATGTTCCGTTCGTCAATGGGGTACTTTGTATGTGATCAATGAGGTACCTACTTTGTATGTGATCAATTTCATTTGCGTTTCGGATATCATAATGACTTCATTCATCTTCCATGAAATGTCAAATCTCAAGCAATGACGGCTCGAAATACCGCCTGTTGGTTGATCGAGGAGGTGTTACATACATTTTACTTGATTATTTGGGATTTTCCCTCCTCGCTTCTACAAAATAATAATATAAGCATAATTTCAATATACAGTGTGATCATTTAAATGTGCAACATATGGGAATCTTCTTAATGAATTGCACAACCAAAATACAGATAGTGCCAAGAGTTGGTGCATGTTCGATCATCATTTCAGGTGCACTCAGAATAGTTGCAAGTCAAACAGCATACAGGGTGGGTTAAAAGATATAAAAAGTGCTCAGGAGTAAAGTACCCGTATTTCAAAAAATTCAACAGAATGTTATTGAGAAAAGTTGTTCACAATTAAAATTCATACCTAAATACCAAAACATGGCTTCCTAAGACTTTCTTCAGTTCTTCAAATCCTTTCGTTGATAAATTCCCATCTTTTTTTTCATATTCAAGCATATTTTTGCATTCAACTTGGATTTCAATTTTTTTAGGAAATCACAAACTTCATGTTTGTTGCAACGATATTCAGCTCAACTTTGAAATTTTGCGAACCCTAGTTTCAACAAGGTAAAACATCATTGATGATAATATGCATATTCAAAAACCTTCATTTAATGTGAACATTTTTTATTTGAAATGTTTATGAAAAAGCTGAACAAATTGATCGACAACCATGATATCTTTTGAAAAATCACGGACACCCAAGGAACAGAACAAATGAGGGTTGACAGTAAATATTGAGGCAGTTTGGTGACATACTCCTTATCTAATGATGTTTTACCTTGTTGAAAATCTGGTTTGCGGAATCTCAAAATTAAGCTGTATATCGTTGCAACAAACATCAAGTTTGTGATTCCCTAAAAAAATAAAATCCAAGTTGATTGCACAAAAGTGCATTAATTTGAACAAAAGTATGATCAACTGATTTTGTTATGATCAAATTATGAAAGTGTTTAGGGTCAATATAAAAAAAAAATACAAATTGGGAAGTTATTAATGGAACAAATCGGAACACTAAAATATGTCTTAGGAGGCCATGTTTTGGTATTCAGGAAAAACTTTCAATTGTAAAGAACTTTTTTCCATAACAGTTCGCTGAATTTTCTGAAATAAGGGTACTTAACTCCTGAGCATTTTTTATATTTTTTGACCTACCCTGTATGCTGTTTGACTTGCAACGATTATAAGTGCACCTTAAATGATTACCGAACATGCACCAACCTTTGGCACTATCTGTATTTTGGTTGTGCAATTCATCAAAAAAAATTCCATATGTTGCACACTGTACAAGTACAGAGGATTTGCCCCATAATTTTACTGAAATTCAAATGACACTCTGTATGAATGATTTCACGTAAGTCGATTGGGCGAAAAAATACCTTTCAAATGACATTTGTTTTCAAAATGGCGAATCATGCAGGAACCCTTTTGTCTGCAATCATCATGGACACATTGTGACGTCATCCGTCGAATTTTTGGCAAGCATCCTTATAAAATAAAAAAATTTACGAAGCACTTGGATTAGTTATTGATGGAACATATTTTTTAACGCTTGAAGCGCACGAAAGGAAATCCCTATGATAATTTGTTTTTATTAAGTCATCATTTCAAACAATTTTCTTAGTCTTAAATTCCCCCAAGAATGTGAAATAGGAATGGTACTTTATTCAAGGAAAGTTCAGTATAAAGAGGTCATTATGTTGTTTTTATAGGAATATCGAGGAATGTTAAATGAAAAAGTTGTTTGAAACCACCCAAACTTTTATTTTGTGTAGCTGTTTCATATACAGTGTCATTCGTTTTTTCGGGTAGGCTATTAGCTTTGTGTGTTTTTTTTCATTCAATAGTTGATAGGATGTTCCATTCGAGAAATTGTCAATTATAAATGTGGAAATTGAGAATGAAAATCAACCTGTTTCAGGATATCCCTTGGAAACATTGAGTTTGGCTCGAAATTCTTTTTTATTTAATTTGACATGTGATGTGGAACTTTTCAAAACTACGGAAATATTGAAACTTCTCACTTTTCGTATAACCTGTGGTGTAAAGTGAAATATAACATAACTGGTTTAACTGGTGATGACATTTTATTCACTACAGCACCAGTTACGTTATTGAATATGTGGTTGGACGAAAAGAATAATGCATTTCAAGCTGCTTTCTCAATATCAGTTGGAAAAACTGAACTTGAATCAGCCCTTTTCCACTGATGGAAGTATGGAACGAGTCTTTTTTGTGAATTTGGTCACTAATTTGCGACCATATCATTATATTATCTGTTCGAGCAAAAATTTCTAGCAAAATTAGAAAAAAGATTACACGTAAACAATACTTTCGTTCGTCCCGCATAATCCCGTCGTCAAACAAACTGACGCGTTTCCTAACTACTGGTTACGTAGAAAGGACTGTACATTTCGAATTCACACTTCTTGGACTACCTCCATATCTACGAAGTTCCCCAGCGATAAATGCGCTAATGCCAAATTGAAACTTTATCTCATAGAAAATTTCACTCAGAAACTAGTGGCGCACTAATTTTCTTTTCGGGTATGATTTTGGAGGCATGAACTCTGATAGTGATATAGATTTTTATATTCATATTTAATATGACTAAGGTATGGACATGGATCGTGAAGTGTTCAGTTCTTGGGAAACAAGGAGTTGAAGTGTTTTCGCAAAAACTCATCGAGAACGATTGAATATGACGAACGACGTATAGGATTTCTACTTTAAATACAGTTCATCTCCATTGAATATTCATCACCTGATCAGGAAGTCATTCTACACGTTTTATTCAGTGATGTGTTATACAGCTCTACGACGGGTTGTGTTAGTTTCTTCTTCCATCATATTTGTTACGCCAATTCAAATTTTTTTTAATAATCAATCTCTTGAATTTTTCTTCAAATTTTGTTAAAAAGCGCATAAACTTCATATGAGCTGAATCAAACTGTTCCCTCACTTTGGATAGCAGAGTATCACAAATACATTTTATGACTATATATAATGCTTTGATGAGTCGTACGTCGTACTTCTCAGTTTCTTTCTAGTAACGTAGCTGAAAAGAAATAGTTATTTCAGGTAGACATTAAAAAACAAAATTTTTTTCCATAATGTAGGCGCATACCTAGAGTTTTGTTTCACATATTTTTGAAGATCAAATAATCAGATAGGTGACGTCCCCCATTTTTTCCATACAAGGAGTGAACCGATTTCTTGCGTTTGTAGTGACTATCCTAATGCCAGAATAGCAGGCGTGAAGTTGGTAATTTCTTCCTGGATGTTTGGTTTTCAAATTTTGGGGTTGTGACTTCCGAAAACGGAAGTCACAACGTTTCTCATTGCTGATTTCAGATACTGAATGTACGAGGGGTTACCTTCCATATAGCAAAAATTCCTGTGGAAGTCACTTAGACCCCTCTGTATCTGCAACTCCCGATTTTAGTTCCCGCGTATATAGTTGACGCTGTCATCGCACAAAAATATGTACGAGCAATGCACTATAACCTCCGCATTGTTGATACTACGTAGTCACTTCCAAGTGTTGTTACCATTTCGCGCCAAATAATCAGTTGTGAAGTTGAAGAACAAAAACCCTCTAGTTTAATAACTTCATATGTGAGAATGATGGCATCCAGAGGTAAAATCATGCTAGAAAATTCAATTATGAAAATATAGGTACATGCACCCATCTAGTTCGCGTGACCAACCTTAAAACATGATTCGGCATCTTTCGATCCTCCAGCAATGAAAAGAAACTCTCCTCCTGGTAGCCTCTTGAAGGAATCCATCAAATACTGGCTCAAAAATTTTATGAGTGCCATTTTATTTGGTGTTGATTTCAGAAAATTCCTGTAGTTTGGCACTGGTCGACTTCCTGTAATACTGAATATTCCTAGATTATGATGTCCACGTCTCTCCATGTCTTTTATGGAATCCTTGATATCATATCTATCGAATACCAGAAAAACTGAATCACAGCGAGAATATTTTTTGAAAATGAAAAGCATTCTTTGAAGTATCTTCTCTGCCAAATCGTTGAGAGTCTTGAAAGATTTCTCATTCACTTCATTCCATCTATGAAATAGAAAGTAGTCGTTGAACAAGTATCCGCCAATATGTTACAATGTAGATATAACTTTTTGGCAAGATGTTTTTCTCATAGTCCTATCTTCATGAAAAAGAGAGAGTGGGACTGGTGTGAGTTCGTAGGGTAAAATATTAGTGAAATCTGAATGTTGGAACTGAGCTGCACTTGTAATTCTTCTGAACATAAACTCTGGATTTATTTCACTATTCTTTCCTGACTCCTTATAGCCATTTCGATCATCAGTGAAGTTTGACATTTTGAAACGACTGACAGTTTTCCAGAAACTAACAGTGCGTATTTTGGTGAACCTGTCCTCTCGACCATGGGGCGATGTCGTAATTTCTCATTATATATGTGGATGATGATGACAAAAAATGTCCCTGATGTTTAATTATTGTGCCCTGTTTAAGTACGGCAGACTGTGCGGTCTATCGTTCAATAACCCACTCATGGGGTATAACTTATAGTCGGTGGTATTTCCTGGAAACATCGTCTCGCATACCGGGTAGCGGACGGTAGATACAGGTGTACTTACAGTAAAACGCTTATATCGAGAAATCTGTTCAAGATAGATCTTCATATAATCGATGAGAAATGATCGTTATGAATTTCCGCAGTTTTTGATGTGAAAAAAAAGTATCGTTCATTGGTCGATTAAGCAATTTATTGGGTGTTGAAGCAAACTGAAATGTGATGAAAAAGTGTTATCCTCTTATTCTTTTAAATTTTTAACATATTCCCAAATTTCAAAAAATAAATATACCTATATCAAAATGTAGTCGAATGCTTTCTCTATAATATGGAAAAAAAACTCATTTCCCTATCTCCTATCATAGTTGTAATATATCAACCTAATTAGAGAAAACAAGAAATTAAATTTTTTTGACATTCATCCCAATATTTTTTCTCTCGACCAATGGAGAGTATCGTAAATCTTCAAAACACATGTGAGAACGATGCATATAATATAATTTCAAGGTTCGATCAAGTTATACTCCATGATTGGGTTACTCGATGAATAGAAGACTTTTCGCAAGAGATCTGCTGTTTTGCTTGTCTTCAGATTGTGAATGTGTGGATGCGTTTCGCCTGGAAACGTTCCACCCTGCGTACCATTCAACAATAGAGTTGTTCGACAAATGTCGAGGTAGACTACAAATAGATGTGCTGTACTAAGCTTTTTGTCGAGTTCGTCTGTCTGCATGGTATTGCTAGTGATAGAAGATAGAATGATAACCGAACGTTTGGAGAAGATTTTCCGTAGAAGTTTTCATGAACAAGTGAGAGGTCGCCGTTGTTCCAATGATGTCAAGGAGTAAGTGAGTG
The DNA here is from genome assembly GCA_918026855.4 of Phaedon cochleariae. Lineage (NCBI taxonomy): Eukaryota > Metazoa > Arthropoda > Insecta > Coleoptera > Chrysomelidae > Phaedon > Phaedon cochleariae. The sequence goes on along the minus strand of OU896719.1, from coordinate 15,401,341 downwards.
TGGCATCACCAACTAGGTGAATTAGTTTGATGTTTATATATCGACTATGTGAACTCCGTAATCATCAAAGATACAACATTTTTGGAAACAGCAACTACTCCAACATAATTTTCTTTGATATATCAGGTGACCTTGGACCATAGGCGCCACCATATAAAAATAGGATATAGGGCGGACAAAATTCGAAGATGAAATCGGGTAACCTACGAATGAAAACTGAGTGTGAATACTCAAAGCTAATATTAATCTGTGTAATTCTCGAAATGTCATCTCCAACCATTCAGAACTTGAAGACTAATTTTCCATGATATTGACCATATCCACTCGTCAAAACTGAACCCATCACTAGTTCCTAAGCAGTTTTTTGAACAGCCTCTGTGAATCTGAGATAGAACAATCAATAAAACAATAATTGATCTTCGCATTGTCGAGTTTAGACGAAAATGTAGTTTACCTAACAAATGCCGAAAGTCATACTTTTTCGCACCTGTTTATTCAGATATAAAGAAATACATAGAGAATTCGCATTCGGTATGTGATGAAATTATCAATTTTTTCTCAGTATATTCAACATAAAACAACTACTTTCCTGGCTGCGATTTTACTAAATATACTGTACGCTAGCACAAACCACGCCGACCGTAATATCTCATCTTCGAAGTACTTATAGGCAAAACTCAGAAACTATTTATCCTTAACGAACTAACCTATCCCTGATTGCAATATTTGTGGAAGGAAACCCGAATGGAGTGTTGAAACACATTGATTAATAATATATTCCAAAAGTTGAGTTCTTTCAACAATATTGAATAAAATGAGACTGTTTATCCTAAACGCACTAACCTATTTGACTTCAAATATTTTATGAAAAAGGAAAACCAGAATGAAGTAAAAAAACAAAAAAGTTGCAAAAAAAAGTTCAAGTTCACAGCGATTCGAACCATGGACCTTCAGACTGAAAGTCGACAGCGCGAACCAGTAGACCATTCGGGTGTATGAATTTACTGCGTACAAGAGATTGACAACGAGAGAGCTTCAGTCGAATTCGTGTCAAAATCATAAAAAGTGTATTCTTGCGTTCGAGCACAGTATATTTAGTGCGATGTGCTGACTCCGAGTATATCGTTAATGTTTGGAGATATGACGTAATTGACGTATTATGGTGGGCGTGGTTTGTGCTAGCGTGCAGTATATTTAGTAAAATCTCTTCCTGGCTATATGTTACGACGAACATTTAATTATATCTTTTGAACACACACGATAATAATTTGAAGATGAACTCTTCTGAAGTTGAGAATTTGCATTTTCCTTCAAATAAAAATATATATGCACATAATATCATTCTGAATATACAACAGAAAACAACTACTTCCCTGGTCATTTGCCACGTCGAATATTGATTTATTTATATCTGTTCAACATCCAGGAGGGAACATGAAAATAAAAATTATCTGAAATTGAGAATTGGCATTCTCTTTCAATGTTTTTTTTTTTCATATTTTAGTTCCTCTATTGATATTTTCTTCTGACATAAAGACTAAAGGTTTGGTTCCTTGAACAATTTTCTATCATCAATAATAACAAAGTCATCGATGGCACGGTGGCTGCTGACACTCAACTTGGATTGCCCTGAAGAGTATCCCTTTGACACGTGGGATTCACAAGAACGTTTAATAGCTTCCATAGTGAGTTTTACAAGAACGTTTATTCAATGTCTTCCATATGTATGTATGTATGTTTAAGCATTTTTTCATCAACCCCTATCTACAGCACCGCACTAATTATCGTTGATAAAGAATTCTCGAAACTAAATTCCGTAGCTGAACTTCGATTTCAATCTAGTTTCGTATCACCTTCTTCCCTTTTTCTAGAAATATGGGTACAAAATGCAAAATAAATGAATTTGGGTATGACATAGATTCATATAAAGAACATCCAATATTTTGTATATATAATCAAACTTTGAAAATTTCAAAGTTTGTTGTGAACAAAAAATTGTTAAATTGTTCTATCCGTCATTCGGTTGCCCCCTTACGAGCAACCCTCAGAAGTCTTCGAAAGTCTTGTGCGAACAAGGAATGACGGGGGCCTTACCTTTTAACGTGTGATCCCAAACACTTGTAACATCCCAAACACCTATTTCTCGAACCCTTCTCTCAACTTACTTCAAGGAATTGTAGTTTTCAAAAAAATACTTCAAAATAAACACTTTCTTCTCCATATAGCAAAAAAGTTGGGTGACGTTCATATATTTCATATTGAAATGTGGTCATTCATCACTTCATATCATATGAACGATCTTATTCTCGAGTGTACAAGAGCAATAGGAACATAAAAGCAGGTCGAACTGAAAGTATACGGAGAATCCCCACATGACGTGAGAGCAGGCAACACTGTGACCGGCGTTCGCTCTGCGCGTGGCTGGTAAGCCTCTCTGCAGTCTGTCATTTTACGGTTCTGCTGCATTACATTCTGATGAATTCCGATTCTGCCAATGTACGGTTTTGATTTTTTACGATTCTGCTGACGTACAGTTCCTATATTTCACGATTCTGTCGATGTACGGTTCTGAATTTTTACGATTCTGTTATTTTACGGATCTAACATTTTACTATTCTGCTGAATTACGGTTCTGATAGTTTACGATTCTATCACAATACAGTATATGACATTACAGTCTGATGAAGTACATTCTGTCATTGTACGTTCTGATATAATATGATTCTGATGGAATACGGTCTGTTGTATTACGAGTCTGTCGATGTACGGTTTTAGCATTTTACGATTCTTTCAATTTACAGTTCTGATATTTTGAGATTCTGTGAATATGCTGTTCTGATTTTTTGCTATTCTGTCAATGTACGGTTCTGACATTTTACTATTCTGTCGATAAACGGTCTGTTGTATTTCGATTCTGACAAAGTACGGTCTGCTAATGTGCGGTCTGTCATTCTGCGATTCTGACGAATTACGGTCTGTGTTGTTATGATTCTGACGAAATATCATTCCGCTGTGATGATGGTTTGTTAGTTTTCGATTCTGTATATTTGCGGATCTGCGATATTGCTATTATAGAAAAATACACATCTGCGCATTTGCAATCTGTTATTGTCTGGTATGCTCATGTACAGTATACAAAATACGGTTTGAGGGATTACAGTTCTGTGCATCTACAGTAGAGATAAATACGATTCCTATAAAATATTGTTCTGTTAAGTTACTGGTTTGAAAATGTATATTCTGATGGATTACGGATCTGCGATTTTACATTCTGGTGATTTGTGTGTTCCCTATTGTATCAAGGAAAACACAAAAATTAGTACGACGTTATGACGCGAAATAATTCTAAGTTCATTGAATTCAAAAAGGTGAGTGACAAGTGTATGTTTTTTGCCAAAAATTCAATAGAAAGCAAGACGATCAATGAAGTAGTCTCCATAAATCGTTACTCAAAATTGCCTCTTTGATGAAGAAAAAAATGGAAAAGTATTATTTTTGATGAAATTTTTCAAAGTCTTGATATCCATATTTTCTCGAATATCTCGAGAACGGCACAAAATATAGGAAATCTAGATAAAAAAATACCCCAACATCCCTGTCGACTTTCGCAAAGGCCTACCACATGGAGAAAGTCAGAACACCGTATCACGAAAAACAAAAAATTCAGTACGACGTCATGAAGCGAATTAATTCTTAGTTCATTGAAAACAAGAAGTGAGTGACAAGTGTTTGCTTTTCGCCCGAAATCCGATAGACATCAAGACGACTAACGGAAAAGTTTCTATACATTGGTACTCAGAATTGCCTCTCCACTGGAAGAGGAGAATTGGAAAAGTAAAATTTCTGATGAGATTTCGTCAAGTCCCGATATTCATATTTTCTCAAATATAACGAGAACGGCACAAAACATCGAGAATATGAATCGAAAAATACTCCAACACCCTTGTCGACTTTCGCTAAAGCCTACCACATGGAGAAAGTCCGAACAACGTATCGCGAAAAACAAAATAATTAGTACGACGTCATGACGCGAAATAATTCAAAATTCATTGAATAAAAAAGGTGAGTGACAAGTGTATGTTTTTAGCCCAAAATTCGATAGAAATCAAGACGACCAACGAATAATTCTTCATAAAATGTTACTCAAAATTGCCTCTCTACTGAAAAAAAAAAATCGGAAAAGTATTATTTATGATAGAATTTTTCAGTCCTGATATTAATATTTTCTCAAATATCTCGAGAACGGCACAAAATATCGGAAATCTGAATCGAAATGTACCCCAACACCCTCGTCGACTTCCGCGAAGGCCTACCACATGGAGAAAGTCTGAACAATGTATCACGAAAAACAAAAAAAATAGTACGACGTCATGACGCGTAATAATACTGAGTTCATTGAAAAAAAGAAGTGAGTTACAAGTGTATGTTTTTTGCCCGAAATTCGATAGAAATCAAGACGACCAACGAAAAAGTCTCTTAACATTGTTACTCAGAATTGCCTCTTTACTGGGAAAAAAATTGGAAAAGTATAATTTTTGATGACATTTTTCAAAGTCCTGATATTCATATTCTTTCAAATATCTCGAGAACGGCACAGAATATCGAAAATCTAAATCGAAATATACCCCAACACCATGTCTTTTGCCGCAACGGCCTACCACATGGAGGAAGTCCGATCATTATATTGTAGTATGTAAAATAATATAGGGTGATATTATATTGTAGGAATACTCTGTATAATAGGTTAAGCGAGGACAACGCACCGTGTGGGTTGTTAACACTGTTGTTATCAAGACGCATGGTGTATTCATGATATTTGATTGTTTAGGTTTAGGGTACGTTCCCATGATTTATTGTATATATATATATACCTGGTACCACCAATAAAGACGAGATTGATTCGAACTTGACTTTGAATCGATTACTAGAATGTCTGTCTGTCTATATACATTCACAACCCAGTTATTAACCTGGAATAGGAATGATCATTCATCCTATTACATGGCGATCCTGCCAGTCGTTGTACTGTTAAAATTCACACGATTGGTATACCTAAATACTGGATATGGGGAACCAGCAAGCAAAGGAAAACTTCGTGATTGGCCAAGCAGGAATCAACGGAGGTGCCATCAATAATACTGCAGCCGAAGGAAGTCAACAGAAATACACCATATTCGAGGTACTGGCCGTAGTAGTTGGTTGCTTAGTTCTGGTAGCAATCATCCTGTATATCCGAAGACGAGCGAAGAAAGCACTAGAGAGGAAGATTAGGAGAGAACTTTCCAGGAGCCAGGAGACTGTGTGAAGCCGAGAGAAATTGAACTTCAACCCTTAGATGAGCATCAAGTTGGAGTTGCAGCAGGTTCGAGGAGGCGCAGAGAGGAACGCAGGATCAATATGTATAAGGTAGATAAGTTAATTGGTATTAGGTAGTACAAATGATAGAATTTAGGCATATTTATGAGGAAATAGGGGTTTTTAGACGTGATTTAACAAAAGATGATTCTCAGAGGCGAGGTAAGTTGCAATTAGTTGATCAGAAACGTTCAGAATTGAGGAAAATAGAAGACAATTTCAACAAGATTAAGGAGTTGTTCAATAGTAAAAGTGAAAAAACTTTAGAAGAAACGGCACAATTCAAAAGTTATGCTAAAGAAATGAATAGTTTGATTTCTGAAGCACAATCTATTTTAAAGGACAGATTAACAAATATAGGAAAAGGAGGAAATATCGCAAAAATGGGCGAAAAATTTGACCTTAGGACTGCTTCTTCTTTAATTCCCATTATGGATATATAGTGATTTTCTAGATCAAGATGGGAAAACCTTCTTGATCAGCTATGTATTAAAAACTAGGCTCTCTCAAGTTGCAAAATCAAGGTTAGAAAATACTAATAATTCTATGGATAATCTATTAAAGGACATGAAAGTTCATCTTTTCACTAAAAAGTCTGCTGCAGCTTTGTCAATTGAAATTCATAATGTCAAGCAGGATAATAAATCAATAGAGGAATTCGGAAAATGTATTAAAGAACTGTTAGTAAATTTAACCTTATGTCAATCCAATGGAGATGATGATAGTGCAAAAATTTTGTCAAAAGTTAACGAGAAAATAGCGATTAATGCTTTTGCAAATGGACTGAGAAATTCTGAGTTACGGACCATCGTTGAAGCAAGGAATTATAATAATCTAAGGGATGCAATAGGCGGCGCTGAAGATGAAGATAAGTAAAAGATAGGGTCTACAAATTCTCAATGTTTCCATATGAGAGATCGAAGAGCTAGACGCGGTTTTTCAGGAGTCAGAGGAAATCAGTATTTCCATAAAAATAACAATAATAATTCCATTAGGTTCAATCAAAACAACGAATCTAGACAGTCAAATAGGACTGCTTCTTCTTTAATTCCCATTATGGATTAGTGATCTTCTATATCAAGATGGGAAAACATTCTTGATCAGCTATGTATTAAAAACTAGGCTCTCTCAAAATGCAAAATCAAGGTAAGAAAATACTCACAATTCTATCGATAATCTATTAAAGGACATGAAAGTTCATCTCTTCACTAAAAAGTCTGCTGCAGCTTTGTCAATTGAAATTCATAATGTCAAGCAGGAAAATAAATCAATAGAGGAATTCGAAAAAAGTATTAAAGAACTGTTAGTGAATTTAACCTTATGTCAATCCAATGGAGATGATGATAGTGCAAAAATTTTGTCAAAAGTCAACAAGAAAATAGCGATTAATGCTTTTGCAAATGGACTGAGAAATTCTGAGTTACGGACCATCGTTGAAGCAAGGAATTATAATAATCTAAGGGATGCAATAGGCGGCGCTAAAGATGAAGATAAGTCAAAGATAGGGTCTACAAATTCTCAATGTTTCCATATGAGAGATCGAAGAGCTAGACGCGGTTTTTCAGGAATCAGAGGAAATCAGTATTTCCATAAAAATAACAATAATAATGCCATTAGGTTCATCAAAATCAAAACAACGAATTTAGACAGTCAAATAGCCAACAAAGAAATTTTCCTAATCAGCGATATAATAATAATCGTGGACGCGGTAGCGTGAATATGCGTCGTTCAAATCGGTATAGAAATCAGAATAGCCAGAATCATAGAGCTCATCTTGCGGAAAGCTCAAGTCCAAACACTGAGGTCGACAATCAAGTAAACAATAAAAACTCTGCGAGTGAACGGTTTTTTCGTTCCTAAACAAAATGGAAATATTATGAACGATGTTGTTATGTTCCGTATGAATGGGATGAATTTCGTGAAAATGAGATATGGAACAAATGAACTCATACTTTTGATTGATACTGAAGCAACTATTAGTGTTCTTTTTGCAAGATATTTAGACAAGTGTGAAAGAATTGACACCTCAAGAAATATAAGAATAAATGGAATAGCCGGATCAACAATTTCACAAGGTTCAGTGAATGTTTCTTTGTTTATAGAGGACGTGATGATAAAGCACGAGTTTTCATTACTTGATAACTTTGCAAATGAGATGCATGGAATCTTAGGATCCGATTTTCTCACTAAATATTGTGCCACCATTGATTTCGAGAATTTCTGTTTTTCTCTATGGAAGAATAACAGGAAATTAACCATACCTCTACAGTCAAAATACGATTGTTATACGATTATTCCACCACGTTGTGAAATCATCAAGTACTTTTGGATTGATAGTGATGATGAATGTGTTGTATTAGGGGATGAATTGAGCAAAGGTGTGTTTGCAGGTAGCGTGATTGCAAAACCAAAAAATAATTTGATACCCGTTAGATTATTGAATGTTAATGACAAGGAAGTAAAACTTCGGAACTTCAGACCAAAATGTGAAAAACTTGCCAGTTTTGATGTATGTAAATTTGAGAGCAAGGATTTAGCTGTTGAAAGAGTAGATAGAGTGTTAGATCTTATAAATGTTGATTCGCTGAATAAAGAGGAAATAACGGCAATCCAAAAAATCCAATTGAAGCAAAATGCGAGCTCAGTTTACGTGAGGCCCTACAGATTACCACATGCACAGAAAGCGGAGATTCATAAACAAATAGATCAAATGTTGCAGAATGATATTATCGAAGAAGCATGATCAGAATGGTCTTCGCCGTTACTCATAGTGCCTAAAAAATGCGACAGCAAAGGTAACAAAAAATGGGGAGTAGTGATCGACTATAGGTTGTTAAATAAACAGAGAGAGGATGATAAATTTCCACTGCCCTGTATATCAGAAATCTTAGATTCATTAGCAGGCGCAGTCTATTTTTCTCACCTTGATATATCTCAAGAATACTACCAAGTAGAGTTAGATCCTGCTAGTCGACCATATACATCATTTACAACCGATAGGGGTCAGTTCCAAATGAAGCGCTTACCAATGGGGCTGAAAATTAGTCCAAATGCTTTCTCCAGAGTAATGACAATGGCTATGTCGGGTTTGAATTACGAGTCGTGTTTTATTTATTTAGATGATCTGATCATTTTTGGAAATATCTTTACTAGCCATAACAAAAACCTTTTCAAAGTGCTAGAAAGACTCAGAAATGTTGAGCTCAAGCTCAACCCGAGTAAGTGCGAATTTCTCAAGAAAGAAATTTTGTACTTAGGTCACGTGATTTCGTCAGACGGCATTTCACCTGATCCAGAAAAAATTAAATCGATCCAGAGATATCCGATTCCCAAAGATGCTAATGAGACAAAGCGGTTTGTGGCATTTGCCAACTATTACAGAAAATTCATAAGAGATTTTGCTGAAATAGTAAATCCATTAAACAGACTAACTAGAAAAAATAGTGACTTTCAATGGTCGGAGGAGTGTCAGCAATCATTTGAGACACTAAAAAGTGCTCTTTCCACTCCTCCCGTGCTACAATATCCTGATCTGTCAGAAAATAATCGGTTCATTTTAAGAACGGATGAGTCAGGATTTGCTTTAGGAGCAGTTCTGTCAAATTCTAATGACAGGCCTGTGGCATATGCCAGTAGATCACTGAACAAAGCAGAATTGAATTACTGCACTATCGAGAAGAAACTACTTGCGATAGTTTGGGCAGTAATGCACTTCAGGAGTTACTTATTTGGTAGGAAATTTGACATTTTCACAGATCACAGACCTCTTGTCTATCTATTTGGGATGACGAATCCGTCTAGTCGTTTAACTAAATTCAGGTTAACGTTGGAAGAATATGATTTCACAATATCCTACATAAGAGGATCAGAAAACGTATCAGCAGATGCTTTGTTCCGTATTCAAATTGACGCGAACGAACGCAAAGCAATGGGAAAAAATTGAAAATATGTTTATCACAACTAGGGCACAATCGATGCGAACTAAAAATAGTCAAAATAGCAATGATTTGGCTCACAGCAGGCTTGATCACCCTGGTGTAGAAGAATTATTGAAGAGACCATTTGGAACAGTAGAACTGAGACCAGTTTTCGAAGATAAATTTGACAGAATAGTTGTTAGGAACGTGCAGGATGAGAAAGTTGTATGTTGCAATGTAAAATATAATATTGATGCTGGAATTATTTATTTAAAACAGAACTCCCGATCAGCGTCTGCCTTCGGAGCGTCGTTGAGGGATCTGAAAAATATTTGCGAGAAATATAATGTTACAGCACTATGCATAGTGAGAAAAGAAAACTGTACAGTATCGTTAGAAAGTATTAAAAGAAATATAGACGGATTTAAAAAGGCGAATATAAAATTTTCTGTCATAAAAGGTGTTCAAGTCATAGATGACAAGGAAATGAGACAGCTTATATCAAATGATTTTCATATGTTACCCACAGGAGGTCATGCGGGAATAACGCGAATGTATAATAATATAAGGAAATATTATTTCTGGTCAGGCATAAAAAATGATGTTGAAAGGTTCGTGATGCATTGTGATGACTGTCAAAGATATAAACATTCGAAGCCAAATAAAGAACCATTGACAGTCACCACTACAGCTAAGAGTGCTTTTAACAAAGTTCATCTCGATCTTGTAGGTCCTCTGAACCAAGACAACGACAATAATCGTTATATTCTCACATTACAGTGCGAGCTCAGTAAATTTGTTGAGGAATATCCAATAGCAAATAAAGAGGCTGTAACGGTGGCAAAAGCATTTGTCGAAAATTTCATTCTTAGGTTTGGATGCCCTATGGAGATAGTAACGGATCAAGGAACAGAATTTTTAGCGGCTACCCTACAGCAAACTTGTAAACTCTTGGGAATTACATCATTAAAGTCAACAGCGTATCATCATGAAACATTAGGGGCTATCGAAAATACACACAAACATCTAGGGGCATATTTACGCATATACAAGTTGCAAATAATCCAGATACTTGGAGTACATGGGTACCTTTTTGGTGTTTTTCATTCAACAACACGGTTCATACAGAGACTCAATACACGCCCTACGAACTTGTTTTTGGAAAATGCTGTTTGAAACCATCAAATTTTAATAACAGAATAGACCCAATGTATAACTTTGATGATTATCCAATAGAATTGAGGTATAGATCACAAAAAGCATGGGAAGATGCTAGAAATAACTTGATAGATTCAGTCAGAGGTGAATTATAAGCAAGGTGATAATATTTTTTTTTAAAATAATCCGTCTAACAAATTGAAACCTTCATTTAAAGGACCTTATGAAGTTGTAGAAGAAAAAGGTCCTAATGTTATTATAAAAATTGATAATAAGCCTCAACTAGTTCATAAAAATAGAGTTGAGCCATATTATGACGTCTTAGTTTAGTTAGCTTAAGTAGCATTGTAAATATAGGTATATTGTAGAAGAAAAAATCTCATCAAGATGAGTTTTTTTTCTCGTTCTCGAGGGAGGTGTAGTATGTAAGACAATATAGAGTGATATTATATTGTAGGAATACTCTGTATAATAGGTTAAGCGAGGACGAAGCACCGTGTGGGTTGTTAACACTGTTGTTATCAAGACGCACGGTGTATTCATGATATTAGGTTGTTTAGGTTTAGGGTACGTTCCTATGATTTATTGTATATATATATATATATATATATATATATACCTGGTACCACCAATGAAGACGAGATTGATTCTAACTTGACTTTGAATTGATTACTAGAATGTCTGTCACCATACATTCACAACCCAGTTATCAACCTGGAATAGGAATGATCATTCATCCTATTACAATATCACGAAAAACTGAAAAATTAGTACGACGTCATGACGCGAAATAATTCTAAGTTTATTGAAAAAAAAAGAAGTGAGTGACAAGTGTATGTTTTTCGCCTGAAATCTAATTGAAATCAAGACGACCAACGGAAGGGTCTCTTAACATTGTTATATAAAATTGCCTCTTTACTAGGAGGATAAAATTGGACAAGAATTATTATTGATGAAATCTTCTCGAGTCCCGATATCCATATTTCCCCAAATATCTCGACAACTGCAGAAAATATTAAAAATCTAAATCAAAGAATACCCCAACACCCTTGTCGACTTTCGCAACGCACTACCACATGGAGAAAGTCCGAACATTGTATCACGAAAAACACAAAAATTAGTACGACGTCATGACGCGAAATAATTCTAAGTTCATTGAGTGAAAAAAGGTGAGTGACAAGTGTATGTTTTTCGCCCAAAATTCGATAGAAATCAAGACGACCAACGAAAAAGTCTTCATAAATAGTTAATCAAAATCGCCTCTTTACTGGAAAAAAAAATTGGCAAAGTATTATTTTTGAGAACCTTTTTCAAAGTCCTGATATTCATATCCTCTCAAATATCTCGAGAACGGCACAGAATATCGAAAATCTAAATCGAAATATACCCCAACACCATTGTCGACTTCCGCATAGGCCTACCACATTGAGAAAGTTCAAACACCGTATCACGAGAAACAAAAAAAAAATAGTACGACGTCATGACGCGAAATAATTTTGTGTTCAATAAAGAAGAGAAGTGAGTGACGAGTGTATGTTTTTGCCCGAAATTCGATAGAAATCAAGACGAGCAACGAAGAAGTCTCTTTACGTTCTTACACAAAATTGCCTATTTACTGAAAAAAAAATTTGAAAAGTAATATTTTTGATGAGATTTTATCAAGTCCCGATATTCATATTTTCCCAAATATCTCGAGAACGGCACAAAATATCGAAAATCTAAATCGAAATATACCCCAACACCATTGCCGACTTCCGCATAGGCCTACCACATGGAGAAAGTCCGAACACCGTATCACGAAAAACAAAAAAATTAGTACGACGTCATGACGCGAATTAATTCTGAGTTCAATGAAAAAAGGAAGTGAGTGACAAGTGTATGTTTTTCGCCCAAAATTCGATAGAAATCAAGACGACCAACAAAAAAGTCTTCATAAATTGTGACTCAAAATTGCCTTCTTACTGAAAAAAAATTGGAGAAGTATCATTTCTGATGGAATCATTCAGTCCCGATATTCATATTTTCTCAAATATCTCGAGAAAGACAATAAATATCAAAAATCTGAGTCAAAAAATACCCCAACTACCCTGTCGACTCTCGCAAAGGCCTACCACATGGAGAAAGTCCGAACACCGTATCACGAAAAACAAAAAAAATAGTACGACGTCATGACCAATATAGTATACGGTTCCCTTTATAGAAAACGTGAAAGTATTGTGCTCCTGGTTAATAATCGGATAATACGTGGGACCTTGATGTTGAAAATTTCTTCCAACGTGCAAAGTAGTAAGTCCATTCCACCATATACTCATGAGCTCATAACTACCTCAAGAACCATACCAGATAACTAGTTATCACTCATTCATTTGCACAAATATACTTTTGGGAATCAAGCAACAAACAAGCATAAAAAATATATACACCGGTTGATAATCTCAATGAGTGAATTAACTGAAGATAACCGTACACGAACAATATTGTCAAGTTAAATTATGAACGACGCATCAATGAAACTGCTGTTAGATGAGATGAAACAAAACAAAGAAGAATTGAAGAATGCAATACAAGCCAGTGAATGTAGATTGCAACTCACCATTGAAGATCTTAAAAAGGAGATAGTCACACTAGAGAAAGAGAACTCTAAACTCCAGAACAAAGTCGAACTGATAGAGAGAAACAACAAACGGAATAACATCATCGTATTTGGACTAGGTGAAGAGGCACAAGAAATTTCAGTAGAATTTATGCGACATCAACAATATATACTGCTTAGGAAAGCATAAAAACTGCCCAGTCAAAATTGAGTTCATATCCTATCTCAAGAAAAATACCATCTTCCAAAAAATAAGTAATTTGAAGAATACTGGAATTGCTATAGCCCACGACCTCACCCAAAACCAACAAGAAGAGTTTGAGATCCTAAAATCTCATTTGCGAGGAGTGAGAAAGGATAATTCAAAGAAGAGTTACCTCAGAGGCAACAAGCTAATAGTTGACGGAATTGAATACACAGCTGAAGATTTACAAGAAAGAGAAAACATTCTTCGAGAGCACACCATCAGCGAACCATCAACACCAACACAGAGTCCAGCTACGGCACAAATTATCTCCAAAAAAATTGAAGTTCCCAAACCACTGAAGGAGACACTGCCAATAAAAAAAGTTAACTCAAAGGACTACGGCGAAATAATCAAAACCCGGTCAAATTCCAACTCATCTCAAATCCATGGAATGCCCTCAGAATAAGTTTCATTATTTCTAATTTTTTAAATCATTAGTGCATTTTCTCGTTTATATTTAATATTTCATAAATTGCTGAAACCATTACGCATATATGTAAATACAAATTATGAACTCGTATATAAGGGATTTTACTCTTCAAGAAATTGAAAATTACCAATTGCAAAATTCTTCGGAGGCAAAGCAAGTGCTACAAGTGAATGAAATTAATTCAAATCTACAAATAATACACAATAACATCCGAAGCATAAGAAAGAACTTCGATGAATTCAAGATATTCTTGAGTGAACTAGACTCTTCTATTGATTGTATAATTCTCACTGAAACCAGAATTGTAGACGATATTGGTATGTATAATTTGGATGGTTACAAAACACTTTATAACCTAGGTACAAAAAATCAGAATGACGGCGTTATAGCCTTCGTGAAAACGAATCTATACCGCTCGCATGTAAATATAGCACTAAATGGCAGTTCTCTACTACAAATTGAACTTGCACTGGATAAAACCATCTTCTATGTAAACGCATTTTACCGATCGCCATCAGATCAAAATATTGAGAACTTTTTAAACGAATTGGGTATTGTATTGGAAAATCATCCTGGGCATTACGATTATAGTGTATTCATAGGCGATATTAACATAAATTTATTAGCCAAGAACTCGGAAGATGTACAAAATTACTCTACCCTATTAGGTGAACATGGTTTTATATCCGCCATCAACACTATCACAAGACCCGACTCAGGTACTTGCATAGATCACATTTCTATAAAATCAAAAAGTGAGACCTATCAGAACATAATACCACTCGTTATACAAACCAATATAACCGATCACTTCACAACGCTATCACAAATAGTAACAAGAAATGTGAAAAACAATGAAGAATCATGTTATGACAAATATTTTACGCGAATCAATGAGATTAAGTTACTGGATAACATGAAGCAAATCGATTGGGCTAAGTTCAATCAAATCAATGATCTCAATGCAACGGTAAACAGCTTTATCACATTAATACAAGATGCAGTCCAGAAATCAGAAATTAAAATAGGAATCAGAAACAATGAGAGGAAGTCCCGATATTCATATTTTCCCAAATATCTTGAGAACGGCACAAAATATCGAAAATCTAAATCGAAATATACCCCAACACCATTGCCGACTTCCGCATAGGCCTACCACATGGAGAAAGTCCGAACACCGTATCACGAAAAACAAAAAAATTAGTACGACGTCATGACGCGAATTAATTCTGAGTTCAATGAAAAAAGGAAGTGAGTGACAAGTGTATGTTTTTCGCCCAAAATTCGATAGAAATCAAGACGACCAACAAAAAAGTCTTCATAAATTGTGACTCAAAATTGCCTTTTTACTGAAAAAAAATTGGAGAAGTATCATTTCTGATGGATTCATTCAGTCCCGATATTCATATTTCCTCAAATATCTCGAGAAAGACAATAAATATCAAGAATCTGAGTCAAAAAATACCCCAACTACCCTGTCGACTCTCGCAAAGGCCTACCACATGGAGAAGAATCATGTTATGACAAATATTTCACGCGAATCAATGAGATTAAGTTACTGGATAACATGAAGCAAATCGATTGGGCTAAGTTCAATCAAATCAATGATCTCAATGCAACGTTAAACAGCTTTATCACATTAATACAAGATGCAGTCCAGAAATCAGAAATTAATATAAGAATCAGAAACAACGAGAGGAAGAGGAACTCTTGGATAACACAATCACTGATTGAACTAATCAACAAAAAGAATAACATGTTCAAAAAACTGAAAAGAGACTTCCAAAACGCTGAGATTAAATCTGAATATACTAACCTGGAAAACGAAGTTAACCGACAGATATTGCGAACTAAATCTGAATTCTATAGGAACAAAATAAATGAAAACCCGGACCCTAAAAACTTGTGGAAGGTTATAAATGAACTCTCCAAACCGAGAAATATATCAGAAAATACACAAATCAAAAATAAACACGGATATACAAACACTAACCCAAAACAAATCTCAAACGACTTCAACAACTTCTTTTCTGATATTGGTAATGACCTGGCAAGAAAAATAAAAACCTCACCTAATTTTAACGAAAACAAAGTACACTCGGAAAAAACAATTTTTTCATTTCCCGCGTCTGAAAACGAGGTGAAGAATCTGATTTTTGATTCTAAAAACAAAAAAGCACCAGGACCAGACGACTTGAAAAACAGACAATCAAAATCATTGCA
The DNA here is from genome assembly GCA_918026855.4 of Phaedon cochleariae. NCBI lineage: Eukaryota > Metazoa > Arthropoda > Insecta > Coleoptera > Chrysomelidae > Phaedon > Phaedon cochleariae. The sequence goes on along the minus strand of OU896719.1, from coordinate 15,385,418 downwards.
GACTTCATCCTACTACCACTAACTAACATCATGAATAAATCGCTAGCAACAGGCATTTTTCCAGATAAATTCAAAGAATCAATCAAAATACCTATACACAAAAGTGGAGATAGAGAAGATATGTCAAATTACCGTCCAATTGCACTTATCTCAAATATAGGAAAAAAACTAGAAAAGATAATAAAATCTAGGTTAAACAGTTTCGTAGAAAAAAACAAACTACTTTCAGATAATCAGTACGGATTCCGACAAAAAATATCAACCCAAGATGCTATAAGAGAGCTGACGACTAAAATCTATAATGCAATTGATAACAAAAAACCAACCATAGGGATATTCTTGGACCTAACGAAAGCGTTTGATACAGTGGACCATACCATCTTACTAGATGAACTAGAAGAAATTGGTATAAGGGGTACGGCGCACGATCTAATGAAATCATACATAACCAATAGATACCAGAGAACAAAAGTCAAAGGCGAAGTAAGTCATAAGCAACTTATATCATGCGGCGTACCCCAGGGGACGGTACTAGGACCATTGTTATTTATAATCTATTTGAATAATCTTTTTACTGTTACAACTTCAGCGCACCTACTCAGCTTCGCATATGACACAGTGATACTATACGAAGACAAATCCTGGTCTGAATTGAAGATAAAAATCGAAAATGATCTTCCAAATTTGATTGATTGGTTTGATAATAGACTTTTGTCATTGAATTACAAGAAGACATTTTATCTCCCCTTTTGTAGTTTGGCTACTAATTTACCAAGTTTCCAGCACATAAACCTTAATAACAATTTGAGAATTTTGTCAAGAGATAAAATAAAGTATTTAGGCATCATCATGGACAATCATCTTCGATGGGATAAGCACATGAGCTACGTGGTTAGTAAAATGCGCTGCGTCCTATACAAATTCAGGCAAGTATCGAATATGATCAACGACTGCCACAAAAGAATCCTATACCACAGTTTACTAGAATCCCACATAACGTATGGAATCATAGGATGGGGAGGAATATATAGGTCATATCTAAAGCAAGTGGAAGTTGTTCAAAAGAGATTCTTAAAAATCTGGCTAGGAAAAAAATTGCGACTTCCTAGCGATCGACTTTATATTGAGGCAAATGTACTAGATCCCAGACAATTATACTTTTATAACATATTAATAACACAATTCCAACACCAGAGTGAACTCACAACATATAACCACGGATACGAAACAAGACAGCAAAACAGATATATACCACCCCACATGAATAAAAGAATTGGTCAAAACTGCTATACGTATTTGTCCCCAAAGATTTTCAATATGATACCTGATACTGCAGCTAAACTTCTCTCTTTGAATTCATTCAAACAATGGGCAAAAGAATACATTGGAACTATCCCCAGAACTAAAATCCATGAATTTATAGAAAAATGATTAACAAACCTACAACCAAGTGAACTAAAAAAAAAAAATTTGTTCTATCCGTCATTCGGTTGCCCCCTTACGAGCAACCCTCGAAAGTCTTCGAAAGTCTTGTGCGAGCAAGGAATGACGGGGGCCTTACCTTTTAACGTGTGATCCCAAACACTATATGAACTATATGAAATTTTCTCAATTATACACACAAATACACAATAATTCTATATAGATCCAAAGAAGGATCTTGCTTTGCACTCCCAGATCGAATACTTACTGGTTGAATGCTATCTACAATAATCTGAATTATATTCACCATGTATAATAACTTAATTTACTATTTACACCCTTGTTCGATATATATACATTTTTATTTATATTTATACCTACCTTGTAATATATCTATACTTGTTACATTTCCTCACACACAAGTTGGCCTTAGAACCTATGTTCTGAGGATCAGCTTCGTGAGTATTGCGTTTATTTATCGAATGTACCTACATACCTTATAAGGTTAAAGTTGATGTTATTGCTTGATTAATGTCAAATTGTATCTATTCGATGAATAAACAATTATTATTATTATATTATTATTATTATTATGACGCGAAATAATTCTGAGTTTATTGAGAAAAAAAGTGAGTGGCAAGTGTATGTTTCTCGCCCGAAATTCGATAGAAATCAAGACGACCAACGTAAAAGTCTCTTCACATTGTTACTCAAAATTGCTACTTTACTGGGAGGATAAAATTGGAGGAGTATTATTTCTGATGAAATCTTTTCGAGTCCCGATATTCATATTTTCTCAAATATCTCGAGAACGACAATGAATATAAGAAATCTAAATCAAAGAATACCCCAGCACGCTTGTCGACTTTCGCAACGGCCTACCACATGGAGAAAGTCTGAACGTTGTATCACGAAAAACACAAAAATTAGTAAAATTCAAAGTTCATTGAATAAAGAAGGTGAGTGACAAGTATATGTTTTCCGCCCAAAATTCTATAGAAATCAAGACGACCAACGAAAAAGTCCTCATGAATTGTTACTCAAAATTGTCTCTTCACTAGAAAAAAAAATTGAAGAAATATTATTCTTGATGAGATTCTTCCAAGGCCTGATATTCATATTTTCTCAAATATCTCGAGAACGGCACAAAACATCGAGAATATAAATCGGAAAATACTTCAACACCATTGTCGACTTTCGCAAAGGCCTACCACATGGAGAAAGACCGAACACCGTTTCACGAAAAACAAAAAAATTAGTACGACATCATGACGCGGAATAATTCTAAGTTCATTGAGAAAAAAGTGAGTGTCAAGTGTATGTTTTCCGCCCAAAATACGATAGGAGTCAAGACGACCAACGAAAAAATCTTCATGAATTATAACTCAAAATTGCCTCTTTACTGGAAGAAGAAATTAGAGAAGTATAATTTTTGATGACATTTTTTCAAGTCTCGATATTCATATTTCCTCAAATATCTCGAGAACTGCACAAAATATCGAAAATCCGAATCAAAATATACACCAACACCATTGGTCGACTTCCGCATAGGCCTACCACATGGAGAAAGTCCGAACACCGTATCACGAAAAACAAAAAAATTAGTACGACATCATGACGCGAAATAATCCTTAGTTCATTGAAAAAAAAAAAAGGTGAGTGACAATTGTATGTTTTTTGCCCAAAATTCGATATGAATCAAGACGACCAACGAAAAAGTCTATACATTGTTTCTCAGAATTGCCTCTATACTGGGAGGAAGAAATTGGAGAGGTATTAATTTTGTTTAAATCTTTTCAAGTCCCGATATTCATATTCATATCAACACCCCTGTCGACTTCCGCAAAGGCCTACCACATGGAGAAAGTCCGAACACCGTATCACGAAAAACAAAAAAAATAGTACGACGTCATGACGCGAAATAATTCTGAGTTCATTGAGAAAAAAAGTGAGTGGCAAGTGTAAGCTTCTCGCCCGAAATACGATAGAAATCAAGACGATCAACAAAAAAGTCTCTATACATTGTTACTCAAAATTACCTTTTTACTGGGAGGATAAAATTGGGGAAGTATTATTTCTGATGAAATCTTTTTGAGTCTCGATATTCATATTTTCTTGGATATCCCGAATGCGGCAATAAATATCGGAAATCTAAATGAAAAAATACCCCGACACCCTTGTCGACTTTCGCGAAGGCCTACCACATGGGGAAAGGCTGAACGATGTATCACGAAAAACAAAAAAATTAGTACGACGTCATGACGCGAAATGATACTGAGTTCATTGAAAAGAAGAAGTGAGTGACAAGTGTATGTTTTTTGCCCGAAATTCGATAGAAATCAAGACGACCAACGAAAAAGTTTCTTTACATCGTAACTCAGAATTGCCTCTTTACTGGGAGAAAAAATTGGAAAAGTATAATTTTTGATGATTTTTTTTAAGTCACCATATTCTTATTTTCTCAAATATCTCGAGAACGGCAATAAAAATCGAAAATCTGAATCAAAACATACCCCACCAGCCCTGTCGACTTTCGCAACGGCCTACCACGTCGCCAATACGTCAGTCTTCCAGGTGCGACCGAGCAATCAGTGTCTACCGCCTGTAACTCGGATAATCTTCATATCAGTGTAGGTGTTCCTCAAGGGTCAGTGGTGGGCCCAATATTGTTCCTAATATATGTAAATGACATCGTTAAAGCGTGCCCATCTGTACATTTTACGCTGTATGCGGACGATACATCCATACTCATATCGGAAAAATCTAATTATTCCTTCGAGGAAAAATGTAATGAAGTTCTTTCTAGGTTGTATGATTGGTTCTGCATGAATTCACTTCATCTAAATGCAGAAAAAACACAGTCAATACATTTTCATCAAAAACAAAAACAAGTACCAAACATACATTTAAACATCAATAATAAAGTGTTGGAAAATGTGTCATACGTGAGGTTTCTAGGCCTATACATTGATGAGTGCCTTGACTGGAGGAGACACTGTGAGTCAGTTATTTCAAAACTCAACTCCGTTATCTATCTTTTCAGAAACATGAGATCAGTTTTAACAGAGAAACAATTGATAATGTTATATTATGCACAGGCCGAATCCCGACTAAGATACGGAATATGTTTTTGGGGATCATCCACTTGTTTCAATGATGTCTTCATCTCGCAGAAGAAATTAATTCGTTGTATCGCTGGTGTTTCTCGTACCACTAGTTGTCGAAGTTTTTTTAAATCTTATGAAATTTTAACTTTACCGTGTTTGTATATTTTTGAAGTATGTGTTTTTATATTTTCTAACATAACCTCTTTTAAAACTAACAAACAAATTCATTCTATCAACACAAGACAGCAAAATGACCTACATGTGCCATTTTCAAGAACAAATCTTTTATACAGATCACCTACTGTGACTGGGCAAAGGCTGTTCAATAAACTTCCGGCCGAAATTAAATCATGTGTTACATTGAAAGCATTCAAGCAATGTCTTAGGAAATACCTAATAAATGGTGGATTTTACTCCTCAGATGAATTTTGAAGACTTAGTTTTAGTTATATTTAAGTTAGTTAGTTTTAGCTTTAGTAATCGTCCTTGACCAATTCTATACATGTAACTGCATGTCACAAAGAAAATAAAGTATTATTATTATTATTATTATTATTATTATTACCACATGGAGAAAGTCCGAATATTGTATCAAGGAAAACACAAAAATTAGTACGACGTTATGACGCGAAATAATTCTAAGTTCAGTGAATTCAAAAAGGTGAGTGACAAGTGTATGTTTTTTGCCAAAAATTCAATAGAAAGCAAGACGATCAATGAAGTAGTCTCCATAAATCGTTACTCAAAATTGCCTCTTTGATGAAGAAAAAAATGGAAAAGTATTATTTTTGATGAAATTTTTCAAAGTCTTGATATCCATATTTTCTCGAATATCTCGAGAACGGCACAAAATATAGGAAATTTAGATCAAAAAATACCCCAACATCCCTGTCGACTTTCGCAAAGGCCTACCACATGGAGAAAGTCAGAACACCGTATCACGAAAAACAAAAAATTCAGTACGACGTCATGAAGCGAAATAATTCCTAGTTCATTGAAAAAAAGAAGTGAGTGACAAGTGTATGTTTTTCGCCCGAAATCCGATAGAAATCAAGACGACTTACGAAAAAGTTTCTATACATTGGTACTCAGAATTGCCTCTTCACTGGAAGAGGAGAATTGGAAAAGTAATATTTCTGATGAGATTTCGTCAAGTCCCGATATTCATATTTTCTCAAATATAACGAGAACGGCACAAAACATCGAGAATATGAATCGAAAAATACTCCAACACCCTTGTCGACTTTCGCTAAGGCCTACCACTTGGAGAAAGACCGAACACCGTATCACGAAAAACAAAAAAATTAGTACGACGTCATGACGCGAAATAATTCAAAATTCATTGAATAAAAAAGGTGAGTGACAAGTGTATGTTTTTAGCCCAAAATTCGATAGAAATCAAGACGACCAACGAATAATTCTTCATAAAATGTTACTCAAAATTGCCTCTCTACTGAAAAAAAAAATCGGAAAAGTATTATTTATGATAGAATTTTTCAGTCCTGATATTAATATTTTCTCAAATATCTCGAGAACGGCACAAAATATCGGAAATCTGAATCGAAATGTACCCCAACACCCTCGTCGACTTCCGCGAAGGCCTACCACATGGAGAAAGTCTGAACAATGTATCACGAAAAACAAAAAAAATAGTACGACGTCATGACGCGTAATAATACTGAGTTCATTGAAAAAAAGAAGTGAGTTACAAGTGTATGTTTTTTGCCCGAAATTCGATAGAAATCAAGACGACCAACGAAAAAGTCTCTTAACATTGTTACTCAGAATTGCCTCTTTACTGGGAAAAAAAATTGGAAAAGTATAATTTTTGATGACATTTTTCAAAGTCCTGATATTCATATTCTCTCAAATATCTCGAGAACGGCACAGAATATCGAAAATCTAAATCGAAATATACCCCAACACCATGTCTTTTGCCGCAACGGCCTACCACATGGAGGAAGTCCGATCATTATATTGTAGTATGTAAAATAATATAGGGTGATATTATATTGTAGGAATACTCTGTATAATAGGTTAAGCGAGGACAACGCACCGTGTGGGTTGTTAACACTGTTGTTATCAAGACGCATGGTGTATTCATGATATTTGATTGTTTAGGTTTAGGGTACGTTCCCATGATTTATTGTATATATATATATACCTGGTACCACCAATAAAGACGAGATTGATTCGAACTTGACTTTGAATCGATTACTAGAATGTCTGTCTGTCTATATACATTCACAACCCAGTTATTAACCTGGAATAGGAATGATCATTCATCCTATTACATGGCGATCCTGCCAGTCGTTGTACTGTTAAAATTCACACGATTGGTATACCTAAATACTGGATATGGGGAACCAGCAAGCAAAGGAAAACTTCGTGATTGGCCAAGCAGGAATCAACGGAGGTGCCATCAATAATACTGCAGCCGAAGGAAGTCAACAGAAATACACCATATTCGAGGTACTGGCCGTAGTAGTTGGTTGCTTAGTTCTGGTAGCAATCATCCTGTATATCCGAAGACGAGCGAAGAAAGCACTAGAGAGGAAGATTAGGAGAGAACTTTCCAGGAGCCAGGAGACTGTGTGAAGCCGAGAGAAATTGAACTTCAACCCTTAGATGAGCATCGAGTTGGAGTTGCAGCAGGTTCGAGGAGGCGCAGAGAGGAACGCAGGATTAATATGTATAAGGTAGATAAGTTAATTGGTATTAGGTAGTACAAATGATAGAATTCAGGCATATTTATGAGGAAATAGGGGTTTTTAGACGTGATTTAACAAAAGATAATTCTCAGAGGCGAGGTAATTTGCAATTAGTTGATCAGAAACGTTCAGAATTGAGGAAAATAGAAGACAATTTCAACAAGATTAAGGAGTTGTTCAATAGTAAAAGTGAAAAAACTTTAGAAGAAACGCCACAATTCAAAAGTTATGCTAAAGAAATGAATAGTTTGATTTCTGAAGCACAATCTATTTTAAAGGACAGATTAACAAATATAGAAAAAGGAGTAAATATCGCAAAAATGGGCGAAAAATTTGACCTTAGGACTGCTTCTTCTTTAATTCTCATTATGGATATATAGTGATTTTCTAGATCAAGATGGGAAAACATTCTTGATCAGCTATGTATTAAAGACTAGGCTCTCTCAAGTTGCAAAATCAAGGTTAGAAAATACTAACAATTCTATCGATAATCTATTAAAGGACATGAAAGTTCATCTTTTCACTAAAAAGTCTGCTGCAGCTTTGTCAATTGAAATTCATAATGTCAAGCAGGATAATAAATCAATAGAGGAATTCGGAAAAAGTATTGAAGAACTGTTAGTAAATTTAACCTTATGTCAATCCAATGGAGATGATGATAGTGCAAAAATTTTGTCAAAAGTTAACGAGAAAATAGCGATTAATGCTTTTGCAAATGGACTGAGAAATTCTGAGTTACGGACCATCGTTGAAGCAAGGAATTATAAACATCTAAGGGATGCAATAGGCGGCGCTAAAGATGAAGATAAGTAGAAGATAGGGTCTACAAATTCTCAATGTTTCCATATGAGAGATCGAAGAGCTAGACGCGGTTTTTCAGGAGTCAGAGGAAATCAGTATTTCCATAAAAATAACAATAATAATTCCATTAGGTTCAATCAAAACAACGAATTTAGACAGTCAAATAGGACTGCTTCTTCTTTAATTCCCATTATGGATTAGTGATCTTCTATATCGGGATGGGAAAACATTCTTGATCAGCTATGTATTAAAAACTAGGCTCTCTCAAAATGCAAAATCAAGGTAAGAAAATACTTACAATTCTATCGATAATCTATTAAAGGACATGAAAGTTCATCTCTTCACTAAAAAGTCTGCTGCAGCTTTGTCAATTGAAATTCATAATGTCAAGCAGGAAAATAAATCAATAGAGGAATTCTAAAAAAGTATTAAAGAACTGTTAGTAAATTTAACCTTATGTCAATCCAATGGAGATGATGATAGTGCAAAAATTTTGTCAAAAGTCAACGAGAAAATAGCGATTAATGCTTTTGCAAATGGACTGAGAAATTCTGAGTTACGGACCATCGTTGAAGCAAGGAATTATGATAATCTAAGGGATGCAATAGGCGGCGCTAAAGATGAAGATAAGTCAAAGATAGGGTCTACAAATTCTCAATGTTTCCATATGAGAGATCGAAGAGCTAGACGCGGTTTTTCAGGAATCAGAGGAAATCAGTATTTCCATAAAAATAACAATAATAATTCCATTAGGTTCATCAAAATCAAAACAACGAATTTAGACAGTCAAATAGCCAACAAAGAAATTTTCCTAATCAGCGATATAATAATAATTGTGGACGCGGTAGCGTGAATATGCGTCGTTCAAATCGGTATAGAAATCAGAATAGCCAGAATCATAGAGCTCATCTTGCGGAAAGCTCAAGTCCAAACACTGAGGTCGACAATCAAGTAAACAATAAAAACTCTGCGAGTGAACGGTTTTTTCGTTCCTAAACAAAATGGAAATATTATGAACGATGTTGTTATGTTCCGTATGAATGGGATGAATTTTGTGAAAATGAGATATGGAACAAATGAACTCATACTTTTGATTGATACTGGAGCAACTATTAGTGTTCTTTTTGCAAAATATTTAAACAAGTGTGAAAGAATTGACACCTCAAGAAATATAAGAATAAATGGAATAGCCGGATCAACAATTTCACAAGGTTCAGTGAATGTTTCTTTGTTTATAGAGGACGTGATGATTAAGCACGAGTTTTCATTACTTGATAACTTTGCAAATGAGATGCATGGAATCTTAGGATCCGATTTTCTCACTCAATATTGTGCCACCATTGATTTCGAGAAATTCTGTTTTTCTCTATGGAAGAATAACAGGAAATTAACCATACCTCTACAGTCAAAATACGATTGTTATACGATTATTCCACCACGTTGTGAAATCATCAAGTACTTTTGGATTGATAGTGATGATGAATGTGTTGTATTAGGGGATGAATTGAGCAAAGGTGTGTTTGCAGGTAGCGTGATTGCAAAACCAAAAAATAATTTGATACCCGTTAGATTATTGAATGTTAATGACAAGGAAGTAAAACTTTGGAACTTCAGACCAAAATGTGAAAAACTTGCCAGTTTTGATAAATGTAAATTTGAGAGCAAGGATTTAGCTGTTGAAAGAGTAGATAGAGTGTTAGATCTTATAAATGTTGATTCGCTGAATAAAGAGGAAATAACGGCAATCCAAAAAATCCAATTGAAGCAAAATGCGAGCTCAGTTTACGTGAGGCCCTACAGATTACCACATGCACAGAAAGCGGAGATTCATAAACAAATAGATCAAATGTTGCAGAATGATATTATCGAAGAAGCATGATCAGAATGGTCTTCGCCATTACTCATAGTGCCTAAAAAATGCGACAGCAAAGGTAACAAAAAATGGAGAGTAGTGATCGACTATAGGTTGTTAAATAAACAGATAGAGGATGATAAATTTCCACTGCCCTGTATATCAGAAATCTTAGATTCATTAGCAGGCGCAGTCTATTTTTCTCACCTTGATATATCTCAAGAATACTACCAAGTAGAGTTAGATCCTGCTAGTCGACCATATACATCATTTACAACCGATAGGGGTCAGTTCCAAATGAAGTGCTTACCAATGGGGCTGAAAATTATTCCGAATGCTTTCTCCAGAGTAATGACAATGGCTATGTCGGGTTAGAATTACGAGTCGTGTTTTATTTATTTAGATGATCTGATCATTTTTGGAAATATCTTTACTAGCCATAACAAAAACCTTTTCAAAGTGCTAGAAAGACTCAGAAATGTTGAGCTCAAGCTCAACCCGAGTAAGTGCGAATTTCTCAAGAAAGAAATTTTGTACTTAGGTCACGTGATTTCGTCAGACGGCATTTCACCTGATCCAGAAAAAATTAAATCGATCCAGAGATATCCGATTCCCAAAGATGCTAATGAGACAAAGCGGTTTGTGGCATTTGCCAACTATTACAGAAAATTCATAAGAGATTTTGCTGAAATAGTAAATCCATTAAACAGACTAACTAGAAAAAATAGTGACTTTCAATGGTCGGAGGAGTGTCAGCAATCATTTGAGACACTAAAAAGTGCTCTTTCCACTCCTCCCGTGCTACAATATCCTGATCTGTCAGAAAATAATCGGTTTATTTTGAGAACGGATGAGTCAGGATTTGCTTTAGGAGCAGTTCTGTCAAATTCTGATGACAGGCCTGTGGCATATGCCAGTAGATCACTGAACAAAGCAGAATTGAATTACTGCACTATCGAGAAGAAACTACTTGCGATAGTTTGGGCAGTAATGCACTTCAGGAGTTACTTATTTGGTAGAAAATTTGACATTTTCACAGATCACAGACCTTTTGTCTATCTATTTGGGATGACGAATCCGTCTAGTCGTTTAACTAAATTCAGGTTAACGTTGGAAGAATATGATTTCACAATATCCTACATAAGAGGATCAGAAAACGTATCAGCAGATGCTTTGTTCCGTATTCAAATTGACGCGAACGAACGCAAAGCAATGGGAAAAAATTGAAAATATGTTTATCACAACTAGGGCACAATCGATGCGAACTAAAAATAGTCAAAATAGCAATGATTTGGCTCACAGCAGGCTTGATCACCCTGGTGTAGTAGAATTATTGAAGAGACCATTTGGAACAGTAGAATTGAGACCAGTTTTCGAAGATAAATTTGACAGAATAGTTGTTAGGAACGTGCAGGATGAGAAAGTTGTATGTTGCAATGTAAAATATAATATTGATGCTGGAATTATTTATTTAAAACAGAACTCCCGATCAGCGTCTGCCTTCGGAGCGTCGTTGAGGGATCTGAAAAATATTTGCGAGAAATATAATGTTACAGCACTATGCATAGTGAGAAAAGAAAACTGTACAGTATCGTTAGAAAGTATTAAAAGGAATATAGACGGATTTAAAAAGGCGAATATATAATTTTCTGTCATAAAAGGTGTTCAAGTCATAGATGACAAGGAAATGAGACAGCTTATATCAAATGATTTTTATATGTTACCCACAGGAGGTCATGCGGGAATAACGCGAATGTATAATAATATAAGGAAATATTATTTCTGGTCAGGCATAAAAAATGATGTTGAAAGGTTCGTGATGCATTGTGATGACTGTCAAAGATATAAACATTCGAAGCCAAATAAAGAACCATTGACAGTCACCACTACAGCTAAGAGTGCTTTTAACAAAGTTCATCTCGATCTTGTAGGTCCTCTGAACCAAGACAACGACAATAATCGTTATATTCTCACATTACAGTGCGAGCTCAGTAAATTTGTTGAGGAATATCCAATAGCAAATAAAGAGGCTGTAACGGTGGCAAAAGCATTTGTCGAAAATTTCATTCTTAGGTTTGGATGCCCTATGGAGATAGTAACGGATCAAGGAACAGAATTTTTAGCGGCTACCCTACAGCAAACTTGTAAACTCTTGGGAATTACATCATTAAAGTCAACAGCGTATCATCATGAAACATTAGGGGCTATCGAAAATACACACAAACATCTAGGGGCATATTTACGCATATACAAGTTGCAAATAATCCAGATACTTGGAGTACATGGGTACCTTTTTGGTGTTTCTCATTCAACAACACGGTTCATACAGAGACTCAATACACGCCCTACGAACTTGTTTTTGGAAAATGCTGTTTGAAACCATCAAATTTGAATAACAGAATAGACCCAATGTATAACTTTGATGATTATCCAATAGAATTGAGGTATAGATCACAAAAAGCATGGGAAGATGCTAGAAATAACTTGATAGATTCAGTCAGAGGTAAATTATAAGCAAGGTGATAATATTTTTTAAAAAAATAATCCGTCTAACAAATTGAAACCTTTATTTAAAGGACCTTATGAAGTTGTAGAAGAAAAAGGTCCTAATGTTATTATAAAAATTGATAATAAGCCTCAACTAGTTCATAAAAATAGAGTTGAGCCATATTATGACGTCTTAGTTTAGTTAGCTTAAGTAGCATTGTAAATATAGGTATATTGTAGAAAAAAAAAAATCTCATCAAGATAAGTTTTTTTTCTCCTTCTCGAGGGAGGTGTAGTATGTAAGATAATATAGAGTGATATTATATTGTAGGAATACTCTGTATAATAGGTTAAGCGAGGACGAAGCACCGTGTGGGTTGTTAACACTGTTGTTATCAAGACGCACGGTGTATTCATGATATTAGGTTGTTTAGGTTTAGGGTACGTTCCTATGATTTATTGTATATATATATATATATATATATACCTGGTACCACCAATGAAGACGAGATTGATTCTAACTTGACTTTGAATTGATTACTAGAATGTCTGTCACCATACATTCACAACCCAGTTATCAACCTGGAATAGGAATGATCATTCATCCTATTACAATATCACGAAGAACTGAAAAATAAGTACGACGTCATGACGCGAAATAATTCTAAGTTTATTGAAAAAAAAAAGAAGTGAGTGACAAGTGTATGTTTTTCGCCTGAAATCTAATTGAAATCAAGACGACCAACGGAAGGGTCTCTTAACATTGTTATTTAAAATTGCCTCTTTACTAGGAGGATAAAATTGGACAAGAATTATTATTGATGAAATCTTCTCGAGTCCCGATATCCATATTTCCCCAAATATCTCGACAACTGCAGAAAATATTAAAAATCTAAATCAAAGAATACCCCAACACCCTTGTCGACTTTCGCAACGCACTACCACAAGGAGAAAGTCCGAACATTGTATCACGAAAAACACAAAAATTAGTACGACGTCATGACGCGAAATAATTCTAAGTTCATTGAGTGAAAAAAGGTGAGTGACAAGTGTATGTTTTTCGCCCAAAATTCGATAGAAATCAAGACGACCAACGAAAAAGTCTTCATAAATAGTTACTCAAAATCGCCTCTTTACTGGAAAAAAAATTGGCAAAGTATTATTTTTGAGAACATTTTTCAAAGTCCTGATATTCATATCCTCTCAAATATCTCGAGAACGGCACAGAATATCGAAAATCTAAATCGAAATATACCCCAACACCATTGTCGACTTCCGCATAGGCCTACCACATTGAGAAAGTTCAAACACCGTATCACGAGAAACAAAAAAAAAATAGTACGACGTCATGACGCGAAATAATTTTGTGTTCAATAAAGAAGAGAAGTGAGTGACGAGTGTATGTTTTTGCCCGAAATTCGATAGAAATCAAGACGAGCAACGAAGAAGTCTCTATACGTTCTTACACAAAATTGCCTATTTACTGAAAAAAAAATTGGAAAAGTAATATTTTTGATGAGATTTTATCAAGTCCCGATATTCATATTTTCCCAAATATCTCGAGAACGGCACAAAATATCGAAAATCTAAATCGAAATATACCCCAACACCATTGCCGACTTCCGCATAGGCCTACCACATGGAGAAAGTCCGAACACCGTATCACGAAAAACAAAAAAATTAGTACGACGTCATGACGCGAATTAATTCTGAGTTCAATGAAAAATGGAAGTGAGTGACAAGTGTATGTTTGTCGCCCAAAATTCGATAGAAATCAAGACGACCAACAAAAAAGTCTTCATAAATTGTGACTCAAAATTGCCTTCTTACTGAAAAAAAATTGGAGAAGTATCATTTCTGATGGAATCATTCAGTCCCGATATTCATATTTTCTCAAATATCTCGAGAAAGACAATAAATATCAAAAATCTGAGTCAAAAAATACCCCAACTACCCTGTCGACTCTCGCAAAGGCCTACCACATGGAGAAAGTCCGAACACCGTATCACGAAAAACAAAAAAGTAGTACGACGTCATGACCAATATAGTATACGGTTCCCTTTATAGAAAACGTGAAAGTATTGTGCTCCTGGTTAATAATCGGATAATACGTGGGACCTTGATGTTGAAAATTTCTTCCAACGTGCAAAGTAGTAAGTCCATTCCACCATATACTCATGAGCTCATAACTACCTCAAGAACCATACCAGATAACTAGTTATCACTCATTCATTTGCACAAATATACTTTTGGGAATCAAGCAACAAACAAGCATAAAAAATATACACACCGGTTGATCATCTCATTGAGTGAATTAACTGAAGATAACCGTACACGACAAATATTGTCAAGTTAAATTATGAACGACGCATCAATGAAACTGCTGTTAGATGAGATGAAACAAAACAAAGAAGAATTAAAGAATGCAATACAAGCCAGTGAATGTAGATTGCAACTCACCATTGAAGATCTCAAAAAGGAGATAGTCACACTAGAGAAAGAGAACTCTAAACTCCAGAACAAAGTCGAACTGATAGAGAGAAACAACAAACGGAATAACATCATCGTATTTGGACTAGGTGAAGAGGCACATGAAATTTCAGTAGAATTTATGCGACATCAACAATATATACTGCTTAGGAAAGCATAAAAACTGCCCAGTCAAAATTGAGTTCATATCCTATCTCAAGAAAAATACCATCTTCCAAAAAATAAGTAATTTGAAGAATACTGGAATTGCTATAGCCCACGACCTCACCCAAAACCAACAAGAAGAGTTTAAGATCCTAAAATCTCATTTGCGAGGGGTGAGAAAGGATAATTCAAAGAAGAGTTACCTCAGAGGCAACAAGCTAATAGTTGACGGAATTGAATACACAGCTGAAGATTTACAAGAAAGAGAAAACATTCTTCGAGAGCACACCATCAGCGAACCATCAACACCAACACAGAGTCCAGCTACGGCACAAATTATCTCCAAAAAAATTGAAGTTCCCAAACCACTGAAGGAGACACTGCCAATAAAAAAAGTTAACTCAAAGGACTACGGTGAAATAATCAAAACCCGGTCAAATTCCAACTCATCTCAAATCCATGGAATGCCCTCAGAATAAGTTTCATTATTTCTAATTTTTTAAATCATTAGTGCATTTTCTCGTTTATATTTAATATTTCATAAATTGCTGAAACCATTACGCATATATGTAAATACAAATTATGAACTCGTATATAAGGGATTTTACTCTTCAAGAAATTGAAAATTACCAATTGCAAAATTCTTCGGAGGCAAAGCAAGTGCTACAAGTGAATGAAATTAATTCAAATCTACAAATAATACACAATAACATCCGAAGCATAAGAAAGAACTTCGATGAATTCAAGATATTCTTGAGTGAACTAGACTCTTCTATTGATTGTATAATTCTCACTGAAACCAGAATTGTAGACGATATTGGTGTGTATAATTTGGATGGTTACAAAACACTTTATAACCTAGGTACAAAAAATCAGAATGACGGCGTTATAGCCTTCGTGAAAACGAATCTATACCGCTCGCATGTAAATATAGCACTAAATGGCAGTTCTCTACTACAAATTAAACTTGCACTGGATAAAACCACCTTCTATGTAAACGCATTTTACCGATCGCCATCAGATCAAAATATTGAGAACTTTTTAAACGAATTGGGTATTGTATTGGAAAATCATCCTGGGCATTACGATTATAGTGTATTCATAGGCGACATTAACCTAAATTTATTAGCAAAGAACTCGGAAGATGTACAAAATTACTCTACCCTATTAGGTGAACATGGTTTTATATCCGCCATCAACACTATCACAAGACCCGACTCAGGTACTTGCATAGATCACATTTCTATAAAATCAAAAAGTGAGACCTATCAGAACATAATACCACTCGTTATACAAACCAATATAACCGATCACTTCACAACGCTATTACAAATAGTAACAAGAAATGTGGAAAACAATAAAAAATCATGTTATGACAAATATTTTACGCGAATCAATGAGATTAAGTTACTGGATAACATGAAGCAAATCGATTGGGCTAAGATCAATCAAATCAATGATCTCAATGCAACGGTAAACAGCTTTATCACATTAATACAAGATGCAGTCCAGAAATCAGAAATTAAAATAAGAATCAGAAACAATGAGAGGAAGTCCCGATATTCATATTTTCCCAAATATCTCGAGAACGGCACAAAATATCGAAAATCTAAATCGAAATATACCCCAACACCATTGCCGACTTCCGCATAGGCCTACCACATGGAGAAAGTCCGAACACCGTATCACGAAAAACAAAAAAATTAGTACGACGTCATGACGCGAATTAATTCTGAGTTCAATGAAAAAAGGAAGTGAGTGACAAGTGTATGTTTTTCGCCGAAAATTCGCTAGAAATCGAGACGACCAACAAAAAAGTCTTCATAAATTGTGACTCAAAATTGCCTTTTTACTGAAAAAAAATTGGAGAAGTATCATTTCTGATGGAATCATTCAGTCCCGATATTCATATTTTCTCAAATATCTCGAGAAAGACAATAAATATCAAAAATCTGAGTCAAAAAATACCCCAACTACCCTGTCGACTCTCGCAAAGGCCTACCACATGGAGAAAGTCCGAACACCGTATCACGAGAAACAAAAAAAATAGTACGACGTCATGACGCGAAATAATTTTGTGTTCAATAAAGAAGAGAAGTGAGTGACGAGTGTATGTTTTTGCCCGAAATTCGATAGAAATCAAGACGAGCAACGAAGAAGTCTCTATACGTTCTTACACAAAATTGCCTATTTACTGAAAAAAAAATTGGAAAAGTAATATTTTTGATGAGATTTTATCAAGTCCCGATATTCATATTTTCCCAAATATCTCGAGAACGGCACAAAATATCGAAAATCTAAATCGAAATATACCCCAACACCATTGCCGACTTCCGCATAGGCCTACCACATGGAGAAAGTCCGAACACCGTATCACGAAAAACAAAAAAATTAGTACGACGTCATGACGCGAATTAATTCTGAGTTCAATGAAAAATGGAAGTGAGTGACAAGTGTATGTTTGTCGCCCAAAATTCGATAGAAATCAAGACGACCAACAAAAAAGTCTTCATAAATTGTGACTCAAAATTGCCTTCTTACTGAAAAAAAATTGGAGAAGTATCATTTCTGATGGAATCATTCAGTCCCGATATTCATATTTTCTTAAATATCTCGAGAAAGACAATAAATATCAAAAATCTGAGTCAAAAAATACCCCAACTACCCTGTCGACTCTCGCAAAGGCCTACCACATGGAGAAAGTCCGAACACCGTATCACGAAAAACAAAAAAATAGTACGACGTCATGACCAATATAGTATACGGTTCCCTTTATAGAAAACGTGAAAGTATTGTGCTCCTGGTTAATAATCGGATAATACGTGGGACCTTGATGTTGAAAATTTCTTCCAACGTGCAAAGTAGTAAGTCCATTCCACCATATACTCATGAGCTCATAACTACCTCAAGAACCATACCAGATAACTAGTTATCACTCATTCATTTGCACAAATATACTTTTGGGAATCAAGCAACAAACAAGCATAAAAAATATATACACCGGTTGATCATCTCATTGAGTGAATTAACTGAAGATAACCGTACACGAACAATATTGTCAAGTTAAATTATGAACGACGCATCAATGAAACTGCTGTTAGATGAGATGAAACAAAACAAAGAAGAATCAAAGAATGCAATACAAGCCAGTGAATGTAGATTGCAACTCACCATTGAAGATCTCAAAAAGGAGATAGTCACACTAGAGAAAGAGAACTCTAAACTCCAGAACAAAGTCGAACTGATAGAGAGAAACAACAAACGGAATAACATCATCGTATTTGGACTAGGTGAAGAGGCACATGAAATTTCAGTAGAATTTATGCGACATCAACAATATATACTGCTTAGGAAAGCATAAAAACTGCCCAGTCAAAATTGAGTTCATATCCTATCTCAAGAAAAATACCATCTTCCAAAAAATAAGTAATTTGAAGAATACTGGAATTGCTATAGCCCACGACCTCACCCAAAACCAACAAGAAGAGTTTAAGATCCTAAAATCTCATTTGCGAGGGGTGAGAAAGGATAATTCAAAGAAGAGTTACCTCAGAGGCAACAAGCTAATAGTTGACGGAATTGAATACACAGCTGAAGATTTACAAGAAAGAGAAAACATTCTTCGAGAGCACACCATCAGCGAACCATCAACACCAACACAGAGTCCAGCTACGGCACAAATTATCTCCAAAAAAATTGAAGTTCCCAAACCACTGAAGGAGACACTGCCAATAAAAAAAGTTAACTCAAAGGACTACGGTGAAATAATCAAAACCCGGTCAAATTCCAACTCATCTCAAATCCATGGAATGCCCTCAGAATAAGTTTCATTATTTCTAATTTTTTAAATCATTAGTGCATTTTCTCGTTTATATTTAATATTTCATAAATTGCTGAAACCATTACGCATATATGTAAATACAAATTATGAACTCGTATATAAGGGATTTTACTCTTCAAGAAATTGAAAATTACCAATTGCAAAATTCTTCGGAGGCAAAGCAAGTGCTACAAGTGAATGAAATTAATTCAAATCTACAAATAATACACAATAACATCCGAAGCATAAGAAAGAACTTCGATGAATTCAAGATATTCTTGAGTGAACTAGACTCTTCTATTGATTGTATAATTCTCACTGAAACCAGAATTGTAGACGATATTGGTGTGTATAATTTGGATGGTTACAAAACACTTTATAACCTAGGTACAAAAAATCAGAATGACGGCGTTATAGCCTTCGTGAAAACGAATCTATACCGCTCGCATGTAAATATAGCACTAAATGGCAGTTCTCTACTACAAATTAAACTTGCACTGGATAAAACCACCTTCTATGTAAACGCATTTTACCGATCGCCATCAGATCAAAATATTGAGAACTTTTTAAACGAATTGGGTATTGTATTGGAAAATCATCCTGGGCATTACGATTATAGTGTATTCATAGGCGACATTAACCTAAATTTATTAGCAAAGAACTCGGAAGATGTACAAAATTACTCTACCCTATTAGGTGAACATGGTTTTATATCCGCCATCAACACTATCACAAGACCCGACTCAGGTACTTGCATAGATCACATTTCTATAAAATCAAAAAGTGAGACCTATCAGAACATAATACCACTCGTTATACAAACCAATATAACCGATCACTTCACAACGCTATTACAAATAGTAACAAGAAATGTGAAAAACAATAAAGAATCATGTTATGACAAATATTTTACGCGAATCAATGAGATTAAGTTACTGGATAACATGAAGCAAATCGATTGGGCTAAGATCAATCAAATCAATGATCTCAATGCAACGGTAAACAGCTTTATCACATTAATACAAGATGCAGTCCAGAAATCAGAAATTAAAATAAGAATCAGAAACAATGAGAGGAAGTCCCGATATTCATATTTTCCCAACTATCTCGAGAACGGCACAAAATATCGAAAATCTAAATCGAAATATACCCCAACACCATTGCCGACTTCCGCATAGGCCTACCACATGGAGAAAGTCCGAACACCGTATCACGAAAAACAAAAAATTAGTACGACGTCATGACGCGAATTAATTCTGAGTTCAATGAAAAAAGGAAGTGAGTGACAAGTGTATGTTTTTCGCCGAAAATTCGCTAGAAATCAAGACGACCAACAAAAAAGTCTTCATAAATTGTGACTCAAAATTGCCTTTTTACTGAAAAAAAATTGGAGAAGTATCATTTCTGATGGAATCATTCAGTCCCGATATTCATATTTTCTCAAATATCTCGAGAAAGACAATAAATATCAAAAATCTGAGTCAAAAAATACCCCAACTACCCTGTCGACTCTCGCAAAGGCCTACCACATGAAGAAGAATCATGTTATGACAAATATTTTACGCGAATCAATGAGATTAAGTTACTGGATAACATGAAGCAAATCGATTGGGCTAAGTTCAATCAAATCAATGATCTCAATGCAACGGTAAACAGCTTTATCACATTAATACAAGATGCAGTCCAGAAATCAGAAATTAAAATAAGAATCAGAAACAACGAGAGGAAGAGGAACTCTTGGATAACACAATCACTGATTAAACTAATCAACAAAAAGAATAACATGTTCAAAAAACTGAAAAGAGACTTCCAAAACGCTGAGATTAAATCTGAATATACTAACCTGAAAAACGAAGTTAACCGACAGATATTGCGAACTAAATCTGAATTCTATAGGAACAAAATAAATGAAAACCCGGACCCTAAAAACTTGTGGAAGGTTATAAATGAACTCTCCAAACCGAGAAATATATCAGAAATTACACAAATCAAAAATAAACACGGATATACAAACACTAACCCAAAACAAATCTCAAACGACTTCAACAACTTCTTTTCTGATATTGGTAATGACCTGGCAAGAAAAATAAAAACCTCACCTGATTTTAACGGAAACAAAGTACACTCGGAAAAAACAATTTTTTCATTTCCCGCGTCTGAAAACGAGGTGAAGAATCTAATTTTTGATTCTAAAAACAAAAAAGCACCAGGACCAGACGACTTGAAAAACGAGACAATCAAAATCATTGCAGACTTCATCCTACTACCACTAACTAACATCATGAATAAATCGCTAGCAACAGGCATTTTTCAAGATAAATTCAAAGAATCAATCAGTATTACAAAAGTGGAGATAGAAAAGATATGTCAAATTACCGTCCAATTGCACTTATCTCAAATATAGGAAAAATACTAGAAAAGATAATAAAATCTAGGTTGAACAGTTTCGTAGAAAAAAACAAACTACTTTCAGATAATCAGTACGGATTCCGACAAAAAATATCAACCCAAGATGCTATAAGAGAGCTGACGACTAAAATCTATAATGCAATTGATAACAAAAAACCAACCATAGGGATATTCTTGGACCTAACGAAAGCGTTTGATACAGTGGACCATACCATCTTACTAGATGAACTAGAAGAAATTGGTATAAGGGGTACGGCGCACGATCTAATGAAATCATACATAACCAATAGATACCAGAGAACAAAAGTCAAAGGCGAAGTAAGTCATAAGCAACTTATATCATGCGGCGTACCCCAGGGGACGGTACTAGGACCATTGTTATTCATAATCTATTTGAATAATCTTTTTTCTGTTACAACTTCAGCTCACCTACTCAGCTTCGCATATGACACAGTGATACTATACGAAAAACAAAAAAATTAGTACGACGTCATGACGCGAATTAATTCTGAGTTCAATGAAAAAAGGAAGTGAGTAACAAGTGTATGTTTTTCGCCCAAAATTCGATAGAAATCAAGACGACCAACAAAAAAGTCTTTATAAATTGTAACTCAAAATTGCCTCTTTACTGGAAAAAAAATTGGAGAAGTATCATTTTTGATGAAATCATTCAGTCCCGATATTCATATTTTCTCAAATATCTCGAGAACGACAATGAATATCAAAAATCTGAGTCAAAAACTACCCCAACTACCCTGTCGACTCTCGCAAAGGCCTACCACATGGAGAAAGTCCGAACACCGTATCACGAGAAACAAAAAAAATAGTACGACGTCATATCGCGAAATAATTCAGAGTTCATTGAGAGAAAAAGTGAGTGGCAAGTGTATGTTTCTTGCCCGAAATTCGATAGAAATCAAGACGACCAACGGAAAAGTCTCTTCACATTGTTACTCAAAATTGCTCCTTCACTGGGAGGATAAAATTGGAGAAGTATTATTTCTGATGAAATCTTTTCGAGTACCGATATTCATATTTTCTCAAATATCTCGAGAACGACAATGAATATAAAAAATCTAAATCGAAGAATACCCCAGCACGCTTGTCGACTTTCGCAACGGCCTACCACATGGAGAAAGTCTGAACGTTGTATCACGAAAAACACAAAAATTAGTACGACGTCTTGACGCGAAATAATTCTAAGTTCATTGAATGAAAAACGGTGAGTGACAAGTGTATTTTATTTGCCCAAAGGGATAGGAATCCAGACGACCAACAAAAAAGTCTTCATCAATTGTTACTCAAAATCGCCTCTTTACTATGAAAAAAAATTGAAGAGGTATTATTTTTGATGAAAAATTTCAAGTCCCGATATTCTTATTTTCTCAAATATCTCGAGAACGGCACGAAATATCAAAAATCTAAATCAAAATATACCCCAACACCGTTGTCGACTTCCGCATAGGCCTAGCACATTGAGAAAGTCCCAACACCGTATCACGAAAAAAAAAAAATTAGTACGACGTCATAACGTGAAATAATTCTGAGTTCAATGAAAAAAAGGGGTGAGTGACAAGTGTATGTTTTTCGCCCGAAAGTCGATAGAAATCAAGACGACCAACGAAAAAGTTTCTATACTTTGGTACTCAAAATTGCCTCTTCACTGGAAGAGAAAAATTGGAAAAGTATTATCTCTGATGAAATTCCTTCAAGTCACGATATTCATATTTTCTCAAATATTTTGAGAACGGCACAAAATATCGAGAATCTGAATCGAAAGATACCCCAACACAACTGTCGACTTCCGCAACGACCTACCACATGGAGAAAGTTCGAAAATTGAATCACGAAAAATATAAAAATTTGTACGACGTCATGACGCGAAATAATTCTGAGTTCATTGAATTCAAAAAGGTGAGTGACAAGTGTATGTTTTTTGCCAAAAATTCAATAGAAAGCAAGACGATCAATGAAGAAGTCTCCATAAATCGTTACTCAAAATTGCCTCTTTAATGAAGAAAAAAATGGAAAAGTATTATTTTTGATGAAATTTTTCAAAGTCTTGATATCCATATTTTCTCGAATATCTCGAGAACCGCACAAAATATAGGAAATCTAAATCAAAAAATACCTCAACACCCCTGTCGACTTTCGCAAAGGCCTACCACATGGAGAAAGTCCGAACACCGTATCACGAAGAACAAAACAAAATAGTACGACGTCATGACGCGAAATAATTCTGAGTTCATTGTTAAAAAAGTGAGTGGCAAGTGTATGTTTCTCGCCCGAAATTCGATAGAAATCAAGACGACCAACGAAAAAGTCTCTTCACATTGTTACCCAAAATTGCTCCTCTACTGGGAGGATAACATTGGAGAAGTATTATTTCTGATGAAATCTTTTCGAGTCCCGATATTCATATTTTCTCAAATATCTCGAGAACGACAATGAATATAAAAAATCTAAATCAAAGAATACCCCAGCACGCTTGTCGACTTTCGCAACGGCCTACCACATGGAGAAAGTCTGGACGTTGTATCACGAAAAACACGAAAATTAGTACGACGTCATGACGCGTAATAATTCTGAGTTCATTGAAAAAAAAAAGGTGAGTGACAATTGTATGTTTTTTTCCCAAAATTTTTCCCAAAATTCGATAGAAATCAAGACGATCAACAAAAAACTCTCTATACATTGGAAAAGTAATATTTCTGATGAGATTTTATCAAGTCCCGATATTCATATTTTCTCAAATATTCCGAGAACGGCACAAAACATTGGGAATATAAATCGAAAAGTACTTCAACACCCTTGTCGACTTTTGCAATGGCCTACCACATGGAGAAAGTTCGAACACCGTATCACGAATAACAAAAGAATAAGTACGACGTAATGACGCGAAATAATTCTATGTTCATTGAAAAAAACAAGGTGAGTGACAATTGTATGTTTTTCGCCCAACGACCAACGAAGAAGTCTTCATAAATAGTTACTCAAAATCGCCTCTTCACTGGAAAAAAAAATTGGCAAAGTATTATTTTTGATGACATTTTTCAAAGTCCTGATATTCATATCCTCTCAAATATCTCGAGAACGGCACAGAATAACGAAAATCTAGATCGGAATATACCCCAACACCATTGTCGACTTCCGCATAGGCCTACCACATTGAGAAAGTCCGAACACCGAATCACGAAAAACAAAAAAAAAATAGTACGACGTCATGACGCGAAATAATTTTGAGTTCAATAAAAAAAGGAAGTGAGTGACAAGTGTATGTTTTTCGTATGAAAATCGATAGAAATCAAGACGACCAACGAAAAAGTCTCTATACGTTGTTACTCAAAATTGCCTCTTTACTGGAAAAAAAATTGGAAAAGTAATATTTTTGATGAGATTTAATCAAGTTCCGATATTCATATCTTCTCAAATATTTCGAGAACAACACGAAACATCGGGAATATAAATCGAAAAATACTACAACACCCTTGTCGACATTCGCAAAGGCCTCACGTGTATGTTTCTTGCCCGAAATTCGATAGAAATCAAGACGACCAACGAAAAAGTCTCTTCAAATTGTTACTCAAAATTGCTCCTTCACTGGGAGGATAAAATTGGAGAAGTATTATTTCTGATGAAATCTTTTCGAGTACCGATATTCATATTTTCTCAAATATCTCGAGAACGACAATGAATATAAAAAATCTAAATCAAAGAATACCCCAGCACGCTTGTCGACTTTCGCAACGGCCTACCACATGGAGAAAGTCTGAACGTTGTATCACGAAAAACACAAAAATTAGTACGACGTCTAATCGCAGATTCGTGATAGAGTCTCAATTCAGAATTCATTTCCACGCCCTGTATGATGAATGTCAATTTATCATACACCCAAAAGCAAAAACGTCCAAATGACAGGAATGGAATGTCAACAAATTTCTCAGATGTCATTTCGTTATAGTTTTACTCGATTTTAGTTGTATTATATAGAGATGAAAATTGTGTATATCATGAAGAATGGCTGTAAGAATAAGTGGACATCATGGTTACTGATGAGGATTCAGAGATCCGAAATGGGTTCATTGCAATAAAGTCATATAACCTGTGTGTAAGAGATAATATTTCCCATATCACTGATATGAATGATTATTTTTGGACGTTTTCAAGCTCATCAAGATCAGAGTTCATGCCAGTATACTTCTCCTATACATTCCAATTTCCATTTCAATGCTGAATATATTGGTAAGTCATATTTCTAGATCATTATTCATTATATTATTCATCCGATTTGAAGAAGAATGTCAATTCTCAATTTCGGAGGATTTTATTCTTTATTTTTTATGTTCCCCTTTTGAATGTTCATCAGATATAATTCAATGTTCGACGTGGCAAATAGCCAGGAAAGTAGTTGTTTCCTGTTGAATATTCAGAATGATGTGTGTATATACATATTTTTGTCTGAAGGAGAATGCAAATTCTCAATTTCAGAAATTTTTATATTTTATTTTCAAACTCTTATCGTGTGTTCAATGGATATAATCCAATGTTCGTCGTGGCATATAGCCAGGAAAGTAGTTGTTTTCTATTGAATTAACTGAAAAAGAGTAAATATTCTCATCACATAGAGAATGCGAATTCTCAATGTATTGCTTTATATAAATATATATCCATTTTTTGTATGTTTATAAATTATCTGAGAATATTCTTTTTCAATTCTAAGTTCATTGAACGAAAAACAGTGAGTGACAAGTGTATTTTATTTGCCCAAAATTCGATAGGAATCCAGACGACCAACAAAAAAGTCTTCATCAATTGTTACTCAAAATCGCCTCTTCACTATAAAAAAAAATTGAAGAAGTATTATTTTTGATGAAAATTTTCAAGTCCCGATATTCTTATTTCCTCAAATATCTCGAGAACGGCACAAAATATCGAAAATCTAAATCGAAATATACCCCAACACCGTTGTCGACTTCCGCATAGGCCTAGCACATTAAGAAAGTCCCAACACCGTATCACGAAAAAAAAAAAAAAAAAAAATTAGTACGACGTCATAACGTGAAATAATTCTGAGTTCAATGAAATAAAGAAGTGTATGTTTTTCGCCCGAAATTCGATATAAATCAAGACGACCAACGAAAAAGTTTTTATACTTTGGTACTCAAAATTGCATCTTCACTGAAAGAGAAAAATTGGAAAAGTATTATCTCTGATGAAATTTCTTCAAGTCCCGATATTCATATTTTCTCAAATATTTCGAGAACGGCACGAAATATCGAGAATCTGAATCGAAAGATACCCCAACACATCTGTCGACTTCCGCAACGACCTACCACATGGAGAAAGTTCGAAAATTGAATCACGAAAAATACAAAAATTTGTACGACGTCATGACGCGAAATAATTCTGAGTTCATTGAAAAAAAAAAGGTGAGTGACAATTGTATGTTTTTTTCCCAAAATTCGATAGAAATCGAGACGATCAACGAAAAACTCTTTATACATTGGAAAAATAATATTTCTGAGTAGATTTTATCAAGTCCCGATATTCATAATTTCTCAAATATTCCGAGAACGGCACAAAACATCGAGAATATAAATCGAAAAGTACTTCAACACCCTTGTCGACTTTTGCAATGGCCTACCACATGGAGGAAGTTCGAACACCGTATCACGAATAACAAAAGAATCAGTACGACGTAATGACGCGAAATAATTCTATGTTCATTGAAAAAAACAAGGTGAGTGACAATTGTATGTTTTTCGCCCGAAATTCGATAGAAATCAAGACGACCAACGAAGAAGTCTCCATAAATAGTTACTCAAAATCGCCTCTTTACTGGAAAAAAAAAATTGGCAAAGTATTATTTTTGATGACATTTTTCAAAGTCCTGATATTCATATCCTCTCAAATATCTCGAGAACGGCACAGAATATCGAAAATCTGAATCGAAATATACCCCAACACATCTGTCGACTTCCGCAACGACCTACCACATGGAGAAAGTTCGAAAATTGAATCACGAAAAATACAAAAATTTGTACGACGTCATGACGCGAAATAATTCTGAGTTCATTGAAAAAAAAAAAGGTGAGTGACAATTGTATGTTTTTTTCCCAAAATTCGATAGAAATCGAGACGATCAACGAAAAACTCTTTATACATTGCAAAAATAATATTTCTGAGTAGATTTTATCAAGTCCCGATATTCATATTTTCTCAAATATTCCGAGAACGGCACAAAACATCGAGAATATAAATCGAATTGTACTTCAACACCCTTGTCGACTTTTGCAATGGCCTACCACATGGAGGAAGTTCGAACACCGTATCACGAATAACAAAAGAATTAGTACGACGTAATGACGCGAAATAATTCTATGTTCATTGAAAAAAACAAGGTGAGTGACAATTGTATGTTTCGATAGAAATCAAGACCACCAACGAAGAATTCTTCATAAATAGTTACTCAAAATCGCCTCTTCACTGGAAAGAAAAAATTGGCAAAGTATTATTTTTGATGACATTTTTCAAAGTCCTGATATTCATATCCTCTCAAATATCTCGAGAACGGCACAGAATAACGAAAATCTAGATCGAAATATACCCCAACACCATTGTCGACTTCCGCATAGGCCTACCACATTGAGAAAGTCCGAACACCGAATCACGAAAAACAAAAAAAAATAGTACGACGTCATGACGCGAAATAATTTTGAGTTCAATAAAAAAAAGAAGTGAGTGACAAGTGTATGTTTCTCGCATGAAAATCGATAGAAATCAAGACGACCAACGGGAAAGTCCCTATACGTTGTTATTCAAAATTGCCTATTCACTGGAAAAAAAATTGGAAAAGTAATATTTTTGATGAGATTTAATCAAGTTTCGATATTCATATCTTCTCAAATATTCCGAGAACGGCACGAAACATCGGTAATACAAATCGAAAAATACTCCAACACCCTTGTCGACATTCGCAAAGGCCTACCACATGGAGAAAGTCCGAACACCGTATCACGAAAAAAAAAAAAAATTGTACGACGTCATGACGCGAAATAATACAAAGTTCAATGAATAAAAAAGGTGAGTGACAAGTGTATGTCTTTCGCCCAAAATTCGATAGAAACAATACGACCAACGAAAAAGTCTTCATAAATTGTTACTCAAAATTGCCTCTTTACTAGAAAAAAAATTGGAGAAGTATCATTTTTGATGAAATCATTCAGTCCCGATATTCATATTTCCTCAAATATCTCGAGAACGACAATAAATATCAAAAATCTGAGTCAAAAAATACCCCAACTACCCTGTCGACTCTCGCAAAGGCCAACCACATGGAGAAAGTCCGAACACCGTATCACGAAAAACAAAAAAAATAGTACGACGTCATGACGCGAAATAATTCAGAGTTCATTGAGAAAAAAAGTGAGTGGCAAGTGTATGTTTCTCGCCCGAAATTCGATAGGAATCAAGACGACCAACGATAAAGTCTCTCCACATTGTTGCTCAAAATTGCTCCTTTACTGGGAGGATAAAATTGGAGAAGTATTATTTCTGATGGAATCCTTTCGAGTACCGATATTCATATTTCCTCAAATATCTCGAGAACGACAATGAATATAAAAAATCTAAATCAAAGAATACCCCAGCACGCTTGTCGACTTTCGCAACAACCTACCACATGGAGAAAGTCTGAACGTTGTATCACGAAAAACACAAAAATAAGTACGACGTCTTGACGCGAAATAATTCTGAGTTCATTGAATGAAAAACAGTGAGTGACAAGTGTATTTTATCTGCCCAATATTCGATAGGAATCCAGACGACCAACAAAAAAGTCTTCATCAATTGTTACTCCAAATTGCCTCTTTACTATAAAAAAAAATTGAAGAAGTATTATTTTTGATGAAAATTTTCAAGTCCCGATATTCTTATTTTCTCAAATATCTCGAGAACGGCACAAAATATCGAAAATCTGAATCGAAATATACCCCAACACCGTTGTCGACTTCCGCATAGGCCTAGCACATTGAGAAAGTCCCAACACCGTATCACGAAAAAAAAAATTAGAACGACGTCATAACGTGAAATAATTCTGAGTTCAATGAAAAAAAGAAGTGAGTGACAAGTGTATGTTTTTCGCCCGAAATTCGATAGAAATCAAGACGACCAACGAAAAAGTTTTTATACTTTGGTACTCAAAATTGCCTCTTCACTGGGAGAGAAAAATTGGAAAAGTATTATCTCTGATGAAATTCCTTCAAGTCCCGATATTCATATTTTCTCAAATATTTCGAGAACGGCACAAAATATCGAGAATCTGAATCGAAAGATACCCCAACACAACTGTCGACTTCCGCAACGACCTACCACATGGAGAAAGTTCGAAAATTGAATCACGGAAAATACAAAAATTTGTACGACGTCATGACGCGAAATAATTCTGAGTTCATTGAAAAAAAAAGGTGAGTGACAATTGTATGTTTTTTTCCCAAAATTCGATAGAAATCAAGACGATCAACAAAAAACTCTCTATACATTGGAAAAGTAATATTTCTGATGAGATTTTATCAAGTCCCGATATTCATATTTTCTCAAATACTCCGAGAACGGCACAAAACATCGAGAATATAAATCGAAAAGTACTTCAACACCCTTGTCGACTTTTGCAATGGCCTACCACATGGAGGAAGTTCGAACACCGTATCACGAATAACAAAAGAATTAGTACGACGTAATGACGCGAAATAATTCTATGTTCATTGAA
Source organism: Phaedon cochleariae (assembly GCA_918026855.4). Taxonomy (NCBI): domain Eukaryota; kingdom Metazoa; phylum Arthropoda; class Insecta; order Coleoptera; family Chrysomelidae; genus Phaedon; species Phaedon cochleariae. The sequence goes on along the minus strand of OU896719.1, from coordinate 15,355,408 downwards.
AAAAACAAGGTGAGTGACATTTGTATGTTTTTCGCCCGAAATTCGATAGAAATCAAGACCACCAACGAAGAAGTCTTCATAAATAGTTACTCAAAATCGCCTCTTTACTGGAAAAAAAAATTGGCAAAGTATTATTTTTGATGACATTTTTCAAAGTCCTGATATTCATATTCTCTCAAATATCTCGAGAACAGCAGAGAATAACGAAAATCTAGATCGAAATATACCCCAACACCATTGTCGACTTCCGCATAGGCCTACCACATTGAGAAAGTCCGAACACCGAATCACGAAAAACAAAAAAAAAATAGTACGACGGCATGACGCGAGATAATTTTGAGTTCAATAAAAAGAAGAAGTGAGTGACAAGTGTATGTTTTTCGCATAAAAATCGATAGAAATCAAGATGACCAACAAAAAAGTCTTCATAAATTGTTACTCAAACGACCAACGAAATTGTCTCTATACGTTGTTACTCAAAATTGCCTCTTTACTGGAAAAAAAATTGGAAAAGTAATATTTTTGATGAGATTTAATCAAGTTTCGATATTCATATCTTCTCAAATATTTCGAGAACAGCACGAAACATCGGGAATATAAATCGAAAAATACTCCAACACCCTTGTCGACATTCGCAAAGGCCTACCACATGGAGAAAGTCTGAACACCGTATCACGAAAAACAAAAAAATTGTACGACGTCATGACGCGAAATAATACAAAGTTCAATGAATAAAAAAGGTTAGTGACAAGTGTATGTCTTTCGCCCAAAATTCGATAGAAATCAATACGACCAACGAAAAAGTCTTCATAAATAGTTACTCAAAATCGCCTCTTTACTGGAAAAAAAAATTGGCAAAGTATTATTTTTGAGAACATTTTTCAAAGTCCTGATATTTATATCCTCTCAAATATCTCGAGAACGGCACAGAATATCGAAAATCTAAATCGAAATATACCCCAACACCATTGTCGACTTCCGCATAGGCCTACCACATTGAGAAAGTCCGAACACCGTATCACGAGCAACAAAAAAAAAATACAAAAATTTGTACGACGTCATGACGCGAAATAATTCTGAGTTCATTGAAAAAAAAAAGGTGAGTGACAATTGTATGTTTTTTTCCCAAAATTCGATAGAAATCAAGACGATCAACAAAAAACTCTCTATACATTGGAAAAGTAATATTTCTGATGAGATTTTATCAAGTCCCGATATTCATATTTTCTCAAATATTCCGAGAACGGCACAAAACATCGAGAATATAAATCGAAAAGTACTTCAACACCCTTGTCGACTTTTGCAATGGCCTACCACATGGAGGAAGTTCGAACACCGTATCACGAATAACAAAAGAATTAGTACGACGTAATGACGCGAAATAATTCTATGTTCATTGAAAAAAACAAGGTGAGTGACAATTGTATGTTTTTCGCCCGAAATTCGATAGAAATCAAGACCACCAACGAAGAATTCTTCATAAATAGTTACTCAAAATCGCCTTTTCACTGGAAAGAAAAAATTGGCAAAGTATTATTTTTGATGACATTTTTCAAAGTCCTGATATTCATATCCTCTCAAATATCTCGAGAACGGCACAGAATAACGAAAATCTAGACCGAAATATACCCCAACACCATTGTCGACTTCCGCATAGGCCTACCACATTGAGAAAGTCCGAACACCGAATCACGAAAAACAAAAAAAAATAGTACGACGTCATGACGCGAAATAATTTTGAGTTCAATAAAAAAAAGAAGTGAGTGACAAGTGTATGTTTCTCGCATGAAAATCGATAAAAATCAAGACGACCAACGGGAAAGTCCCTATACGTTGTTATTCAAAATTGCCTCTTTACTGGAAAAAAAATTGGAAAAGTAATATTTTTGATGAGATTTAATCAAGTTTCGATATTCATATCTTCTCAAATATTCCGAGAACGGCACGAAACATCGAGAATATAAATCGAAAAATACTCCAACACCCTTGTCGACATTCGCAAAGGCCTACCACATGGAGAAAGTCCGAACACCGTATCACGAAAAAAAAAAAATTGTACGACGTCATGACGCGAAATAATACAAAGTTCAATGAATAAAAAAGGTGAGTGACAAATGTATGTCTTTCGCCCAAAATTCGATAGAAACAATACGACCAACGAAAAAGTCTTCATAAATTGTTACTCAAAATTGCCTCTTTACTGGAAAAAAAATTGGAGAAGTATCATTTTTGATGAAATCATTCAGTCCCGATAATCATATTTCCTCAAATATCTCGAGAACGACAATAAATATCAAAAATCTGAGTCAAAAAATACCCCAACTACCCTGTCGACTCTCGCAAAGGCCTACCACATGGAGAAAGTCCGAACACCGTATCACGAAAAACAAAAAAAATAGTACGACGTCATGACGCGAAATAATTCAGAGTTCATTGAGAAAAAAAGTGAGTGGCAAGTGTATATTTCTTGCCCGAAATTCGATAGAAATCAAGACGACCAACGAAAAAGTCTCTTCACATTGTTGCTCAAAATTGCTCCTTTACTGGGAGGATAAAATTGGAGAAGTATTATTTCTGATGAAATCCTTTCGAGTACCGATATTCATATTTCCTCGAATATCTCGAGAACGACAATGAATATAAAAAATCTAAATCAAAGAATACCCCAACACATCTGTCGACTTCCGCAACGACCTACCACATGGAGAAAGTCTGAACGTTGTATCACGAAAAACACGAAAATTAGTACGACGTCTTGACGCGAAATAATTCTAAGTTCATTGAATGAAAAACGGTGAGTGACAAGTGTATTATATTTGCCCAATATTCGATAGGAATCCAGACGACCAACAAAAAAGTCTTCATCAATTGTTACTCAAAATCGCCTCTTTACTATAAAAAAAAATTGAAGAAGTATTATTTTTGATGAAAATTTTCAAGTCCCGATATTCTTATTTTCTCAAATATCTCGAGAACGGCACGAATTATCGAAAATCTGAATCGAAATATACCCCAACACCGTTGTCGACTTCCGCATAGGCCTAGCACATTGAGAAAGTCCCAACACCGTTTCACGAAAAAAAAAATTAGAATGACGTCATAACGTGAAATAATTCTGAGTTCAATGACAAAAAGAAGTGAGTGACAAGTGTATGTTTTTCGCCCGAAATTCGATAGAAATCAAGACGACCAACGAAAAAGTTTCTATACTTTGGTACTCAAAATTGCCTCTTCACTGGAAGAGAAAAATTGGAAAAGTATTATCTCTGATGAAATTTCTTCAAGTCCCGATATTCATATTTTCTCAAATATTCCGAGAACGGCACAAAATATCGAGAATCTGAATCGAAAGATACCCCAACACAACTGTCGACTTCGGCAACGACCTACCACATGGAGAAAGTTCGAAAATTGAATCACGAAAAATACAAAAATTTGTACGACGTCATGACGCGAAATAATTCTGAGTTCATTGAAAAAAAAAAAAAGGTGAGTGACAATTGTATGTTTTTTTCCCAAAATTCGATAGAAATCAAGACGATCAACAAAAAACTCTCTATACATTGAAAAAGTAATATTTCTGATGAGATTTTATCAAGTCCCGATATTCATATTTTCTCAAATATTCCGAGAACGGCACAAAACATCGAGAATATAAATCGAAAAGTACTTCAACACCATTGTCGACTTCCGCATAGGCCTACCACATTGAGAAAGTCCGAACACCGTATCATGAAAAACAAAAAAAAAATAGTACGACGTCATGACGCGAAATAATTTCGAGTTCAATAAAGAAAAGAAGTGAGTGACAAGTGAATGTTTTTCGCCCGAAATTCGATAGAAATCAAGACGACCAACGAAAGAGTCTCTATACGTTGTTACTCAAAATTGCCTCTACTGGAAAAAAAATTGGAAAAGTGATATTTTTGATGAGATTTTATCAAGTTTCGATATTCATATTTTCTCAAATATTTCGAGAACAGCACGAAACATCGGGAATATAAATCGAGAAATTCTCCAACACCCTTGTCGACATTCGCGAAGGCCTACCACATGGAGAAAGTCCGAACACCGTATCACGAAAAACAAACAAATTGTACGACGTCATGACGCGAAATAATATAAAGTTCAATGAATAAAAAAGGTGAGTGACAAGTCTATGTTTTTCGCCTGAAATTCGGTAGAAATCAAGACGACCAACGGAAAAGTTTCTATACTTTGGTACAAAAAAATTGCCTATTCACTGGAAGAGAAAAATTGGAAAAGTATTATCTCTGATGAAAGTCCCGATATTCATATTTTCTCAAATATTTCGAGAACGGCACAAAATATCGAGAATCTGAATCGCAAGATATCCCAACACATCTGTCGACTTCCGCAACGACCTACCACATGGAGAAAGTTCGAAAATTGAATCACGAAAAATACAAAAATTTGTACGACGTCTTGATGCGACATAATTCTGAGTTCATTAAAAAAAAAAAGGTGAGTGACAATTGTATGTTTTTTTTTCCCAAAATTCGATAGAAATCAAGACGATCAACAAAAAACTCTCTATACATTGGGAAAGTAATATATCTGATGAGATTTTATCAAGTCCCGATATTCATATTTTCTCAAATATTCCGAGAACGGCACAAAACATCGAGAATATAAATCGAAAAGTACTTCAACACCCTTGTCGACTTTTGCAATGGCCTACCACATGGAGGAAGTTCGAACACCGTATCACGAATAACAAAAGAATTAGTACGACGTAATGACGCGAAATAATTCTATGTTCATTGAAAAAAACAAGGTGAGTGACAATTGTATGTTTTTCGCCCGAAATTCGATAGAAATCAAGACCACCAACGAAGAAGTCTTCATAAATAGTTACTCAAAATCAGTAGTGTACCTACGTTCGCCTCAACACAAGATGGCCGCCGCCGGAAGTGACGTCACAACCGTTCCTGTGGTGAAAGGTGTTGGCTGCACGGAAGTGACGTCACAAGATGGCCGCCGGAAGTGACAGATGACAAGTGACAGATGACAAGTGACAGATGACAGAGGACAAGTGACATGGAACACAAGGAGTGACAGATGGCATGGAACACAAAGAGTGACAGGTGACAGACGACGAGTGACAGATGACAGACAAGTGACAGATGACAAGTGACAGATGACATGGAACACAAGGAATGACAGATGGCACGTGGAAGTACTCTGACCTTAGCCTCCGGACTCTAGACACTAGTGCTTATGGGCGTGTCCTAGGACATTCTTCTTCTTCTTTTTGAAAGGTGATGGATGACGTCACAATCTAGTGACTTTGCCCACCAGATTTAGGTTGGTATTACTACAATTGGTAGCACTTTGTTTCAAGGTCACCCGATATGCATGTTGCAGGTGGTCGATGAGTCATCCTTATCTCGACTTCGTAGAACAATGCCGCCTTTGTTTGCCATATGTTATCTAGCCTTCCTCTAGAACAATGCCGCCTTTGTTCTTTCTACGCCACAGCGTTTCTTGGAATTCCGGCTATTGGGAAATTGCGACGCAATATTATACGAGAACAATGCCGCCTTTGTTTGCAGGTGTCCGATTACGTAACAACCTCATCCGATTGCATCATCCTTATCTGTGTGAGAACAATGGGTCCATTGTTCTGACGCAGGTGGCCGATGAGTCATCCAATAATGCTAGCTGTGAGACATCCTGAAAGAGTACCTCTATCCAATCCACTTCCTGTCACCACTGACTGTCAGCGTTTCTTGGAATTTCGTCGAGTCAGCTATTGGGAAATTTGCCTCATGAACAATACCTCCGTTGTTTGCAGGTGGTTGATGACGTCACATCCTCAAGCCCTATATAAGGCGGTCAGAACGTTCGTAGGCGTCATTCTTTTCTGAACTTTGACACTGGTCGGTCGATCTGTTCCTTTCTGTTCGGTTGCTCCTGTCTGTTCGGTTGCTCCTGTTTGTTTTATTGTATTATGTGTGGGTTGTGCCAGCTGATCATAAAAGGTGAGCTCTTTATTCATTACGTTTCAAGGCCATGTGGTCGATGGTCGACCCTATTTGTGACTAGTGATCATTCCACCCAATACTGTTAGAATATTTTAATTCTCATCAGATGGATGTTTCAGCTATTAACGCTCAAGCTGCTGCCTTCAAACCAACTGTAGCACTAAGTAGCTTGCCCATCAACCAGCCCCACCCCATTGAAAATATCAGGGTGGTCCAGACACGGTTTGGGGAGGCTATTGTGGTGGAACTCGAGGCATCTAGCGTTTTTCTGCCAAGGAGGGTAGTTGGCATCTTCAAGCCTCAGCTTCCGGCTTTCACCCCAGGCAAATACAGCCTGATTCACAAGAGGAGTGACACCGGACCTGCAGTCCTCTTTGAGATTACTGAAAATTAGTGGTGAGTAAAATATTATTTTCTGTTTGATATTTCTCGCAACATGAATGTCAATAGTATTGCTTCTACTAGTGATGCCGTTGTTGAGGAATGTAGAAGAAAAGTGGAAATTCTGAGAAAGAAGACGAACATATCTGCAGAAGAGAGACTGTTATGGAATAGGCAAATAGGGACACATATAAGAGAATTAAATAGGGCAATCAGGGGGACCAATTCGACAGCAGGGGTTTTGAGAAAATTAGAAACAAATGTGGGACATTTGAAACGTTTTCAAAGTTTGATTAGGAAGAAGAATCATATTGGGGCGGGACTTGGCAATCGTAAAAATAGAGTTACATGGAGACTTGTTCAATCTGTTTTTGAGAGTAGAGTAAGGACGGGTATCATAATCAATTTAAGTCATAAGGAGTTGATGCAATTTTTGCAGGACGCATCGCATATTTTCAAAATTCAAATCAGAAAAATATTGAGGGAATTAACCATGCTCAAAGTCAATACCACCTTCTGTGGTGAGTTTATCAAGAAATCGGATGACGCGGAGATTATTGAATTCAAATATTTCAATACAAAGAATGCTACAATGGATGAGGGAACGAATTTAGATTGTTGGTTCATGGAGAATGTGATTGATGCCATAGTGAATAAACTTTCGGAATTCCAGGAGAGAGGTAGTGGCTGGGCCTTGAGAGAAATTGTCTCTTTAGAGGTTAATGTTAATAAATTAGAAATTGGCAATGGTTCATCATTCATTGGATTACCTGACCAAATATCCAAGAAGCGTGCCTGCATCAATGTGAAAAACACTGATGAGGCATGCTTCTTCTGGAGTATCGTGAGCGCTTTACATCCTGCTAACCGTAGTGCAGAGAGGCCCAGCTCATATCCTCATTACAGCCAAGTTCTGAATACTGCAGGCTTGGATGTTCCCGTCACTCTCAACAATATCCCTAAATTTGAAAAACTCAATGATATCTCGGTGAACGTATACGCCTTGGAACTGATTCATGTTAGAAAGATAGAATATTTTGAAGTAGTACCCATAAAACTCACGAAACTTAAGCAGCCCAGACATGTCAATCTACTTCTCATTCAAAGTGAATATTTCCCCAAGCCCAACGATCATGATGTCTTGCCTGAAGATGATTACAACGAAGATATAAGTTATCATTATTGTTGGATTAAAGACATGTCCAGGCTGCTATCTTCACAAGTCAATAAAAATCATAGGAAAAAACATTTCTGTGATAGGTGTCTGAATTATTTTTCCAGCGAATTCAAATTGGCAGAGCACAGTGTTGTATGCGAAAATGTCAACGAATGCAAAATTTCATTCCCCAAATACGATTCAGTTGTTTTCAAAAATCATATATATAAACAAAAGGCCGAATTCATCATCTATGGTGATTTTGAATCGGTTTTGGAGCACTGTGATGACAAAATTTCTCAAAAAATGTCAAAATATCAAAAACACACAGCCTTCAGCGCAGGGTACTATTTCAAATGCTCGTACGATGATAGCTTGTCCTATTACAAGAGTCATCGAGGTCCTGATTGCATGGATTGGTTTGCCACAGAAATGGCAGATGTCGCGAAATTTGTACAGTCTAAAATCAAAGACATTATTCCTCTGACTCATTTCCCAGATAAGGTTGGTGTTACACACTGCCATATCTGTGAAAAGGCGTTTGCGGGCACTGATATCATTGTTAAAGACCACCATCATTTCACTGGTGCCTTCAGGGGGTGGGCGCATCAATCTTGTAATTTGGGGTACCGCAAGTCCTTCGTAGTGCCCATAGTGTTCCACAATTTTTCCGGATATGATTCTCATTTCCTTCTGAGAGAGATTGCCAAACGTGGACAGGTGAGCGTACTTCCGATAAATATGGGGAAATACATTTCTTTCACCCAACACAACTCTGAAACCGGTATTAAATTTAGATTCATCGACTCTTTGAGATTTCTGGGTGCCAGTTTGGACGAATTGGCATCCAATTTAACGAAGGATAGCTTCCAAAATTTGAGAAAAGAATTCAACCAAGTAGACGCTTCTAAATTCGATCTACTCACAAAGAAAGGTGTTTTTCCATATGACCACATCAATAGTCCGAGCAAATTAGACGAAACTGAACTTCCACCCATTGAGAACTTTTATAATAAATTGAACGATGAACATATCGATGATGTGAAGTACGCTCATGCTCAAAACGTATGGCAACAATTTGGATGTCAAAATTTAGGTGAATACTCGGATTTATACATGAAAACAGATATCCTTCTTCTGGCAGATGTTTTCGAACAATTCAGAGAAGCTGCTTTGAGGACGTATACCTTAGATCCGGCTTGGTATTATACCCTTCCGGGTTATACGTGGGATTGCATGCTGAAGTACACGAAATGTTCCTTACAAATTTTAAAAGATGTTGACATGCTGATGTTTGTCGAAAAGGCAATAAGAGGTGGTATTTCGGTTTGTTGTAACCGCTATTCTGAAGCCAACCATAAGTACACTTCAACATACGATCCTACGAAACCACCAAAGCATCTTCTCTACTTGGACGTTAACAATCTATATGGATGGGCAATGTCAAAGCCCCTCCCTTATGGAGGGTTTGAATGGACTGATGCCAATATTGACGTCACATTGATTCCTGACGATGCGCCAGAAGGATATATCTTACAAGTAGATTTGGAATATCCGGAAAACTTGCACGATCTACATAAAGACTTTCCGTTCTGTGCCGAACACCGCAAGCCACCTGGTTCCAAGTTGGCAAAATTGATGACCACGTTACACCATAAAAAGGAATACATCATCCATTATGTTAATTTGAAACAAGCTCTGGCAAATGGCTTAAAGCTCACCAAAATTCACAGAGTAGCGAAATTCAAACAGTCTACGTGGTTGAAGCCCTACATTGATCTGAATACTGGATTGAGGGCTGCAGCCACCAACACATTCGAAAAAAAACTATATAAACTTATGAATAATGCCGTGTTTGGAAAGACGATGGAAAACATTCGTAAACATCGCGTCGTCAAATTATGTAGATCATGGAATGGACGCTATGGGGCTAAAAATATGATCGCCAGCTCAAAGTTTCGTGGCCGGACGATTTTGGGCGACGATCTGATTGCTATCGAATTGGCTAAATCTGAAATAGTCTTCAACAAACCCCTATACATAGGGATGGCTATCTTGGATTTATCCAAGACGTGCATGTATAATTTCCATTACGATTTCATGCTTCCAACAATGGGGGTGGAGAAATGTAAGTTAATGTATACAGACACCGATAGTTTTATCTACGAACTTGGCTGTGATGATGTATATGCGGAACTTATCAAAAATAACTTGTCCAAATTTGACACATCCGACTATCCTTCTGACAACCCGTATGGAATTCCGCAAGTGAATGAAAAGGTCTTGGGAATGATGAAAGATGAGGCAAATTCGAAAATAATAACACACTTTGTAGGCTTACGTTCAAAAATGTATGCCTACAAAGTGCAGGGGGGTAAAGTCACCAAAAAATCCAAAGGGGTTAAATTTAATGTGGTTAGGAATAAGATATCCTTCAATGATTATGTAGCTTGCTTGAAAGACTTCAAGGAGCAGACAGTCACACAGCGGACAATCCGTTCCTTCAACCATCAAGTATTCAGTATTGAACAGTCGAAAATTGCGCTAAGTCCTTATGACACCAAGAGACACCTACTTCCAAATTGTTATGACACCCTGCCTTTCGGACATTCCTCCATAGCTGACATATGATTCTTCTTCCATATACATTCCTCAACAATATCACCTTCATGTTCTGAGAAATGTCAACTGATAATATTTTACCCCCACCACTGATTTTTTCAATCTAGTTGTATATACGCTTACTAATTTTTATACACTCTATTTATTATATAATGTAGATTTTGTATTTCAGTTTTTGTATACACTATGTATTTTCCACTATGGTCAATAAAAGTTTCTTGAAAATTTGGTTGTTCCATTACTGCAAACGAATGAACCTGCTACAATACGTCGAAAAAACGTCACAAACGTCAAAAACGTCCAAAAACGTCAAAAACGTCGAAAACGTCAAAAACGTCGAAAAACGTCACGTCAAGAACGTCAAAAAACGTCGAAAAACGTCGAAAAACGTCGAAAAGCGTCAAAAAAACGTCAAAAAACGTCAAAAACGTCGAAAAAAACGTCGAAAAGTGACAAAAAACGTCGAAAAGTGACAAAAAACGTCGAAAAACGTCAAAAAACGTCGAAAAACGTCGAAAAGCGTCGAAAAACGTCAAAAAACGTCGAAAAACGTCGAAACGCGTCAAAAAACGTCAAAAACGTCGAAAAAACGTCGAAAAGCGTCAAAAAACGTCGAAAAGTGACAAAAAAACGTCGAAAAACGTCAAAAAACGTCGAAAAACGTCGAAAAACGTCAAATGAATCGTTCTCTCACACACCCTATTTATTCTGCTCCTATCGCCTTTCAAATTTTTCTTCATCGTATGATTTCGTTTTGTGACGTCATTTATCAGTTTGTTGTGGGTTTTGAATGTATATTGGCCTGTTCGAGATAAGTTTGACGCATTTTACGTATTTTCGATGCTTGCAACTCACGTTTGATGTTTTCGAAAAATAATATTCGACGTCTGTTTAACGAATGTATAACGCATAACGCGTACGACGCACTAAGTGTGATGGTTGCGTCACGAGATCGTCACGTTTTTCCATGCTGTTTCACGATTTTTTCTTCGTGAAATATCTGATAATAGTTTGTTGAGCATGGCACTCAGAGAATATTTGTATCACTTTAAAAACAATGTACTGAATGATTTGGAACAATAAAATATGGAAATAGCTCAGCTTTTCTTTACTCCTAGTCAGGTATCGTTGACTTTCGTTGGAAACGTGGAAAACGTGACGTTTTTGACGTTTTAGAGCGGGTTCATTCTGAACGTTGATTCGTTAGAAACGTGACGTTTTCGACGTTTTTGACGTTTTTTGACGTTTTTCGACGTTTTTCGACGTTTTTCGACGTTTTTCGACGTTTTTCGACGTTTTTGACGCTTTTCGACGTTTTTGAGGTTTTTTGACGTTTTTCGACGTTTTTTGACGCTTTTCGACGTTGTTGACGTTTTCGACGCTTTTCGACGTTTTTTGACGTTTTTTCGACGTTTTTGACGTTTTCGACGTTTTCGACGTTTTTGGCGTTTTTTGACGTTTTTGACGTTTTTGTTTTTTTTTTTGACGTTTTTGACGTTTTGTAGCAGGTTCATTCATTCGCAGTAATGAAACAACCAAATTTTCAAGAAACTTTTATTACATATAGCGAAAAATACATAGTGTATAAAAAAACTAAAATAAAGAATCTACATTATATAATAAATAAAGTGTATAAAAATTAGTAAGCGTATATACAACTAGATTGAAAAAATCAGTGGTGGGGGTAAAATATTATCAGTTGAGATTTCTCAGAACATGAAGGTGATATTGTTGAGGAATGTATATGGAAGAAGAATCATATGTCAGCTATGGAGGAATGTCCGAAAGGCAGGGTGTCGTAACAATTTGGAAGTAGGTGTCTCTTGGTGTCATAAGGACTTAGCGCAATTTTCGACTGTTCAATACTGAATACTTGATGGTTGAAGGAACGGATTGTCCGCTGTGTGACTGTCTGCTCCTTGAAGTCTTTCAAGCAAGCCACATAATCATTGAAGGATATCTTATTCCTAACCACATTAAATTTAATCCCTTTGGATTTTTTGGTGACTTTACCCCCCTGCACTTTGTAGGCATACATTTTTGAACGTAAGCCTACAAACTGTGTTATTATTTTCGAATTTGCCTCATCCTTCATCATTCCCAAGACCTTTTTATTCACTTGCGGAATTCCATACGGGTTGTCAGAAGGGTAGTCGGATGTGTCAAATTTGGACAAGTTATTTTTTATAAGTTCCGCATATACATCATCACAGCCAAGTTCGTAAATAAAACTATCGGTGTCTGTATACATTAACTTACATTTCTCCACCCCCATTGTTGGAAGCATGAAATCGTAATGGAAATCATACATACACGTTTTCGATAAATCCAAAATAGCCATCCCTATGTATAGGGGTTTGTTGAAGATTATTTCAGATTTAGCCAATTCGATAGCAATCAGATCGTCACCCAAAATCGTCCGGCCACGAAAATTTGAACTGGCGATCATATTTTTAGCCCCATAGCGTCCATTCCATGATCTACATAATTTGACGACGCGATGTTTACGAATGTTTTCCATCGTCTTTCCAAACACGGCATTATTCATCAGTTTATATAGGTTTTTTTCGAATGTGTTGGTGGCTGCAGCCCTCAATCCAGTATTCAGATCAATGTAGGGCTTCAACCACGTGGACTGTTTGAATTTCGCTACCCTGTGAATTTTGGTGAGCTTTAAGCCATTAGCCAGAGCTTGTTTCAAATTAACATAATGGATGATGTATTCCTTTTTATGGTGTAACGTGGTCATCAATTTTGCCAACTTGGAACCAGGTGGCTTGCGGTGTTCGGCACAAAACGGAAAGTCTTTATGTAGATCGTGCAAGTTATCTGGATATTCCAAATCTACTTGTAAGATATATCCTTCTGGCGCATCGTCGGGAATCAATGTGACGTCAATGTTGGCATCAGTCCATTCAAACCCTCCATAAGGGAGGGGCTTTGACATTGCCCATCCATATAGATTGTTAACGTCCAAGTAGAGAAGATGCTTTGGTGGTTTCGTAGGATCGTATGTTGAAGTGTACTTATGGTTGGCTTCAGAATAGCGGTTACAACAAACCGAAATACCACCTCTTATTGCCTTTTCGACAGACATCAGCATATCAACATCTTTTAAAATTTGTAGTGAACATTTCGTGTACTTCAGCATACAATCCCACGTATAACCTGGAAGAGTGTAATACCAAGCCGGATCTAAGGTATAAGTCCTCAAAGCAAACAATTGTTCGAAAACATCTGCCAGAAGAAGGATATCTGTTTTCATGTATAAATCCGAGTATTCACCTAAATTTTGACATCCAAATTGTTGCCATACGTTTTGAGCATGAGCGTACTTCACATCATCGATATGTTCATCGTTCAATTTATTATAAAAGTTCTCAATGGGCGGAAGTTCAGTTTCGTCTAATTTGCTCGGACTATTGATGTGGTCATATGGAAAAACACCTTTCTTTGTGAGTAGATTGAATTTGAAAGCGTCTAATTGATTGAATTCTTTTCTTAAATTTTGGAAGCTATCCTTCGTTAAATTGGATGCCAATTCGTCTAAACTGGCACCCAGGAATCTCAAAGAGTCGATGAATCTGAATTTAATACCGGTTTCAGAGTTGTGTTGGGTGAAGGAAATGTATTTCCCCATATTTATCGGAAGTACGCTCACCTGTCCACGTTTGGCAATCTCTCTCAGAAGGAAATGAGAATCATATCCGGAAAAATTGTGGAACACTATGGGCACTACGAAGGACTTGCGGTACCCCAAATTACAAGATTGATGCGCCCACCCCCTGAAGGCACCAGTGAAATGATGGTGGTCTTTAACAATGATATCAGTGCCCGCAAACGCCTTTTCACAGATATGGCAGTGTGTTACACCAACCTTATCTGGGAAATGAGTCAGAGGAACAATGTCTTTGATTTTAGACTGTACAAATTTCGCGACATCTGCCATTTCTATGGCAAACCAATCCATGCAATCAGGACCTCGATGACTCTTGTAATAGGACAAGCTATCATCATATGAGCATTTGAAATAGTACCCTGCGCTGAAGGCTGTGTGTTTTTGATATTTCACCATTTTTTCAGAAATTTTGTCATGACAGTGCTCCAAGACCGATTCAAAATCACCGTAGATGATGAATTCAGCCTTTTGCTTGTATATATGATTTTTGAAAATAACCGAATCGTATTTGGGGAATGAAATTTTGCATTCATTGACATTTTCGCATACAACACTGTGATCTGCCAATTTTGGTTCACTTGAGAAATAATTTAGACACCTATCACAGAAATATTTTTTATGATCATGTTTATTGAGCTGTGAAGATAGCAGTCTGGACATGTCCTTTATCCAACAATAATGATAACTCATTTCTTCGTCGTAATCATCTTCAGGCAATGCATCATGATCGTTGGGCTTGGGGAAATATTCACTTTGAATGAGAAGTAGATTGACATGTCTGGGCTGCTTATGTTTCGTGAGTTTCATGGGTACTACTTCAAAATACTCTGCCTTTTTCACATGAATCAGTTCCAAGGCGTAAACGTTCACCGAAATATCATTGAGTTTCTCAAATTTAGGGATATTGTTGAGAGTGATGGGTACATCCAAGCCTGCGGTATTTAAAACTTGGCTGTAATGAGGATACGAGCTGGGCCTGTCTACATTACGGTTAGCAGGATGTAAAGCGCTCACGATACTCCAGAAAAAGCATGCCTCATCAGTGTTTTTCACATTGATGCAGGCACGCTTCTTGGATATTTGGTCAGGTAATCCTATGAAAGATGAACCATTGCCAATTTCTAATTTATTAACATCAACCTCTAAAGAGACAATTACTCTCAAGGCCCAGCCACTACCCTTCTCCTGGAATTCAGAAAGTTTATTCACTATAGTATCAATGACATTCTCTGCGAACCAACAATCTAAATCCGTTCCCTCATCCATTGTAGCATTCTTAGTATTGAAATATTTGAATTCAATAATCTCCACGTCATCCGATTTCTTGATAAACTCACCACAGAAGGTGGTGTTGACTTTCAACATGGTTAATTCTCTCAATATTTTTCTGATTTGAATTTTAAAAATGTGCGATGCGTCCTGCAAAAATTGCATCAACTCCTTATGACTTAAATTGATTATGACACCCGTCCTTACTCTACTCTCAAAAACAGATTGAACAAGTCTCCATGTAACTCTATTTTTACGATTGCCAAGTCCCGCCCCAATATGATTCTTCTTCCTAATCAAACTTTGAAAACGTTTCAAATGTCCCACATTAGTTTCTAATTTTCTCAAAACCCCCGCTGTCGAATTGGTCCCCCTGATTGCCCTATTGAATTCTCTTATGTGCGCCCCTATTTGCCTATTCCATAAAAATCTTTCGTCTGCTGATATGTTCTTCTTCTTTCTCAAAATTTCCACTTCTCTTCTACATTTCTCAACGATATCATCACTAGTAGAAGCAAAACTATTGACATTCATGTTGCGAGATATATCAAACGGAAAATAATATTTTACTCAACTCTAATTCTTAATAATCTTGAGCAGGTCTGATGCTTGCAGTCTCGCTCTTCTTGCAAGTCAGGATGTATCTGTCTGGGGTAAAAGCCGGAAGCTGCGGTTTGAAGGTGGCAACCACCTTGGTAGACAGACGCTAAATGCCTCAAGTTTGAGCACAATAGCCCCCCCGAATTGCGTCTGGGCCACCCTAATGTTTTCAATTGGGTGGGACTGGTCGATAGGCAAGCTACTCACAGCAACAGTCGGCTTGAAGACCTCAAATTGAGCGTTGATAGCTGAAAAATCCATCCAATTAGAATCTTACTACTTCTAGTATTGGGTGGAATGATCACTAGTCACAAATAGGGTTGACCACATGGCCTTGAATCGTAATAAATAAAGAACTCACCTTTCAGCTGGCACGACCCACACACAATATAACAGACAGGAGCAACCGAACAGACAGGATCAACTTAACAATACAGGAACAGATCGACCGACCAGTGTCAGAGTTCAGAGTGGAATGACGCTCTGAACGTTCTAACCGCCTTATATAGGGTTTTAGATTGTGACGTCATCAGCTAACTGCTAACAGAGGAGGTATTGTTCTTGAGGCAAATTTCCCAATAGCTGACTCGACGAAATTCCAAGAAACGCCGACAATCAGTGTCGACAGGAAGTAGATAGAGGTACTCTTTCAGGATGTCTCCTAGCGAGCATTATTGAATGACTCATCGGCCACCTTCGTCAGAACAATGGACCCATTGTTCTCACACAGATAAGGATGATGCAATCGGATGAGGTTGTTACGTAATCGGACACCTGCAAACAAAGGCGGCATTGTTCTCGTATATTGCGTCGCGAATTATCCAATTCCAAGAAACGCTGACAGTGGCATAGAGAGAACAAAGGCGGCATTGTTCTAGAGGAAGGCTAGATAACATATGGCAAACAAAGGCGGCAATGTTTTACGAAGTCGAGATAAGGATGACTCATCAGCCACTTGCAACATGCATATCGGGTGACCTTGAAACAAAGTGCTACCAATTGTAGTAATACCAACCTAAATCTGGTGAGCACAGTCACTAGATGGTGACGTCATCCAGCACCTTTCAAAAAGAAGAAGTAGAATGTCCATGCCCATGAGCACTAGAGTCCAGAGTCTAGGGGGCTAAGTTCAGAGTACTTCCACGTGTCATCTGTCATTCCTTGTGTTCGATGTCCTCTGTCACTTGTCATCTGTCACCTATCGCTTGTCATCTGTCACTTGTCGTCTGTCACTCTTTGTGTTCCATGCCATCTGTCACTCATTGTGTTCCATGCCATCTGTCACTCTTTGTGTTCCATGCCACCTGTCACTCCTTGTGTTCCATGTCATCTGTCACTTGTCATCTGTCATCTGTCATCTGTCACTTGTCATCTGTCACTTGTCATCTGTCACTTGTCATCTGTCACTTGTCATCTGTCACTTGTCATCTGTCACTTGTCATCTGTCACTTCCGGCGGCCATCTTGTCACCCGTGCAGCCAACACCTTCTACCACAGGAACGGTTGTGACGTCACTTCCGGCGGCGGCCATCTTGAGCTGATACCGGCCTAGGTACACTACTAAAATCGCCTCTTTACTGGAAAAAAAAATTGGCAAAGTATTATTTTTGATGACATTTTTCAAAGTCCTGATATTCATATTCTCTCAAATATCTCGAGAACAGCACAGAATAACGAAAATCAAGATCGAAATATACCCCAACACCATTGTCGACTTCCGCATAGGCCTACCACATTGAGAAAGTCCGAACACCGAATCACGAAAAACAAAAAAAAAATAGTACGACGGCATGACGCGAGATAATTTTGAGTTCAATAAAAAGAAGAAGTGAGTGACAAGTGTATGTTTTTCGCATAAAAATCGATAGAAATCAAGACGACCAACGAAAAAGTCTCTATACGTTGTTACTCAAAATTGCCTCTTTACTGGAAAAAAAATTGGAAAAGTAATATTTTTGATGAGATTTAATCTAGTTTCGATATTCATATCTTCTCAAATATTTCGAGAACAGCACGAAACATCGGGAATATAAATCGAATACTCCAACACCCTTGTCGACATTCGCAAAGGCCTACCACATGGAGAAAGTCCGAACACCGTATCACGAAAAACAAAAAAATTGTACGACGTCATGACGCGAAATAATACAAAGTTCAATGAATAAAAAAGGTGAGTGACAAGTGTATGTCTTTCGCCCAAAATTCGATAGAAATCAATACGACCAACGAAAAAGTCTTCATAAATAGTTACTCAAAATCGCCTCTTTACTGGAAAAAAAAATTGGCAAAGTATTATTTTTGAGAACATTTTTCAAAGTCCTGATATTTATATCCTCTCAAATATCTCGAGAACGGCACAGAATATCGAAAATCTAAATCGAAATATACCCCAACACCATTGTCGACTTCCGCATAGGCCTACCACATTGAGAGAGTCCGAACACCGTATCACGAGAAACAAAAAGAAATACAAAAATTTGTACGACGTCATGACGCGAAATAATTCTGAGTTCATTGAAAAAAAAAAAGGTGAGTGACAATTGTATGTTTTTTTCCCAAAATTCGAAAGAAATCAAGACGATCAACAAAAAACTCTATATACATTGGAAAACTAATATTTCTGATGAGATTTTATCAAGTCCCGATATTCATATTTTCTCAAATATTCCGAGAACGGCACAAAACATCGAGAATATAAATCGAAAAGTACTTCAACACCCTTGTCGACTTTTGCAATGGCCTACCTGGAGGAAGTCCGAACACCATATCACGAATAACAAAAGAATTAGTACGACGTAATGACGCGAAATAATTCTATGTTCATTGAAAAAAACAGGGTGAGTAACAATTGTATGTTTTTCGCCCGAAATTCGATAGAAATCAAGACGACCAACAGAGAAGTCTCCATAAATAGTTACTCAAAATCGCCTCTTTACTGAAAAAAAAATTGGCAAAGTATTATTTTTTATGACATTCTTCAAAGTCCTGATATTCATATCCTCTCAAATATCTCGAGAACGGCACAGAATAACGAAAATCTAGATCGGAATATACCCCAACACCATTGTCGACTTCCGCATAGGCCTACCACATTGAGAAAGTCCGAACACCGAATCACGATAATTTTGAGTTCAATAAAAAGAAGAAGTGAGTGACAAGTGTATGTTTTTCGCATAAAAATCGATAGAAATCAAGACGACCAACGAAAAAGTCTCTATACGTTGTTACTCAAAATTGCCTCTTTACTGAAAAAAAAATTGGAAAAGTAATATTTCTGATGAGATTTAATCGACTTTCGATATTCATATCTTCTCAAATATCTCGAGAACGGCACGAAACATCGGGAATATAAATCGGAAAATACTCCAACACCCTTGTCGACATTCGCAGAGGCCTACCACATGGAGAAAGTCCGAACACCGTATCACGAAAATCAAAAAAATTGTACGACTTCATGACGCGAAATAATACAAAGTTCAATGAATGAAAAAGGTGAGTGACAAGTGTATGTCTTTCGCCCAAAATTCGATAGAAATCAATACGACCAACGAAAAAGTCTTCATAAATTGTTACTCAAAATTGCCTCTTTACTGGAAAAAGAAATTGGTGAAGTATTATTTTTGAGAACATTTTTCAAAGTCCTGATATTTATATCCTCTCAAATATTTCGAGAACGGCACAGAATATCAAAAATCTGAATCGAAATATACCCCAACACCATTGTCGACTTCCGCATAGGCCTACCACATGGAGAAAGTCCGAACATCGTATCACGAAAAACCAAAAAATTAGTACGACGTCATGACGCGAAATCATTCTGAGTTCAATGAAGAAAGGAAGTGAGTAACAAGTGTATGTTTTTCGCCCAAAATTCGATGGAAATCAAGACGACCAACAAAAAAGTCTTCATAAGTTGTAACTCAAAATTGCCTCTTTACTGGAAAAAAAATTGGAGAAGTATCATTTTTGTAGAAATCATTCAGTCCCGATATTCATATTTTCTCAAATATCTCGAGAACGACAATAAACATAAAAAATCTGAGTCAAAAAATACCCCAACTACCCTGTCGACTCTCGCAAAGGCCTACCACATGGAGAAAGTCCGAACACCGTATCACGAAAAACAAAAAAAATAGTACGCCGTCATGACGCGAAATAATTCAGAGTTCATTGAGGAAAAAAATTAAGTGACAAGTGTATGTTTCTTGCCCGAAATTCGATAGAAATCAAGACGACCAACAAAAAAGTCTCTTCACATTGTTACTCAAAATTGCTCCTTTACTGGGAGGATAAAATTGGAGAAGTATTATTTCTGATGAAATCTTTTCGAGTACCGATATTCATATTTTCTCAAATATCTCGAGAACGACAATGAATATAAAAAATCTGAATCAAAGAATACCCCAGCACGCTTGTCGACTTTCGCAACGGCCTACCACATGGAGAAAGTCTGAACGTTGTATCACGAAAAACACAAAAATTAGTACGACGTCTTGACGCGAAATAATTCTAAGTTCATTGAATGAAAAACGGTGAGTGACAAGTGTATTTTATTTGCCTAAAATTCGATAGGAATCCAGACGCCCAACAAAAAAGTCTTCATCAATTGTTACTCAAAATCGCCTCTTTACTATAAAAAAAATCGAAGAAGTATTATTTTTGATGAAAATTTTCAAGTTCCGATAATCTTATTTTCTCAAATATCTCGAGAACGGCACAAAATATCGAAAATCTAAATCGAAATATACCCCAACACCGTTGTCGACTTCCGCATAGGCCTAGCACATTGAGAAAGTCCCAACACCGTATCACGAAAAAAAAAAATTAGTACGACGTCATAACGTGAAATAATTCTGAGTTCAATGAAAAAAAGAAGTGAGTGACAAGTGTATGTTTTTCGCCCGAAATTCGATAAAAATCAAGACGACCAACGAAAAAGTTTCTATACTTTGGTACTCAAAATTGCTCCTTCACTGGAAGAGAAAAATTATAGAAGTATTATCTCTGATGAAATTTCTTCAAGTCCCGATATTCATATTTTCTCAAATATTTCGAGAACGGCACAAAATATCGAGAATCTGAATCGAAAGATACCCCAACACAACTGTCGACTGCCGCAACGACCTACCACATGGAGAAAGTTCGAAAATTGAATCACGAAAAATACAAAAATTTGTACGACGTCATGACGCGAAATAATTCTGAGTTCATTGAAAAAAAAAAAGGTGAGTGACAATTGTATGTTTTTTTCTCGAAATTCGATAGAAATCAAGACGATCAACAAAAAACTTTCTATACATTGGAAAAGTAATATTTCTGATGAGATTTTATCAAGTCCCGATATTCATATCTTCTCAAATATTCCGAGAACGGCACAAAACATCGAGAATATAAATCGAAAAGTACTTCAACACTCTTGTCGAATTTTGCAATGGCCTACCACATGGAGGAAGTTCGAACACCGTATCACGAATGACAAAAGAATTAGTACGACGTAATGACGCGAAATAATTCTATGTTCATTGAAAAAAACAAGGTGAGTGACAATTGTATGTTTTTCGCCCGAAATTCGATAGAAATCAAGACGACCAACGAAGAAGTCTTCATGAATCGTTACTCAAAATCGCCTCTTTACTGGAAAAAAAAAATTGGCAAAGTATTATTTTTGATGACATTTTTCAAAGTCCTGATATTCATATCCTCTCGAATATCTCGAGAACGGCACAAAATATCGAAAATCTGAATCGAAATATACCCCAACACAATTGTCGACTTCCGCATAGGCCTACCACATTGAGAAAGTCCGAACACCGTATCATGAAAAACAAAAAAAAATAGTACGACGTCATGACGCGAAATAATTTTGAGTTCAATAAAGAAAAGAAGTGAGTGACAAGTGAATGTTTTTCGCCCGAAATTCGATAGAAATCAAGACGACCAACGAAAGAGTCTCTATACGTTGTTACTCAAAATTGCCTCTACTGAAAAAAAAATTGGAAACGTGATATTTCTGATGAGATTTTATCAAGTTTCGATATTCATATTTCCTCAAATATTTCGAGGACAGCACGAAACATCGGGAATATAAATCGAAAAATACTCCAACACCCTTGTCGACATTCGCAAAGGCCTACCACATGGAGAAAGTCCGAACACCGTATCACGAAAAACAAAAAAATTG
The DNA here is from genome assembly GCA_918026855.4 of Phaedon cochleariae. Lineage (NCBI taxonomy): Eukaryota > Metazoa > Arthropoda > Insecta > Coleoptera > Chrysomelidae > Phaedon > Phaedon cochleariae. Next base: position 15,333,512 of record OU896719.1, on the reverse strand, counting down.
TACGACGTCATGACGCGAAATAATACAAAGTTCAATGAATAAAAAAGGTGAGTGACAAGTGTATGTCTTTCGCCCAAAATTCGATAGAAATCAATACGACCAACGAAAAAGTCTTCATGAATTGTTAATCAAAAATGCCTCTTTACTGGAAAAAGAAATTGGAGAAGTATTATTTTCGATGAAATTTTTCGAAGTCCCGATATTCATAATTCCCCAAATATCTCGAGAACGGCACAAAATATCGAAAATCGAAATCGAAATATACCCCAACACCATTGTCGACTTCCGCATAGGCCTACCACATGGAGAAAGTCCGAACACCGTATCACGAAAACCAAAAAAATTAGTACGACATCATGACGCGAATTAATTCTGAGTTCAATGAAAAAAGGAAGTGAGTGACAAGTGTATGTTTTTCGCCCATAATTCGATAGAAATCAAGACGACCAACAAAAAAGTCTTCATAAATTGTGACTCAAAATTGCCTTTTTACTGAAAAAAAAATTGGAGAAGTATCATTTTTGATGAAATCATTCAGTCCCGATATTCATATTTTCTCAAATATCTCGAGAACGACAATGAATATCAAAAATCTGAGTCAAAAAATACCCCAATTACCCTGTCGACTCTCGCAAATGCCTACCACATGGAGAAAGTCCGAACACCGTATCACGAAAAACAAAAAAAAATAGTACGACGTCATGACGCGAAATAATTCTGAGTTCATTGAGAAAAAAAGTGAGTGGCAAGTGTATGTTTCTCGCCCGAAATTCGATAGAAATCAAGACGACCAACGAAAAAGTCTCTTCACATTGTTACTCAAAATTGCTTCTTCACAGGGAGGATAAAATTGGAGAAGTATTATTCCTGATGAAATCTTTTCGAGTCCCGATATTCATATTTTCTCAAATATCTCGAGAACGTCAATGAATATGAAAAATCTAAATCAAAGAATACCCCAGCACGCTTGTCGATTTTCGCAACGGCCAACCACATGGAGAAAGTCTGAACGTTGTATCACGAAAAACACAAAAATCAGTACGACGTCATGACGCGAAATAATTCTAAGTTCATTGAATGAAAAAAGGTGAGTGACAAGTGTATTTTATTTGCCCAAAATTCGATAGGAATCCAGACGATCAACAAAAAAGTCTTCATCAATTGTTACTCAAAATCGCCTCTTTACTATAAAAAAAATTGGAGAAGTATTATTTTTGATGAAAATTTTCAAGTCCCGATATTCTTATTTTCTCAAATATCTCGAGAACGGCACAAAATATCGAAAATCTGGATCGAAAAATACCCCAACACCGTTGTCGACTTACGCATAGGCCTACCACCACATTGAGAAAGTCCGAACACCGTATCAAGAAAAAAAAAATTAGTACGACGTCATGACGTGAAATAATTCTGAGTTCAAGGAAAAAGAGGAGTGAGTGACAAGTGTATGTTTTTCGCCCGAAATTCGGTAGAAATCAAGACGACCAACGGAAAAGTTTCTATACTTTGGTACTCAAAATTGCCTCTTCACTGGAAGAGAAAAATTGGAAAAGTATTATCCCTGATGAAATTTTTTCAAGTCCCGATATTCATATTTCCTCAAATATTTCGAGAACGGCACAAAATATCGAGAATCTGAATCGAAAGATACCCCAACACATCTGTCGACTTCCGAAACGACCTCCCACATGGAGAATGTTCGAAAATTGAATCACGAAAAATACAAAAATTTGAACGACGTCATGACGCGAAATAATTCTGAGTTCTTTGAAAAAAAAAAAGGTGATTGACAATTGTATGTTTTTTTCCCAAAATTCGATAGAAATCAAGACGATCAACAAGAAACTCTCTATACATTGGAAAAGTAATATTTTCTGATGAGATTTTATCAAGTCCCGATATTCATATTTCCTCAAATATTTCGAGAACGGCACAAAATATCGAGAATCTGAATCGAAAGATACCCCAACACATCTGTCGACTTCCGCAACGACCTACCACATGGAGAATGTTCGAAAATTGAATCACGAAAAATACAAAAATTTGAACGACGTCATGACGCGAAATAATTCTGAGTTCATTGAAAAAAAAAAAGGTGAGTGACAATTGTATGTTTTTTTCCCAAAATTCGATAGAAATCAAGACGATCAACAAGAAACTCTCTATACATTGGAAAAGTAATATTTTCTGATGAGATTTTATCAAGTCCCGATATTCATATTTTCTCACATATTCCGAGAACGGCACAAAACATCGAGAATATTAATCGAAAAGTACTTCAACACCCTTGTCGACTTTTGCAATGGCCTACCACATGGAGGAAGTCCGAACACCGTATCACGAATAACAAAAGAATTAGTACGACGTAATGACGCGAAATAATTCTATGTTCATTGAAAAAAACAAGGTGAGTAACAATTGTATGTTTTTCGCCCGAAATTCGATAGAAATCAAGACGACCAACGAAGAAGTCTTCATAAATAGTTACTCAGAATCGCCTTTTTACTGAAAAAAAAAATTGGCAAAGTATTATTTTTTGAGACATTTTTCAAAGTCCTGATATTCATATCCTCTCAAATATCTCGAGAACGGCACAGAATAACGAAAATCTAGATCGAAATATACCCCAACACCATTGTCGACTTCCGCATTGGCCTACCACATTGAGAAAGTCCGAACACCGAATCACGAAAAACAAAAATAAAATAGTACGACGTCATGACGCGAAATAATTTTGAGTTCAATAAAAAAAAGAAGTGAGTGACAAGTGTATGTTTTTCGCATGAAAATCGATAGAAATCAAGACGACCAACGAAAAAGTCTCTATACGTTGTTACTCAAAATTGCCTCCTTACTGGAAAAAAAAATTGGAAAGTTAATATTTTTGATGAGATTTAATCAAGTTTCGATATTCATATCTTCTCAAATATTTCGAGAACGGCACGAAACATCGGGAATAAAAATCGGAAAATACTCCAACACCCTTGTCGACATTCGCAAAGGCCTACCACATGGGGAAAGTCCGAACACCGTATCACGAAAAACAAAAAAATTGTACGACGTCATGACGCGAAATAATACAAAGTTCAATGAATAAAAAAGGTGAGTGACAAGTGTATGTCTTTCACCCAAAATTCGATAGAAATCAATACGACCAACGAAAAAGTCTTCATAATTGTTACTCAAAATTGCCTCTTCACTGGAAAAAGAAATTGGAGAAGTATTATCTCTGATGAAATTTCTTCAAGTCCCGATATTCATATTTTCTCAAATATTTCGGGAACGGCACGAAATATCGAGAATCTGAATCGAAAGATACCCCAACACAACTGTCGACTTCCGCAACGACCTACCACATGGAGAAAGTTCGAAAATTGAATCACGAAAAATACAAAAATTTGTACGACGTCATGACACGAAATAATTCTGAGTTCATCGAAAAAAAGGAAGGTGAGTGACGATTGTATGTTTTTTCCCAAAATTCGATAGAAATCAAGACGATCAACAAAAAACTCTCTATACATTGGAAAAGTAATATTTCTGATGAGATTTTATCAAGTACCGATATTCATATTTTCTCAAATATTCCGAGAACGGCACGAAACATCGAGAATATAAATCGAAGAGTACTTCAACACCCTTGTCGACTTTCGCAATGGCCTACCACATGGAGGGAGTCCGAACACCGTATCACTGATAACAAAAGAATTTGTCCGACGTAATGATGCGAAATAATTCTATGTTCATTGAAAAAACAAGGTGTGACAATTGTATGTTTTTCGCCCGAAATTCGATAGAAATCAAGACGATCAACGAAAAAGTCTCCATAAATTGTTACTCAAAATTGCCTCTTCACTGGAAAAAAAAATTGGAGTAGTATTATTTTCGATGAAATTTTTCAAAGTCCCGATATTCATATTTCCCCAAATATCTCGAGAAGGGCACAAAATATCGAAAATCTAAATCGAAATATACTTCAACACCATTGTCGACTTCCGCATAGGCCTACCACATGGAGAAAGTCCGAACATCGTATCACGAAAAACCAAAAAATTAGTACGACGTCATGACGCGAAAAGATTCTGAGTTCAATGAAGAAAGGAAGTGAGTAACGAGTGTATGTTTTTCGCCCAAAATTCGATGGAAATCAAGACGACCAACAATAAAGTCTTCATAAGTTGTAACTCAAAATTGCCTCTTTACTGGAAAAAAAAATTGGAGAAGTATCATTTTTGATGAAATCATTCAGTCCCGATATTCATATTTTCTCAAATATCTCGAGAACGACAATAAATATCAAAAATCTGAGTCAAAAAATACCCCAACCACCCTGTCGACTCTCGCAAAGGCCTACCACATGGAGAAAGTCCGAACACCGTATCACGAAAAACAAAAACAATAGTACGACGTCATGACGCGAAATAATTCAGAGTTCATTGAGAAAGAAAGTGAGTGGCAAGTGTATGTTTCTTGTCCGAAATTCGATAGAAATCAAGACGACCAACAAAAAAGTCTCTTCACATTGTTACTCAAAATTGCTCCTTTACTGGGAGGATAAAATTGGAGAAGTATTATTTCTGATGAAATCTTTTCGAGTACCGATATTCATATTTTCTCAAATATCTCGAGTACGACAATGAATATAAAAAATCTGAATCAAAGAATACCCCAGCACGCTTGTCGACTTTCGCAACGGCCTACCACATGGAGGAAGTCTGAACATTGTATAACGAAAAACACAAAAATTAGTACGACGTCTTGACGCGAAATAATTCTAAGTTCATTGAATGAAAAACGGTGAGTGACAAGTGTATTTTATTTGCCCAAAATTCGATAGGAATCCAGACGCCCAACAAAAAAGTCTTCATCAATTGTTACTCAAAATCGCCTCTTCTCGAGAACGGCACAAAATATCGAAAATCTAAATCGAAATATACCCCAACACCGTTGTCGACTTCCGCATAGGCCTAGCACCTTGAGGAAGTCCCAACACCGTATCACGAAAAAAAAAAATTAGTACGACGTCATAACGTGAAATAATTCTGAGTTCAATGAAAAAAAGAAGTGAGTGACAAGTGTATGTTTTTCGCCCGAAATTCGATAGAAATCAAGACGACCAACGAAAAAGTTTCTATACTTTGGTACTCAAAATTGCCCCTTCACTGGAAGAGAAAAATTGGAAAAGTATTATCTCTGATGAAATTTCTTCAAGTCCCGATATTCATATTTTCTCTAATATTTCGAGAACGGCACAAAATATCGAGAATCTGAATCGAAAGATACCCCAACACAACTGTCGACTTCCGCAACGACCTACCACATGAAGAAAGTTCGAAAATTGAATCACGAAAAATACAAAAATTTGTACGACGTCATGACGCGAAATAATTCTGAGTTCATTGAAAAATAAAAAGGTGAGTGACAATTGTATGTTTTTTTCCCGAAATTCGATAGAAATCAAGACGATCAACAAAAAACTCTCTATACATTGGAAAAGTAATATTTCTGATGAGATTTTATCAAGTCCCGATATTCATATTTTCTCAAATATTCCGAGAACGGCACAAAACATCGAGAATATAAATCGAAAAGTACTTCAACACCTTTGTCGACTTTTGCAATGGCCTACCACATGGAGGAAGTTCGAACACCGTATCACGAATGACAAAAGAATTAGTACCACGTAATGACGCGAAATAATTCTATGTTCATTGAAAAAAAACAAGGTGAGTGACAATTGTATGTTTTTCGCCCGAAATTCGATAGAAATCAAGACGACCAACGAAGGAGTCTTCAAGTCTTCATAAATAGTTACTCAAAATCGCCTCTTTACTGGAAAAAAAAATTGGCAAAGTATTATTTTTGATGACATTTTTCAAAGTCCTGATATTCATATCCTCTCGAATATCTCGAGAACGGCACAAAATATCAAAAATCTGAATCGAAATATACCCCAACACCATTGTCGACTTCCGCATAGGCCTACCACATTGAGAAAGTCCGAACACCGTATCATGAAAAACAAAAAAAAAATAGTACGACGTCATGACGCGAAATAATTTTGAGTTCAATAAAGAAAAGAAGTGAGTGACAAGTGAATGTTTTTCGCCCGAAATTCGATAGAAATCAAGACGACCAACGAAAGAGTCTCTATACGTTGTTACTCAAAATTGTCTCTACTGGAAAAAAAATTGGGAAAGTAATATTTTTGATGAGATTTTATCAAGTTTCGATATTCATATTTTCTCGAATATTTCGAGAACAGGACGAATCATCGGGAATATAAATCGAAAAATACTCCATCACCCTTGTCGACATTCGCAAAGGCCTACCACATGGAGAAAGTCCGAACACCGTATCACGAAAAACAAAAAAATTGTACGACGTCATGACGCGAATTAATTCTGAGTCAATGAAAAAAGGAAGTGAGTGACAAGTGTATGTTTCTCGCCCAAAATTCGATAGAAATCAAGACGACCAACAAAAAAGACTTCATAAATTGTGACTCAAAATTGCCATTTTACTGAAAAAAAAATTGGAGAAGTATCATTTTTGATGTAATCATTCAGTCCCGATATTCATATTTTCTCAAATTTCTCGAGAACGACAATAAATATCAGAAATCTGAGTCAAAAAATACCCCAACTACCCTGTCGACTCTCGCAAAGGCCTACCACATGGAGAAAGTCCGAACACCGTATCACGAAAATCAAAAAAAATAGTACGACGTCGTGACGCGAAATAATTCTGAGTTCATTGAGAAAAAAAGTGAGTGGCAAGTGTATGTTTCTCGCCCGAAATTCGATAGAAATCAAGACGACCAACGGAAAAGTTTCTATACTTTGGTACTCAAAATTGCCTCTTCACTGGAAGAGAAAAATTGGAAAAGTATCATCCCTGATGAAATTTTTTCAAGTCCCGATATTCATATTTCCTCAAATATTTCGAGAACGGCACAAAATATCGAGAATCTGAATCGAAAGATACCCCAACACATCTGTCGACTTCCGCAACGACCTACCACATGGAGAATGTTCGAAAATTGAATCACGAAAAATACAAAAATTTGAACGACGTCATGACGCGAAATAATTCTGAGTTCATTGAAAAAAAAAAAGGTGAGTGACAATTGTATGTTTTTTTCCCAAAATTCGATAGAAATCAAGACGATCAACAAGAAACTCTCTATACATTGGAAAAGTAATATTTTCTGATGAGATTTTATCAAGTCCCGATATTCATATTTTCTCACATATTCCGAGAACGGCACAAAACATCGAGAATATTAATCGAAAAGTACTTCAACACCCTTGTCGACTTTTGCAATGGTCTACCACATGGAGGAAGTCCGAACACCGTATCACGAGTAACAAAAGAATTAGTACGACGTAATGACGCGAAATAATTCTATGTTCATTGAAAAAAACAAGGTGAGTAACAATTGTATGTTTTTCGCCCGAAATTCGATAGAAATCAAGACGACCAACGAAGAAGTCTTCATAAATAGTTACTCAAAATCGCCTTTTTACTGAAAAAAAAAATTGGCAAAGTATTATTTTTTAAGACATTTTTCAAAGTCCTGATATTCATATCCTCTCAAATATCTCGAGAACGGCACAGAATAACGAAAATCTAGATCGAAATATACCCCAACACCATTGTCGACTTCCGCATTGGCCTACCACATTGAGAAAGTCCGAACACCAAATCACGAAAAACAAAAATAAAATAGTACGACGTCATGACGCGAAATAATTTTGAGTTCAATAAAGAAAAGAAGTGAATGTTTTTCGCCCGAAATTCGATAGAAATCAAGACGACCAACGAAAGAGTCTCTATACGTTGTTACTCAAAATTGTCTCTACTGGAAAAAAAATTGGAAAAGTAATATTTTTGATGAGATTTTATCAAGTTTCGATATTCATATTTTCTCAAATATTTCGAGAACAGCACGAAACATCGGGAATATAAATCGAAAAATACTCCAACACCCTTGTCGACATTCGCAAAGGCCTACCACATGGAGAAAGTCCGAACACCGTATCACGAAAAACAAAAAAATTGTACGACGTCATGACGCGAATTAATTCTGAGTTCAATGAAAAAAGGAAGTGAGTGACAAGTGTATGTTTTTCGCCCAAAATTCGATAGAAATCAAGACGACCAACAAAAAAGTCTTCATAAATTGTGACTCAAAATTGCCTTTTTACTGAAAAAAAAATTGGAGAAGTATCATTTTTGATGAAATCATTCAGTCCCGATATTCATATTTTCTCAAATATCTCGAGAACGACAATAAATATCAAAAATCTGAGTCAAAAAATACCCCAACTACCCTGTCGACTCTCGCAAAGGCCTACCACATTGAGAAAGTCCGAACACCGTATCAAGAAAAAAAAAATTAGTACTACGTCATGACGTGAAATAATTCTGAGTTCAAGGAAAAAGAGGAGTGAGTGAAAAGTGTATGTTTTTCGCCCGAAATTCGGTAGAAATCAAGACGACCAACGGAAAAGTTTCTATACTTTGGTACTCAAAATTGCCTCTTCACTGGAAGAAAAAAATTGGAAAAGTATTATCCCTGATGAAATTTTTTCAAGTCCCGATATTCATATTTCCTCAAATATTTCGAGAACGGCACAAAATATCGAGAATCTGAATCGAAAGATACCCCAACACATCTGTCGACTTCCGCAACGACCTACCACATGGAGAATGTTCGAAAATTGAATCACGAAAAATACAAAAATTTGAACGACGTCATGACGCGAAATAATTCTGAGTTCATTGAGAAAAAAAAAAAGGTGATTGACAATTGTATGTTTTTTTCCCAAAATTCGATAGAAATCAAGACGATCAACAAGAAACTCTCTATACATTGGAAAAGTAATATTTTCTGATGAGATTTTATCAAGTCCCGATATTAATATTTCCTCAAATATTTCGAGAACGGCACAAAATATCGAGAATCTGAATCGAAAGATACCCCAACACATCTGTCGACTTCCGCAACGACCTACCACATGGAGAATGTTCGAAAATTGAATCACGAAAAATACAAAAATTTGAACGACGTCATGACGCGAAATAATTCTGAGTTCATTGAAGAAAAAAAAAGGTGAGTCCCGATAATCTTATTTTCTCAAATATCTCGAGAACGGCACAAAATATCGAAAATCTAAATCGAAATATACCCCAACACCGTTGTCGACTTCCGCATAGGCCTAGCACATTGAGAAAGTCCCAACACCGTATCACGAAAAAAAAAAAATTAGTACGACGTCATAACGTGAAATAATTCTGAGTTCAATGAAAAAAAGAAGTGAGTGACAAGTGTATGTTTTTCGCCCGAAATTCGATAAAAATCAAGACGACCAATGAAAAAGTTTCTATACTTTGGTACTCAAAATTGCTCCTTCACTGGAAGAGAAAAATTATAGAAGTATTATCTCTGATGAAATTTCTTCAAGTCCCGATATTCATATCTTCTCAAATATTCCGAGAACGGCACAAAATATCGAGAATCTGAATCGAAAGATACCCCAACACAACTGTCGACTGCCGCAACGACCTACCACATGGAGAAAGTTCGAAAATTGAATCACGAAAAATACAAAAATTTGTACGACGTCATGACGCGAAATAATTCTGAGTTCATTGAAAAAAAAAAAGGTGAGTGACAATTGTATGTTTTTTTCTCGAAATTCGATAGAAATCAAGACGATCAACAAAAAACTCTCTATACATTGGAAAAGTAATATTTCTGATGAGATTTTATCAAGTCCCGATATTCATATCTTCTCAAATATTCCGAGAACGGCACAAAACATCGAGAATATAAATCGAAAAGTACTTCAACACTCTTGTCGACTTTTGCAATGGCCTACCACATGGAGGAAGTTCGAACACCGTATCACGAATGACAAAAGAATTAGTACGACGTAATGACGCGAAATATTTCTATGTTCATTGAAAAAAACAAGGTGAGTGACAATTGTATGTTTTTCGCCCGAAATTCGATAGAAATCAAGACGACCAACGAAGAAGTCTTCATGAATCGTTACTCAAAATCGCCTCTTTACTGGAAAAAAAAAATTGGCAAAGTATTATTTTTGATGACATTTTTCAAAGTCCTGATATTCATATCCTCTCGAATATCTCGAGAACGGCACAAAATATCGAAAATCTGGATCGAAAAATACCCCAACACCGTTGTCGACTTCCGCATAGGCCTACCACCACATTGAGAAAGTCCGAACACCGTATCAAGAAAAAAAAATTAGTACGACGTCATGACGTGAAATAATTCTGAGTTCAAGGAAAAAGAGGAGTGAGTGACAAGTGTATGTTTTTCGCCCGGAATTCGGTAGAAATCAAGACGACCAACGGAAAAGTTTCTATACTTTGGTACTCAAAATTGCCTCTTCACTGGAAGAGAAAAATTGGAAAAGTATTATCCCTGATGAAATTTTTTCAAGTCCCGATATTCATATTTCCTCAAATATTTCGAGAACGGCACAAAATATCGAGAATCTGAATCGAAAGATACCCCAACACATCTGTCGACTTCCGCAACGACCTACCACATGGAGAATGTTCGAAAATTGAATCACGAAAAATACAAAAATTTGAACGACGTCATGACGCGAAATAATTCTGAGTTCTTTGAAAAAAAAAAAAGGTGATTGACAATTGTATGTTTTTTTCCCAAAATTCGATAGAAATCAAGACGATCAACAAGAAACTCTCTATACATTGGAAAAGTAATATTTTCTGATGAGATTTTATCAAGTCCCGATATTCATATTTCCTCAAATATTTCGAGAACGGCACAAAATATCGAGAATCTGAATCGAAAGATACCCCAACACATCTGTCGACTTCCGCAACGACCTACCACATGGAGAATGTTCAAAAATTGAATCACGAAAAATACAAAAATTTGAACGACGTCATGACGCGAAATAATTCTGAGTTCATTGAAAAAAAAAAAGGTGAGTGACAATTGTATGTTTTTTTCCCAAAATTCGATAGAAATCAAGACGATCAACAAGAAACTCTCTATACATTGGAAAAGTAATATTTTCTGATGAGATTTTATCAAGTCCCGATATTCATATTTTCTCACATATTCCGAGAACGGCACAAAACATCGAGAATATTAATCGAAAAGTACTTCAACACCCTTGTCGACTTTTGCAATGGCCTACCACATGGAGGAAGTCCGAACACCGTATCACGAATAACAAAAGAATTAGTACGACGTAATGACGCGAAATAATTCTATGTTCATTGAAAAAAACAAGGTGAGTAACAATTGTATGTTTTCCGCCCGAAATTCGATAGAAATCAAGACGACCAACGGAGAAGTCTTCATGAATAGTTACTCAAAATCGCCTTTTTACTGAAAAAAAAAATTGGCAAAGTATTATTTTTTAAGACATTTTTCAAAGTCCTGATATTCATATCCTCCCAAATATCTCGAGAACGGCACAGAATAACGAAAATCTAGATCGAAATATACCCCAACACCATTGTCGACTTCCGCATTGGCCTACCACATTGAGAAAGTCCGAACACCGAATCACGAAAAACAAAAATAAAATAGTACGACGTCATGACGCGAAATAATTTTGAGTTCAATAAAAAAAAGAAGTGAGTGACAAGTGTATGTTTTTCGCATGAAAATCGATAGACATCGAGACGACCAACGAAAAAGTCTCTATACGTTGTTACTCAAAATTGCCTCCTTACTGGAAAAAAAATTGGAAAAGTAATATTTTTGATGAGATTTAATCAAGTTTCGATATTCATATCTTCTCAAATATTTCGAGAACGGCACGAAACATCGGGAATAAAAATCGGAAAATACTCCAACACCCTTGTCGACATTCGCAAAGGCCTACCACATGGGGAAAGTCCGAACACCGTATCACGAAAAACAAAAAAATTGTACGACGTCATGACGCGAAATAATACAAAGTTCAATGAATAAAAAAGGTGAGTGACAAGTGTATGTCTTTCACCCAAAATTCGATAGAAATCAATACGACCAACGAAAAAGTCTTCATAATTGTTACTCAAAATTGCCTCTTCACTGGAAAAAGAAATTGGAGAAGTATTATCTCTGATGAAATTTCTTCAAGTCCCGATATTCATATTTTCTCAAATATTTCGGGAACGGCACGAAATATCGAGAATCTGAATCGAAAGATACCCCAACACAACTGTCGACTTCCGCAACGACCTACCACATGGAGAAAGTTCGAAAATTGAATCACGAAAAATACAAAAATTTGTACGACGTCATGACACGAAATAATTCTGAGTTCATCGAAAAAAAGGAAGGTGAGTGACGATTGTATGTTTTTTCCCAAAATTCGATAGAAATCAAGACGATCAACAAAAAACTCTCTATACATTGGAAAAGTAATATTTCTGATGAGATTTTATCAAGTACCGATATTCATATTTTCTCAAATATTCCGAGAACGGCACGAAACATCGAGAATATAAATCGAAGAGTACTTCAACACCCTTGTCGACTTTTGCAATGGCCTACCACATGGAGGGAGTCCGAACACCGTATCACTGATAACAAAAGAATTTGTCCGACGTAATGATGCGAAATAATTCTATGTTCATTGAAAAAACAAGGTGTGACAATTGTATGTTTTTCGCCCGAAATTCGATAGAAATCAAGACGATCAACGAAAAAGTCTCTATAAATTGTTACTCAAAATTGTCGCTTCACTGGAAAAAAAAATTGGAGTAGTATTATTTTCGATGAAATTTTTCAAAGTCCCGATATTCATATTTCCCCAAATATCTCGAGAAGGGCACAAAATATCGAAAATCTAAATCGAAATATACTTCAACACCATTGTCGACTTCCGCATAGGCCTACTACATGGAGAAAGTCCGAACATCGTATCACGAAAAACCAAAAAATTAGTACGACGTCATGAAGCGAAAAGATTCTGAGTTCAATGAAGAAAGGAAGTGAGTAACGAGTGTATGTTTTTCGCCCAAAATTCGATGGAAATCAAGACGACCAACAATAAAGTCTTCATAAGTTGTAACTCAAAATTGCCTCTTTACTGGAAAAAAAATTGGAGAAGTATCATTTTTGATGAAATCATTCAGTCCCGATATTCATATTTTCTCAAATATCTCGAGAACGACAATAAATATCAAAAATCTGAGTCAAAAAATACCCCAACTACCCTGTCGACTCTCGCAAAGGCCTACCACATGGAGAAAGTCCGAACACCGTATCACGAAAAACAAAAACAATAGTACGACGTCATGACGCGAAATAATTCAGAGTTCATTGAGAAAAAAAGTGAGTGGCAAGTGTATGTTTCTTGCCCGAAATTCGATAGAAATCAAGACGACCAACAAAAAAGTCTCTTCACATTGTTACTCAAAATTGCTCCTTTACTGGGAGGATAAAATTGGAGAAGTATTATTTCTGATGAAATCTTTTCGAGTACCGATATTCATATTTTCTCAAATATCTCGAGAACGACAATGAATATAAAAAATCTGAATCAAATAATACCCCAGCACGCTTGTCGACTTTCGCAACGGCCTACCACATGGAGGAAGTCTGAACGTTGTATAACGAAAAACACTAAAATTAGTACGACGTCTTGACGCGAAATAATTCTAAGTTCATTGAATGAAAAACGGTGAGTGACAAGTGTATTTTATTTGCCCAAAATTCGATAGGAATCCAGACGCCCAACAAAAAAGTCTTCATCAATTGTTACTCAAAATCGCCTCTTTTCGAGAACGGCACAAAATATCGAAAATCTAAATCGAAATATACCCCAACACCGTTGTCGACTTCCGCATAGGCCTAGCACCTTGAGGAAGTCCCAACACCGTATCACGAAAAAAAAAAAATTAGTACGACGTCATAACGTGAAATAATTCTGAGTTCAATGAAAAAAAGAAGTGAGTGACAAGTGTATGTTTTTCGCCCGAAATTCGATAGAAATCAAGACGACCAACGAAAAAGTTTCTATACTTTGGTACTCAAAATTGCCCCTTCACTGGAAGAGAAAAATTGGAAAAGTATTATCCCTGATGAAATTTCTTCAAGTCCCGATATTCATATTTTCTCTAATATCTCGAGAACGGCACAAAATATCGAGAATCTGAATCGAAAGATACCCCAACACAACTGTCGACTTCCGCAACGACCTACCACATGAAGAAAGTTCGAAAATTGAATCACGAAAAATACAAAAATTTGTACGACGTCATGACGCGAAATAATTCTGAGTTCATTGAAAAATAAAAAGGTGAGTGACAATTGTATGTTTTTTTCCCGAAATTCGATAGAAATCAAGACGATCAACAAAAAACTCTCTATACATTGGAAAAGTAATATTTCTGATGAGATTTTATCAAGTCCCGATATTCATATTTTCTCAAATATTCCGAGAACGGCACAAAACATCGAGAATATAAATCGAAAAGTACTTCAACACCCTTGTCGACTTTTGCAATGGCCTACCACATGGAGGAAGTTCGAACACCGTATCACGAATGACAAAAGAATTAGTACCACGTAATGACGCGAAATAATTCTATGTTCATTGAAAAAAAACAAGGTGAGTGACAATTGTATGTTTTTCGCCCGAAATTCGATAGAAATCAAGACGACCAACGAAGGAGTCTTCATAAATAGTTACTCAAAATCGCCTCTTTACTGGAAAAAAAAATTGGCAAAGAATTATTTTTGATGACATTTTTCAAAGTCCTGATATTCATATCCTCTCGAATATCTCGAGAACGGCACAAAATATCAAAAATCTGAATCGAAATATACCCCAACACCATTGTCGACTTCCGCATAGGCCTACCACATTGAGAAAGTCCGAACACCGTATCATGAAAAACAAAAAAAAATAGTACGACGTCATGACGCGAAATAATTTTGAGTTCAATAAAGAAAAGAAGTGAGTGACAAGTGAATGTTTTTCGCCCGAAATTCGATAGAAATCAAGACGACCAACGAAAGAGTCTCTATACGTTGTTACTCAAAATTGTCTCTACTGGAAAAAAAATTGGGAAAGTAATATTTTTGATGAGATTTTATCAAGTTTCGATATTCATATTTTCTCGAATATTTCGAGAACAGGACGAATCATCGGGAATATAAATCGAAAAATACTCCAACACCCTTGTCGACATTCGCAAAGGCCTACCACATGGAGAAAGTCCGAACACCGTATCACGAAAAACAAAAAAAATTGAACGACGTCATGACGCGAATTAATTCTGAGTTCAATGAAAAAAGGAAGTGAGTGACAAGTGTATGTTTCTCGCCCAAAATTCGATAGAAATCAAGACGACCAACAAAAAAGACTTCATAAATTGTGACTCAAAATTGCCATTTTACTGAAAAAAAAATTGGAGAAGTATCATTTTTGATGTAATCATTCAGTCCCGATATTCATATTTTCTCAAATATCTCGAGAACGACAATAAATATCAGAAATCTGAGTCAAAAAATACCCCAACTACCCTGTCGACTCTCGCAAAGGCCTACCACATGGAGAAAGTCCGAACACCGTATCACGAAAATCAAAAAAAATAGTACGACGTCATGACGCGAAATAATTCTGAGTTCATTGAGAAAAAAAGTGAGTGGCAAGTGTATGTTTCTCGCCCGAAATTCGATAGAAATCAAGACGACCAACGGAAAAGTTTCTATACTTTGGTACTCAAAATTGCCTCTTCACTGGAAGAGAAAAATTGGAAAAGTATCATCCCTGATGAAATTTTTTCAAGTCCCGATATTCATATTTCCTCAAATATTTCGAGAACGGCACAAAATATCGAGAATCTGAATCGAAAGATACCCCAACACATCTGTCGACTTCCGCAACGACCTACCACATGGAGAATGTTCGAAAATTGAATCACGAAAAATACAAAAATTTTAACGACGTCATGACGCGAAATAATTCTGAATTCATTGAGAAAAAAAAAGGTGATTGACAATTGTATGTTTTTTTCCCAAAATTCGATAGAAATCAAGACGATCAACAAGAAACTCTCTATACATTGGAAAAGTAATATTTTCTGATGAGATTTTATCAAGTCCCGATATTCATATTTCCTCAAATATTTCGAGAACGGCACAAAATATCGAGAATCTGAATCGAAAGATACCCCAACACATCTGTCGACTTCCGCAACGACCTACCACATGGAGAATGTTCGAAAATTGAATCACGAAAAATACAAAAATTTGAACGACGTCATGACGCGAAATAATTCTGAGTTCATTGAAAAAAAAAAAAAGGTGAGTGACAATTGTATGTTTTTTTCCCAAAATTCGATAGAAATCAAGACGATCAACAAGAAATTCTCTATACATTGGAAAAGTAATATTTTCTGATGAGATTTTATCAAGTCCCGATATTCATATTTTCTCACATATTCCGAGAACGGCACAAAACATCGAGAATATTAATCGAAAAGTACTTCAACACCCTTGTCGACTTTTGCAATGGCCTACCACATGGAGGAAGTCCGAACACCGTATCACGAATAACAAAAGAATTAGTACGACGTAATGACGCGAAATGATTTTATGTTCATTGAAAAAAACAAGGTGAGTAACAATTGTATGTTTTTCGCCCGAAATTCGATAGAAATCAAGACGACCAACGAAGAAGTCTTCATAAATAGTTACTCAAAATCGCCTTTTTACTGAAAAAAAAAAATTGGCAAAGTATTATTTTTTAAGACATTTTTCAAAGTCCTGATATTCATATCCTCTCAAATATCTCGAGAACGGCACAGAATAACGAAAATCTAGATCGAAATATACCCCAACACCATTGTCGACTTCCGCATTGGCCTACCACATTGAGAAAGTCCGAACACCGAATCACGAAAAACAAAAATAAAATAGTACGACGTCATGACGCGAAATAATTTTGAGTTCAATAAAAAAAAGAAGTGAGTGACAAGTGTATGTTTTTCGCATGAAAATCGATAGAAATCAAGACGACCAACGAAAAAGTCTCTATACGTTGTTACTCAAAATTGCCTCCTTACTGGAAAAAAAATTGGAAAAGTAATATTTTTGATGAGATTTAATCAAGTTTCGATATTCATATCTTCTCAAATATTTCGAGAACGGCACGAAACATCGGGAATAAAAATCGGAAAATACTCCAACACCCTTGTCGACATTCGCAAAGGCCTACCACATGGGGAAAGTCCGAACACCGTATCACGAAAAACAAAAAAATTGTACGACGTCATGACGCGAAATAATACAAAGTTCAATGAATAAAAAAGGTGAGTGACAAGTGTATGTCTTTCACCCAAAATTCGATAGAAATCAATACGACCAACGAAAAAGTCTTCATGAATCGTTACTCAAAATCGCCTCTTTACTGGAAAAAAAAAATTGGCAAAGTATTATTTTTGATGACATTTTTCAAAGTCCTGATATTCATATCCTCTCGAATATCTCGAGAACGGCACAAAATATCGAAAATCTGGATCGAAAAATACCCCAACACCGTTGTCGACTTCCGCATAGGCCTACCACCACATTGAGAAAGTCCGAACACCGTATCAAGAAAAAAAAATTAGTACGACGTCATGACGTGAAATAATTCTGAGTTCAAGGAAAAAGAGGAGTGAGTGACAAGTGTATGTTTTTCGCCCGGAATTCGGTAGAAATCAAGACGACCAACGGAAAAGTTTCTATACTTTGGTACTCAAAATTGCCTCTTCACTGGAAGAGAAAAATTGGAAAAGTATTATCCCTGATGAAATTTTTTCAAGTCCCGATATTCATATTTCCTCAAATATTTCGAGAACGGCACAAAATATCGAGAATCTGAATCGAAAGATACCCCAACACATCTGTCGACTTCCGCAACGACCTACCACATGGAGAATGTTCGAAAATTGAATCACGAAAAATACAAAAATTTGAACGACGTCATGACGCGAAATAATTCTGAGTTCTTTGAAAAAAAAAAAGGTGATTGACAATTGTATGTTTTTTTCCCAAAATTCGATAGAAATCAAGACGATCAACAAGAAACTCTCTATACATTGGAAAAGTAATATTTTCTGATGAGATTTTATCAAGTCCCGATATTCATATTTCCTCAAATATTTCGAGAACGGCACAAAATATCGAGAATCTGAATCGAGAGATACCCCAACACATCTGTCGACTTCCGCAACGACCTACCACATGGAGAATGTTCGAAAATTGAATCACGAAAAATACAAAAATTTGAACGACGTCATGACGCGAAATAATTCTGAGTTCATTGAAAAAAAAAAAGGTGAGTGACAATTGTATGTTTTTTTCCCAAAATTCGATAGAAATCAAGACGATCAACAAGAAACTCTCTATACATTGGAAAAGTAATATTTTCTGATGAGATTTTATCAAGTCCCGATATTCATATTTTCTCACATATTCCGAGAACGGCACAAAACATCGAGAATATTAATCGAAAAGTACTTCAACACCCTTGTCGACTTTTGCAATGGCCTACCACATGGAGGAAGTCCGAACACCGTATCACGAATAACAAAAGAATTAGTACGACGTAATGACGCGAAATAATTCTATGTTCATTGAAAAAAACAAGGTGAGTAACAATTGTATGTTTTCCGCCCGAAATTCGATAGAAATCAAGACGACCAACGGAGAAGTCTTCATGAATAGTTACTCAAAATCGCCTTTTTACTGAAAAAAAAAATTGGCAAAGTATTATTTTTTAAGACATTTTTCAAAGTCCTGATATTCATATCCTCCCAAATATCTCGAGAACGGCACAGAATAACGAAAATCTAGATCGAAATATACCCCAACACCATTGTCGACTTCCGCATTGGCCTACCACATTGAGAAAGTCCGAACACCGAATCACGAAAAACAAAAATAAAATAGTACGACGTCATGACGCGAAATAATTTTGAGTTCAATAAAAAAAAGAAGTGAGTGACAAGTGTATGTTTTTCGCATGAAAATCGATAGACATCGAGACGACCAACGAAAAAGTCTCTATACGTTGTTACTCAAAATTGCCTCCTTACTGGAAAAAAAATTGGAAAAGTAATATTTTTGATGAGATTTAATCAAGTTTCGATATTCATATCTTCTCAAATATTTCGAGAACGGCACGAAACATCGGGAATAAAAATCGGAAAATACTCCAACACCCTTGTCGACATTCGCAAAGGCCTACCACATGGGGAAAGTCCGAACACCGTATCACGAAAAACAAAAAAATTGTACGACGTCATGACGCGAAATAATACAAAGTTCAATGAATAAAAAAGGTGAGTGACAAGTGTATGTCTTTCACCCAAAATTCGATAGAAATCAATACGACCAACGAAAAAGTCTTCATAATTGTTACTCAAAATTGCCTCTTCACTGGAAAAAGAAATTGGAGAAGTATTATCTCTGATGAAATTTCTTCAAGTCCCGATATTCATATTTTCTCAAATATTTCGGGAACGGCACGAAATATCGAGAATCTGAATCGAAAGATACCCCAACACAACTGTCGACTTCCGCAACGACCTACCACATGGAGAAAGTTCGAAAATTGAATCACGAAAAATACAAAAATTTGTACGACGTCATGACACGAAATAATTCTGAGTTCATCGAAAAAAAGGAAGGTGAGTGACGATTGTATGTTTTTTCCCAAAATTCGATAGAAATCAAGACGATCAACAAAAAACTCTCTATACATTGGAAAAGTAATATTTCTGATGAGATTTTATCAAGTACCGATATTCATATTTTCTCAAATATTCCGAGAACGGCACGAAACATCGAGAATATAAATCGAAGAGTACTTCAACACCCTTGTCGACTTTTGCAATGGCCTACCACATGGAGGGAGTCCGAACACCGTATCACTGATAACAAAAGAATTTGTCCGACGTAATGATGCGAAATAATTCTATGTTCATTGAAAAAACAAGGTGTGACAATTGTATGTTTTTCGCCCGAAATTCGATAGAAATCAAGACGATCAACGAAAAAGTCTCCATAAATTGTTACTCAAAATTGCCTCTTCACTGGAAAAAAAAATTGGAGTAGTATTATTTTCGATGAAATTTTTCAAAGTCCCGATATTCATATTTCCCCAAATATCTCGAGAAGGGCACAAAATATCGAAAATCTAAATCGAAATATACTTCAACACCATTGTCGACTTCCGCATAGGCCTACTACATGGAGAAAGTCCGAACATCGTATCACGAAAAACCAAAAAATTAGTACGACGTCATGAAGCGAAAAGATTCTGAGTTCAATGAAGAAAGGAAGTGAGTAACGAGTGTATGTTTTTCGCCCAAAATTCGATGGAAATCAAGACGACCAACAATAAAGTCTTTATAAGTTGTAACTCAAAATTGCCTCTTTACTGGAAAAAAAAATTGGAGAAGTATCATTTTTGATGAAATCATTCAGTCCCGATATTCATATTTTCTCAAATATCTCGAGAACGACAATAAATATCAAAAATCTGAGTCAAAAAATACCCCAACTACCCTGTCGACTCTCGCAAAGGCCTACCACATGGAGAAAGTCCGAACACCGTATCACGAAAAACAAAAACAATAGTACGACGTCATGACGCGAAATAATTCAGAGTTCATTGAGAAAAAAAGTGAGTGGCAAGTGTATGTTTCTTGCCCGAAATTCGATAGAAATCAAGACGACCAACAAAAAAGTCTCTTCACATTGTTACTCAAAATTGCTCCTTTACTGGGAGGATAAAATTGGAGAAGTATTATTTCTGATGAAATCTTTTCGAGTACCGATATTCATATTTTCTCAAATATCTCGAGAACGACAATGAATATAAAAAATCTGAATCAAATAATACCCCAGCACGCTTGTCGACTTTCGCAACGGCCTACCACATGGAGGAAGTCTGAACGTTGTATAACGAAAAACACTAAAATTAGTACGACGTCTTGACGCGAAATAATTCTAAGTTCATTGAATGAAAAACGGTGAGTGACAAGTGTATTTTATTTGCCCAAAATTCGATAGGAATCCAGACGCCCAACAAAAAAGTCTTCATCAATTGTTACTCAAAATCGCCTCTTCTCGAGAACGGCACAAAATATCGAAAATCTAAATCGAAATATACCCCAACACCGTTGTCGACTTCCGCATAGGCCTAGCACCTTGAGGAAGTCCCAACACCGTATCACGAAAAAAAAAAATTAGTACGACGTCATAACGTGAAATAATTCTGAGTTCAATGAAAAAAAGAAGTGAGTGACAAGTGTATGTTTTTCGCCCGAAATTCGATAGAAATCAAGACGACCAACAAAAAAGTCTCTTCACATTGTTACTCAAAATTGCTCCTTTACTGGGAGGATAAAATTGGAGAAGTATTATTTCTGATGAAATCTTTTCGAGTACCGATATTCATATTTTCTCAAATATCTCGAGAACGGCACAAAATATCGAGAATCTGAATCGAAAGATACCCCAACACAACTGTCGACTTCCGCAACGACCTACCACATGAAGAAAGTTCGGAAATTGAATCACGAAAAATACAAAAATTTGTACGACGTCATGACGCGAAATAATTCTGAGTTCATTGAAAAATAAAAAGGTGAGTGACAATTGTATGTTTTTTTCCCAAAATTCGATAGAAATCAAGACGATCAACAAAAAACTCTCTATACATTGGAAAAGTAATATTTCTGATGAGATTTTATCAAGTCCCGATATTCATATTTTCTCAAATATTCCGAGAACGGCACAAAACATCGAGAATATAAATCGAAAAGTACTTCAACACCCTTGTCGACTTTTGCAATGGCCTACCACATGGAGGAAGTTCGAACACCGTATCACGAATGACAAAAGAATTAGTACCACGTAATGACGCGAAATAATTCTATGTTCATTGAAAAAAAACAAGGTGAGTGACAATTGTATGTTTTTCGCCCGAAATTCGATAGAAATCAAGACGACCAACGAAGGAGTCTTCATAAATAGTTACTCAAAATCGCCTCTTTACTGGAAAAAAAAATTGGCAAAGTATTATTTTTGATGACATTTTTCAAAGTCCTGATATTCATATCCTCTTGAATATCTCGAGAACGGCACAAAATATCAAAAATCTGAATCGAAATATACCCCAACACCATTGTCGACTTCCGCATAGGCCTACCACATTGAGAAAGTCCGAACACCGTATCATGAAAAACAAAAAAAAATAGTACGACGTCATGACGCGAAATAATTTTGAGTTCAATAAAGAAAAGAAGTGAGTGACAAGTGAATGTTTTTCGCCCGAAATTCGATAGAAATCAAGACGACCAACGAAAGAGTCTCTATACGTTGTTACTCAAAATTGTCTCTACTGGAAAAAAAATTGGGAAAGTAATATTTTTGATGAGATTTTATCAAGTTTCGATATTCATATTTTCTCGAATATTTCGAGAACAGGACGAAACATCGGGAATATAAATCGAAAAATACTCCAACACCCTTGTCGACATTCGCAAAGGCCTACCACATGGAGAAAGTCCGAACACCGTATCACGAAAAACAAAGAAATTGTACGACGTCATGACGCGAATTAATTCTGAGTTCAATGAAAAAAGGAAGTGAGTGACAAGTGTATGTTTCTCGCCCAAAATTCGATAGAAATCAAGACGACCAACAAAAAAGACTTCATAAATTGTGACTCAAAATTGCCATTTTACTGAAAAAAAAATTGGAGAAGTATCATTTTTGATGAAATCATCAGTCCCGATATTCATATTTTCTCAAATATCTCGAGAACGACAATAAATATCAGAAATCTGAGTGAAAAAATACCCCAACTACCCTGTCGACTCTCGCAAAGGCCTACCACATGGAGAAAGTCCGAACACCGTATCACGAAAATCAAAAAAAATAGTACGACGTCATGACGCGAAATAATTCTGAGTTCATTGAGAAAAAAAGTGAGTGGCAAGTGTATGTTTCTCGCCCGAAATTCGATAGAAATCAAGACGACCAACCAAAAAGTCTCTTCACATTGTTACTCAAAATTGCTCCTTTACTGGGAGGATAAAATTGGAGAAGTATTATTCCTGATGAAATCTTTTCGAGTCCCGATATTCATATTTTCTCAAATATCTCGAAAACGTTAATGAATATGAAAAATCTAAATTAAAGAATACCTCAGCACGCTTGTCGACTTTCGCAACGGCCTACCACATGGAGAAAGTCTGAACGTTGTATCACGAAAAACACAAAAATCAGTACGACGTCATGACGCGAAATAATTCTAAGTTCATTGAGAAAAAGAAGGTGAGTGACAAGTGTATTTCATTTGCCCAAAATTCGATAGGAATCCAGACGACCAACAAAAAAGTCTTCATTAATTGTTACTCAAAATCGCCTCTTTACTATAAAAAAAATTGGAGAAGTATTATTTTTGATGAAAATTTTCAAGTCCTGATATTCTTATTTTCTCAAATATCTCGAGAACGGCACAAAATATCGAAAATCTGAATCGAAAAATACCCCAACATCGTTGTCGACTTCCGCATAGGCCTACCACCACATTGAGAAAGTCCGAACACCGTATCAAGAAAAAAAAAATTAGTACGACGTCATGACGTGAAATAATTCTGAGTTCAAGGAAAAGAAGGAGTGAGTGACAAGTGTATGTTTTTCGCCCGAAATTCGATAGAAATCGAGACGACCAACGAAGAAGTCTTCATGAATAGTTACTCAAAATCGCCTCTTTACTGGAAAAAAAAATTGGCAAAGTATTATTTTTGATGACATTTTTCAAAGTCCTGATATTCATATCCTCTTGAATATCTCGAGAACGGCACAGAATATCGAAAATCTGAATCGAAATATACCCCAACACCATTGTCGACTTCCGCATAGGCCTACCACATTGAGAAAGTCCGAACACCGTATCATGAAAAACAAAAAAAAATGGTACGACGTCATGACGCGAAATAATTTTGAGTTCAATAAAGAAAAGAAGTGTGACAAGTGAATGTTTTTCGCCCGAAATTCGATAGAAATCGAGACGACCAACGAAAGAGTCTCTATACGTTGTTACTCAAAATTGCCTCTACTGGAAAAAAAATTGGAAACGTAATATTTCTGATGAGATTTTATCAAGTTTCGATATTCATATTTTCTCAAATATTTCGAGGACAGCACGAAACATCGGGAATATAAATCGAAAAATACCCCAATTACCCTGTCGACTCTCGCAAAGGCCTACCACATGGAGAAAGTCCGAACACCGTATCACGAAAAACAAAAAAATTGTACGACGTCATGACGCGAAATAATACAAAGTTCAATGAATAAAAAAGGTGAGTGACAAGTGTATGTCTTTCGCCCAGAATTCGATAGAAATCAATACGACCAACGAAAAAGTCTTCATAAATTGTCAATCAGAAATGCCTCTTCACTGGAAAAAGAAATTGGAGAAGTATTATTTTCGATGAAATTTTTCGAAGTCCCGATATTCATATTTCCCCAAATATCTCGAGAACGGCACAAAATATCGAAAATCTAAATCGAAATATACCCCAACACCATTGTCGACTTCCGCATAGGCCTACCACATTAAGAAAGTCCGAACACCGTATCACGAAAACCAAAAAAATTAGTACGACATCATGACGCGAATTAATTCTGAGTTCAATGAAAAAAGGAAGTGAGTGACAAGTGTATGTTTTTCGCCCAAAATTCGATAGAAATCAAGACGACCAACAAAAAAGTCTTCATAAATTGTGACTCAAAATTGCCTTTTTACTGAAAAAAAAATTGGAGAAGTATCATTTTTTATGAAATCATTCAGTCCCGATATTCATATTTTCTCAAATATCTCGAGAACGACAATAAATATCAAAAATCTGAGTAAAAAAATACCCCAATTACCCTGTCGACTCTCGCAAAGGCCTACCACATGGAGAAAGTCCGAACACCGTATCACGAAAAACAAAAAAAATAGTACGACGTCATGACGCGAAATAATTCTGAGTTCATTGAGAAAAAAAGTGAGTGGCAAGTGTATGTTTCTTGCCCGAAATTCGATAGAAATCAAGACGACCAACGAAAAAGTCTCTTCACATTGTTACTCAAAATTGCTTCTTTACAGGGAGGATAAAATTGGAGAAGTATTATTCCTGTTGAAATCTTTTCGAGTCCCGATATTCATATTTTCTCAAATATCTCGAGAACGTCAATGAATATGAAAAATCTAAATCAAAGAATACCCCAGCACGCTTGTCGATTTTCGCAACGGCCTACCACATGGAGAAAGTCTGAACGTTGTATCACCAAAAACACAAAAATCAGTACGACGTCATGACGCGAAATAATTCTATGTTCATTGAATGAAAAAAGGTGAGTGACAAGTGTATTTTATTTGCCCAAAATTCGATAGGAATCCAGACGATCAACAAAAAACTCTTCATCAATTGTGACTCAAAATCGCCTCTTTACTATAAAAAAAAATTGGAGAAGTATTATTTTTGATGAAAATTTTCAAGTCCCGATATTCTTATTTTCTCAAATATCTCGAGAACGGCACAAAATATCGAAAATCTGAATCGAAAAATACCCCAACACCGTTGTCGACTTCCGCATAGGCCTACCACCACATTGAGAAAGTCCGAACACCGTATCAAGAAAAAAAAAATTAATACGACGTCATGACGTGAAATAATTCTGAGTTCAAGGAAAAAGAGGAGTGAGTGACAAGTGTATGTTTTCCGCCCGAAATTCGGTAGAAATCAAGACGACCAACGGAAAAGTTTCTATACTTTGGTACTCAAAATTGCCTCTTCACTGGAAGAGAAAAATTGGAAAAGTATCATCCCTGATGAAATTTTGTCAAGTCCCGATATTCATATTTCCTCAAATATTTCGAGAACGGCACAAAATATCGAGAATCTGAATCGAAAGATACCCCAACACATCTGTCGACTTCCGCAACGACCTACCACATGGAGAATGTTCGAAAATTGAATCACCAAAAATACAAAAATTTGAACGACGTCATGACGCGAAATAATTCTGAGTTCATTGAAAAAAAAAAAGGTGAGTGACAATTGTATGTTTTTTTCCCAAAATTCGATAGAAATCAAGACGATCAACAAGAAACTCTCTATACATTGGAAAAGGAATATTTTCTGATGAGATTTTATCAAGTCCCGATATTCATATTTTCTCACATATTCCGAGAACGGCACAAAACATCGAGAATATTAATCGAAAAGTACTTCAACACCCTTGTCGACTTTTGCAATGGTCTACCACATGGAGGAAGTCCGAACACCGTATCACGAGTAACAAAAGAATTAGTACGACGTAATGACGCGAAATAATTCTATGTTCATTGAAAAAAACAAGGTGAGTAACAATTGTATGTTTTTCGCCCGAAATTCGATAGAAATCAAGACGACCAACGAAGAAGTCTTCATAAATAGTTACTCAAAATCGCCTTTTTACTGAAAAAAAAAATTGGCAAAGTATTATTTTTTAAGACATTTTTCAAAGTCCTGATATTCATATCCTCTCAAATATCTCGAGAACGGCACAGAATAACGAAAATCTAGATCGAAATATACCCCAACACCATTGTCGACTTCCGCATTGGCCTACCACATTGAGAAAGTCCGAACACCAAATCACGAAAAACAAAAATAAAATAGTACGACGTCATGACGCGAAATAATTTTGAGTTCAATAAAAAAAAGAAGTGAGTGACAAGTGTATGTTTTTCGCATGAAAATCGATAGAAATCAAGACGACCAACGAAAAAGTCTCTATACGTTGTTACTCAAAATTGCCTCCTTACTGGAAAAAAAATTGGAAAAGTAATATTTTTGATGAGATTTAATCAAGTTTCGATATTCATATCTTCTGAAATATTTCGAGAACGGCACGAAACATCGGGAATATAAATCGGAAAATACTCCAACACCCTTGTCGACATTCGCAAAGGCCTACCACATGGGGAAAGTCCGAACACCGTATCACGAAAAACAAAAAAAATTGTACGACGTCATGACGCGAAATAATACAAAGTTCAATGAATGAAAAAGGTGAGTGACAAGTGTATGTCTTTCACCCAAAATTCGATAGAAATCAATACGACCAACGAAAAAGTCTTCATAATTGTTACTCAAAATTGCCTCTTCACTGGAAAAAGAAATTGGAGAAGTATTATCTCTGATGAAATTTCTTCAAGTCCCGATATTCATATTTTCTCAAATATTTCGGGAACGGCACGAAATATCGAGAATCTGAATCGGAAGATACCCCAACACAACTGTCGACTTCCGCAACGACCTACCACATGGAGAAAGTTCGAAAATTGAATCACGAGAAAAACAAAAATTTGTACGACGTCATGACACGAAATAATTCTGAGTTCATCGAAAAAAAGAAAGGTGAGTGACGATTGTATGTTTTTTTCCCAAAATTCGATAGAAATCAAGACGATCAACAAAAAACTCTCTATACATTGGAAAAGTAATATTTCTGATGAGATTTTATCAAGTCCCGATATTCATATTTTCTCAAATATTCCGAGAACGGCACAAAACATCGAGAATATAAATCGAAAAGTACTTCAACACCCTTGTCGACTTTTGCAATGGCCTACCACATGGAGGAAGTTCGAACACCGTATCACGAATGACAAAAGAATTAGTACCACGTAATGACGCGAAATAATTCTATGTTCATTGAAAAAAAACAAGGTGAGTGACAATTGTATGTTTTTCGCCCGAAATTCGATAGAAATCAAGACGACCAACGAAGGAGTCTTCATAAATAGTTACTCAAAATCGCCTCTTTACTGGAAAAAAAAATTGGCAAAGAATTATTTTTGATGACATTTTTCAAAGTCCTGATATTCATATCCTCTCGAATATCTCGAGAACGGCACAAAATATCAAAAATCTGAATCGAAATATACCCCAACACCATTGTCGACTTCCGCATAGGCCTACCACATTGAGAAAGTCCGAACACCGTATCATGAAAAACAAAAAAAAATAGTACGACGTCATGACGCGAAATAATTTTGAGTTCAATAAAGAAAAGAAGTGAGTGACAAGTGAATGTTTTTCGCCCGAAATTCGATAGAAATCAAGACGACCAACGAAAGAGTCTCTATACGTTGTTACTCAAAATTGCCTCTTCACTGGAAAAAAAAATTGGAGTAGTATTATTTTCGATGAAATTTTTCAAAGTCCCGATATTCATATTTCCCCAAATATCTCGAGAAGGACACAAAATATCGAAAATCTAAATCGAAATATACCCCAACACCATTGTCGACTTCCGCATAGGCCTACCACATGGAGAAAGTCCGAACATCGTATCACGAAAAACCAAAAAATTAGTACGACGTCATGACGCGAAATGATTCTGAGTTCAATGAAGAAAGGAAGTGAGTAACGAGTGTATGTTTTTCGCCCAAAATTCGATGGAAATCAAGACGACCAACAAAAAAGTCTTCATAAGTTGTAACTCAAAATTGCCTCTTTACTGGAAAAAAAATTGGAGAAGTATCATTTTTGATGAAATCATTCAGTCCCGATATTCATATTTTCTCAAATATCTCGAGAACGACAATAAATATCAAAAATCTGAGTCAAAAAATACCCCAAATTCCCTGTCGACTCTCGCAAAGGCCTACCACATGGAGAAAGTCCGAACACCGTATCACGAAAAACAAAAAAAAAATAGTACGACTACATGACGCGAAATAATTCAGAGTTCATTGAGAAAAAAAGTGAGTGGCAAGTGTATGTTTCTCGCCCGAAATTCGATAGAAATCAAGACGACCAACAAAAAAGTCTCTTCACATTGTTACTCAAAATTGCTCCTTTACTGGGAGGATGAAATTGGAGAAGTATTATTTCTGATGAAATCTTTTCGAGTACCGATATTCATATTTTCTCAAATATCTCGAGAACGACAATGAATATAAAAAATCTGAATCAAAGAATACCCCAGCACGCTTGTCGACTTTCGCAACGGCCTACCACATGGAGAAAGTCTGAACGTTGTATCACGAAAAACACAAAAATTAGTACGACGTCTTGACGCGAAATAATTCTAAGTTCATTGAATGAAAAACGGTGAGTGACAAGTGTATTTTATTTGCCCAAAATTCGATAGGAATCCAGACGCCCAACAAAAAAGTCTTCATCAATTGTTACTCAAAATCGCCTCTTTTCGAGAACGGCACAAAATATCGAAAATCTAAATCGAAATATACCCCAACACCGTTGTCTACTTCCGCATAGGCCTAGCACATTGAGGAAGTCCCAACACCGTATCACGAAAAAAAAAAAATAGTACGACGTCATAACGTGAAATAATTCTGAGTTCAATGAAAAAAAGAAGTGAGTGACAAGTGTATGTTTTTCGCCCGAAATTCGATAGAAATCAAGACGACCAACGAGAAAGTTTCTATACTTTGGTACTCAAAATTGCCCCTTCACTGGAAGAGAAAAATTGGAAAAGTATTATCTCTGATGAAATTTCTTCAAGTCCCGATATTCATATTTTCTCAAATATTTCGAGAACGGCACAAAATATCGAGAATCTGAATCGAAAGATACCCCAACACAACTGTCGACTTCCGCAAAGACCTACCACATGAAGAAAGTTCGAAAATTGAATCACGAAAAATACAAAAATTTGTACGACGTCATGACGCGAAATAATTCTGAGTTCATTGAAAAAAAAAAGGTGAGTGACAATTGTATGTTTTTTTCCCAAAATTCGATAGAAATCAAGACGATTAACAAAAAACTCTCTATACATTGGAAAAGTGATATTTCTGATGAGATTTTATCAAGTCCCGATATTCATATTTTCTCAAATATTCCGAGAACGGCACAAAACATCGAGAATATAAATCGAAAAGTACTTCAACACCCTTGTCGACTTTTGCAATGGCCTACCACATGGAGGAAGTTCGAACACCGTATCACGAATGACAAAAGAATTAGTACGACGTAATGACGCGAAATAATTCTATGTTCTATGAAAAAAAAACAAGGTGAGTGACAATTGTATGTTTTTCGCCCGAAATTCGATAGAAATCAAGACGACCAACGAAGAAGTCTTCATAAATAGTTACTCAAAATCGCCTCTTTACTGGAAAAAAAAATTGGCAAAGTATTATTTTTGATGACATTTTTCAAAGTCCTGATATTCATATCCTCTCGAATATCTCGAGAACGGCACAAAATATCGAAAATCTGAATCGAAATATACCCCAACACCATTGTCGACTTCCGCATAGGCCTACCACATTGAGAAAGTCCGAACACCGTATCATGAAAAACAAAAAAAAAATAGTACGACGTCATGACGCGAAATAATTTTGAGTTCAATTAAGAAAAGAAGTGAATGTTTTTCGCCCGAAATTCGATAGAAATCAAGACGACCAACGAAAGAGTCTCTATACGTTGTTACTCAAAATTGTCTCTACTGGAAAAAAAATTGGAAAAGTAATATTTTTGATGAGATTTTATCAAGTTTCGATATTCATATTTTCTCAAATATTTCGAGAACAGCACGAAACATCGGGAATATAAATCGAAAAATTCTTCAACACCCTTGTCGACATTCGCAAAGGCCTACCACATGGAGAAAGTCCGAACACCGTATCACGAAAAACAAAAAAATTGTACGACGTCATGACGCGAATTAATTCTGAGTTCAATGAAAAAAGGAAGTGAGTGACAAGTGTATGTTTTTCGCCCAAAATTCGATAGAAATCAAGACGACCAACAAAAAAGTCTTCATAAATTGTGACTCAAAATTGCCTTTTTACTGAAAAAAAAATTGGAGAAGTATCATTTTTGATGAAATCATTCAGTCCCGATATTCATATTTTCTCAAATATCTCGAGAACGACAATAAATATCAAAAATCTGAGTCAAAAAATACCCCAACTACCCTGTCGACTCTCGCAAAGGCCTACCACATGGAGAAAGTCCGAACACCGTATCACGAAAATCCAAAAAAATAGTACGACGTTATGACGCGAAATAATTCTGAGTTCATTGAGAGAAAAAGTGAGTGGCAAGTGTATGTTTCTCGCCTGAAATTCGATAGAAATCAAGACGACCAACGAAAAAGTCTCTTCACATTGTTACTCAAAATTGCTCCTTTACAGGGAGGATAAAATTGGAGAAGTATTTTTCCTGATGAAATCTTTTCGAGTCCCGATATTCATATTTTCTCAAATATCTCGAAAACGTCAATGAATATGAAAAATCTAAATCAAAGAATACCTCAGCACGCTTGTCGACTTTCGCAACGGCCTCCCAATAAACATTTCCCGCAACTCATAGTAACCACCTATTTAT
The DNA here is from genome assembly GCA_918026855.4 of Phaedon cochleariae. NCBI lineage: Eukaryota > Metazoa > Arthropoda > Insecta > Coleoptera > Chrysomelidae > Phaedon > Phaedon cochleariae. The sequence goes on along the minus strand of OU896719.1, from coordinate 15,302,087 downwards.
ATAATGAATATATAAAGGTGGGCTAGTTATATAAGAAGGTTTCGGAGATTTATAAGCCGCACCTTACAGTAACGCGGTTTTATAATCATCATATAGAGTTACTGTAACCTCTGGGTATATAATGAGGTGATGTAACTATTTCCATCATCATTTTATAAAACTTGGAGTTACCGTTACCAATATATCTTCAACCAGGTTATATAAACTTTGTCATTACCTCATTTATATAACTGAAGTTTCCTAGGTTGTATAGTAGTATTGTTAATCATCTTTATGAAATTCAGGAAATAACAGTAGTTGCTATAGTATATAATAAAACTCTTGGTGATCTTATAATTCTTATAGTCATTAACAATTGACATAGAAAAGTGAGGTTATAAAGCAATCTAATTGAGATTGAAATATGTGCATGAGTTCTTCAATCTATGTTAGTGAGTATGTTACAAAACTGGAAAAAAATCAAGTACAGCTCTTCATTTCGACGAAAAGTTACCAAAAATTTCAGGGAAATTTTAAATTCTGATGTATTGCCAACATCAGTCTCCTTCCTCAGTTAACACAGCAGAAACATCACCTACTAAAGATTTCCAATATGCAAATAGCGAGGCGAATAGTCAAGAAATGAATGCTCATGAATTGTTACAACCAGATAGACCACAAAGAGCATCATATGATGTATGCACACATCAGAAAAAACTGAGCAGAATATCAGTATTTGGTTCTTACTATTTTGAACGACGTTTCACAACATACAATCCAAATTGATCCAATCTATTTCATATTTTTTGAGGTTAAGTTCGGGCTTTTATTTGCTCGATGAGTCGATGCACTCGGAAGTCATTATATCTATCATTCTTCATTTCGCAATAATAAACAAAGACAAAGAAACATTGAGTGTATTCAAAGTTCGCACTAAATGCTTCCAATGCTGCTATATCACTGAAAATTTATATAACACCAATTAATGATATATACGCTTACTTCTATCAATATTACATCACTATTGGTGATATATAAGTTCTTATTCTTCTGATTGATTCCGCCATGATTCGATAGGGAGGACGTGGGCAAAGCGGGAAATACTTACCGCGCAGTTGAGAATAGAAATAATTAATGAATAGTTTGAATGGTAAAATTGTACAGGGGGAAAATCTCTAACTACAGAAAGTGAACACCAAATCATGAAGATTCAGCCTAAGATGCCTCATAAAAATATGTTGCTGGTTAAAGAGATACAGAGTGCATGTTCATGGGGAAGATTGTTTTGGAGTAATGAATTGGTAATTCATTTTGTGATTGCTCATAGAGAGGACACTAGTGGCATTCTGTTACTGCAGTGAATCACATCATATCTTTTTGTCCATTGAATAATGGTTAAAGTGGGTGAAAAATCTGAAAGCCCGTTCAATTCGACATAAATAAGATGACTGACTGACATATTGTTTTCGTGGTATCATTTTTGAGAAATCTCGTGATTAGACGCAAAAGAGAATATTGACATACATGACCGTTTAAGGAGAGCCACGACTCTTATAGGTGCGTAGCATTACAGAAAACTTGAAATCATTTCAATTTGCTCCACTCTACCCTAATTCGATAATTTCTAAATCCGAATTGAAATTGATAATTACGAGAAATTATGAAAGCCCTTGTGTTTTTTCGAGGCATCAAGTTCACATTCACGGTAAAACATGTCTACCACCTTCTTTTGATGCATAACTATTTACCTGAAGTCGCAAAATATAAGTAATTAAATACTGTTGCAATGTCACAGTTAATCAGGATAGCGACTTGTTCATTCTACTTCAACCAACTCATAACATCTGATATGAATAAAATGAAAGAAAAAATGAAACAAAAAATGTGCCCAAGAGAGAAGAATGATATGACAGGAAGATTCTGACAGCAACAATGACAGAATAGGAGTAACAGAAATATTATTGAAACCTTTACAGGCAAAGTTTATATGGGTTACCAGAACTTGAATAACACTTTATTACATCACTTGAAGTGTTCATCCACAGTTATTTAAGAGTTTATATAACGGCTACCAAAACAATACGCTTACTTCTGGTTATAAAACCTATAGCTATATATCGTTACTGATTGAAGGTTATCGCAACCTTTATAAACGCCCCATTTAAGCTCTTTAGAGGGTTTATAGAGGCGATAAGAATATGTCGGTTACTGAAGTAGGTGCATACAAGTTATTTAAGGTAGGTGGTATAACATTCACGGTAACTCATATATAAATGAAAATGTTTATTGGGCTACCACATGGAGAAAGTCTGAACGTTGTATCACGAAAAACACAAAAATCAGTACGACGTCATGACGCGAAATAATTCTAAGTTCATTGAATAATAGAAGGTGAGTGACAAGTGTATTTCATTTGCCCAAAATTCGATAGGAATCCAGATGACCAACAAAAAAGTCTTCATTAATGTTACTCAAAATCGCCTCTTTACTATAAAAAAAATTGGAGAAGTATTATTTTTGATGAAAATTTTCAAGTCCCGATATTCTTATTTTCTCAAATATCTCGAGAACGGCACAAAATATCGAAAATCTAAATCGAAAAATACCCCAACATCGTTGTCGACTTCCGCATAGGCCTACCACCACATTGAGAAAGTCCGAACACCGTATCAAGAAAAAAAAAATTAGTACGACGTCATGACGTGAAATAATTCTGAGTTCAAGGAAAAGAAGGAGTGAGTGACAAGTGTATGTTTTTCGCCCGAAATTCGGTAGAAATCAAGACGACCAACGGAAAAGTTTCTATACTTTGGTACTCAAAATTGCCTCTTCACTGAAAGAGAAATATTGGAAAAGTATTATCCCTGATGAAATTTTTTCAAGTCCCGATATTCATATTTTCTCAAATATTTCGAGAACGGCACAAAATATCGAGAATCTGAATCGAAAAGTACTTCAACACCCTTGTCGACTTTTGCAATGGCCTACCACATGGAGGAAGTCCGAACACCGTATCACGAATAACAAAAGAATTAGTACGACGTAATGACGCGAAATAATTCTATGTTCATTGAAAAAAACAAGGTGAGTAACAATTGTATGTTTTTCGCCCGGAATTCGATAGAAATCAAGACGACCAACGGAGTTGTCTTCATAAATAGTTACTCAAAATCGCCTTTTTACTGAAAAAAAAAATCGGCAAAGTATTATTTTTCATGACATTTTTCAAAGTCCTGATATTCATATCCTCTCAAATATCTCGAGAACGGCACAGAATAACGAATATCTAGATCGAAATATACCCCAACACCATTGTCGACTTCCGCATAGGCCTACCACATTGAGAAAGTCCGAACACCGAATCACGAAAAACAAAAAAAAAATAGTACGACGTCATGACGCGAAATAATCTTGAGGTCAATAAAAAAAAAAGTGAGTGACAAGTGTATGTTTTTCGCATGAAAATCGATAGAAATCAAGACGACTAACGAAAAACTCTCTATACGTTGTTACTCAAAATTGCCTCCTTACTGGAAAAAAAATTGGAAAAGTAATATTTTTGATGAGATTTAATCAAGTTTCGATATTCATATCTTCTCAAATATTTCGAGAACGGCACGAAACATCGGGAATATAAATCGGAAAATACTCCAACACCCTTGTCGACATTGGCAAAGGCCTACCACATGGAGAAAGTCCGAACACCGTATCACGAAAAACAAAAAAATTGTACGACGTCATGACGCGAAATTATACAAAGTTAAATGAATAAAAAAGGTGAGTGACAAGTGTATGTCTTTCGCACAAAATTCGATAGAAATCAGTACGACCAACGAAAAAGTCTTCATAATTGTTACTCAAAATTGCCTCTTCACTGGAAAAAGAAATTGGAAAAGTATTATTTTCGATGAAATGAAAGTCCCGATATCCATATTTCCCCAAATATCTCGAGAACGGCACAAAATATCGAAAGTCTTGATCGAAATATACCCTAACATCATTGTCGACTTCCGCATAGGCCTACCACATGGAGAAAGTCCGAACATCGTATCACGAAAAACCAAAAAATTAGTACGACGTCATGACGCGAAATGATTCTGAGTTCAATAAAAAAAGGAAGTGAGTAACAAGTGTATGTTTTTCGCCCAAAATTCGATAGAAATCAAGACGATCAACAAAAGAGTCTTCATAAATTGTAACTCAAAATTGCCTCTTTACTGGAAGAAAAATTGGAGAAGTATCATTTTTGATGAAATCATTCAGTCCCGATATTCATATTTTCTCAAATATCTCGAGAACGACAATAAATATAAAAAATCTGAGTCAAAAAATACCCCAACTACCCCGTCGACTCTCGCAAAGGCCTACCACATAGATAAAGTCCGAACACCGTATCACGAAAAACAAAAAAAAATAGTACGACGTCATGACGCGAAATAATTCTGAGTTCATTGAGAAAAAAAGTAAGTGGCAAGTGTATGTTTCTTGCCCGAAATTCGATAGAAATCAAGACGACCAACGAAAAAGTCTCTTCACATTGTTACTCAAAATTGCTCCTTTACTGGGAGGATAAAATTGGAGAAGTATTATTTCTGATGAAATCTTTTCGAGTACCGATATTCATATTTTCTCAAATATCTCGAGAACGACAATGAATATAAAAAATCTAAATCAAAGAATACCCCAGCAGTCTTGTCGACTTTCGCAACGGCCTACCACATGGAGAAAGTCTGAACGTTGTATCACGAAAAACACAAAAATCAGTACGACGTCATGACGCGAAATAATTCTAAGTTCATTGAATAAAAAAAGGTGAGTGACAAGTGTATTTTATTTGCCCAAAATTCGATAGGAATCCAGACGACCAACAAAAAAGTCTTCATCAATTGTTACTCAAAATCGCCTCTTTACTATAAAAAAAAATTGGAGAAGTATTATTTCTGGTGAAAATTTTCAGTCCCGATATTCATATTTTCTCAAATATCTCGAGAACGGCACAAAATATCGAAAATCTAAATCGAAAAATACCCCAACACCGTTGTCGACTTCCGCATAGGCCTACCACCACATTGAGAAAGTCCGAACACCGTATCAAGAAAAAAAAAATTAGTACGACGTCATGACGTGAAATAATCCTGAGTTCAAGGAAAAAGAGGAGTGAGTGACAAGTGTATGTTTTTCGCCCGAAATTCGGTAGAAATCAAGACGACCAACGGAAAAGTTTCTATACTTTGGTACTCAAAATTGCCTCTTCACTGGAAGAGAAAAATTGGAGAAGTATTATCCCTGATGAAATTTTTTCAAGTCCCGATATTCATATTTTCTCAAATATTTCGAGAACGGCACAAAATATCGAGAATCTGAATCGAAAGATACCCCAACACATCTGTCGACTTCCGCAACGACCTACCACATGGAGAAAGTTCGAAAATTGAATCACGAAAAATACAAAAATTTGTACGACGTCATGACGCGAAATAATTCTGAGTTCATTGAAAAAAAAAAAAAGGTGAGGTACAATTGTATGTTTTTTTCCCAAAATTCGATAGAAATCAAGACGATCAACAAAAACTCTCTATACATTGAAAAAGTAATATTTTCTGATGAGATTTTATCAAGTCCCGATATTCATATTTTCTCAAATATTCCGAGAACGGCACAAAACATCGGGAATATAAATCGAAAAGTACTTCAACACCCTTGTCGACTTTTGCAATGGCCTACCACATGGAGGAAGTCCGAACACCGAATCACGAATAACAAAAGAATTAGTACGACGTAATGACGCGAAATAATTCTATGTTCATTGAAAAAAACAAGGTGAGTAACAATTGTATGTTTTTCGCCCGAAATTCGATAGAGATCAAGACGACCAACGAAGAAGTCTTCATAAATAGTTACTCAAAATCGCCTTTCTACTGAAAAAAAAAATTGGCAAAGTATTATTTTTTATGACATTTTTCAAAGTCCTGATATTCATATCCTCTCGAATATCTCGAGAACGGCACAGAATAACAAAAATCTAGATCGAAATATACCCCAACACCATTGTCGACTTCCGCATAGGCCTACCACACAGGTGGTAGACACCTACTTTTGTGTTAGGCCTTTTCGATAGGAAGGTAAGAAATATTAAATCTCTTTTTGTGTGGATGATATTCGATAGGGTATCTACATTTCAGATATCACGGCCTTATACAGGGGAGCAAGGGGTACAGACTAAGTGGATGATTTGAACTCCATTTTCTGTTGACCACATGGCATATTTCTGGACTTGAATTTCATCAATCAACACTGTTAACTGGATGGATCACTAAAAATCGAATCATTCGTCAACTATGGGCATTTAGAAATCTTGAACTGTTTTCTGGACTTCACTGTTTGGACATCACGTGACACTTTTTTCGATGGTTGAGGTACCTGAGGGATCTTCTTGCTTTGAAGCCTGAGTCACCAACACACTTGAAGGTGGAAGCAAGACCCTGGTGATTTCTTGTGTTATGTCTCTGGGCATCTATAGGACCCGACAGCCTGGAATTTCTGGCAGAATCCTTGCTGCCAACAGAGCAAGTCCCTAGCAGCCCTACTGGTTTAGATAGCCAGTGATCCTGACTCCTGACAGGAAGTCCAGGGGAGTCCAGACTCCCGGTACGGTTGATTGATCCTTAATCCCTAGGATTTTGTTACTTTGGAGCCTGAACTCCCAGAGCCCGGTCAGATAGTGAGACATCCTGGTCCAGCTTGGATGGTAGGCTTGCCCTGGTGGCAGCCTGTGGACCCGTCAGCCAGAGTTGCAGTGCAGAATCCAGTTGCCCTGGGATACACCAAGTGCCCAGGTCTCCAGGTGGTTGTGAATCCTGTCAACTGTGTGGGGATCCAGTTTTCCTAGCACACCTAACCCCTAACGCCGACTGAGGGAGGAGTGTCTTTGTTTATCCAGGTAGTGAGATCTAGTGGACCACAGTTGGATTCTCATGGTTCAAAAATCCAGAACTTGCAGCTAAGGTCAGAATTTTCCATATATACTTTTTTCACTGTCTTGAGGACATTTCACTTGCATATTTCTTCCCTGTCTGAGGACATTTAACATGTACTTTTTTTCCTGTCTTGAAGACATTCAATCTACATATTTTTTCCCTGTCTGAGGACATTTAAATAGTTATTTTTCACTGTCTAATGTCATGTGATATTTAAACACTTGTAGCTAACATATAACAGTCTAAGATCGGATTCAACATTTAATAGAATTATTGGGTCTGTTAGAGACTCTGTGAACCCAAAGTATAGGCCTATATGAAGGGAAATCTACCCTTGTACTGAGTATAATCATAGAACATATTTACCACCATTTTGAATACCTATTGTTGGCATGTTAAGGTGAATAAATCAGTTAACAGTTATTTTGGCTTATATTTATATCTTGGATTTTTTTCTCAGTAATTCAGCTGTGAAAACTGAGTGGCGCCTGACAAAAGGATAACCCCACTAGTGAACAATAGAAAGAACTAACTCACGACCTGCTCCCAAACAAGCGAGCTGCCGTGCCTATAACAAATCAAAATCTCTTTCTTTTCCAAAACATCAAAAGAGTTGTTATAACTCGTCTGCTTCAATAGTATCCATGAGAGATAATAGGATAGAGATATAGAGTGTGCACTCTGATGAAGTCGATGTATCTTCATCTGCCTATTGTATTTTCTATATACCTTCCAAAGTCGTCTCATATGGTCATTGCTTTCATATCAGCCTCAACTGTATGCATGTCAGATGCTAGACTGCAGAGTTTCTGTGTAAACATAGTCTTAGTCGAAGTTTCTTGTTCTGCACGTTGTGTGCGTTATACCCTCCTGGGAGTCCTCTTATATGATCATTGTGAACATGTCTGCTTCAATAGTGACCATGTAATATGATAGGATAGAGAGATATAGTTTGCACAACGATGAAGTCGATGTAACTTTATTTGAGATCTATTGTGTTTACACAGTCGTCTTATATGGTCACTGCAGTCGTATCTGCTTCAACTGTATTCATGCCAGATGTTATACTGCAGAGTGACAGTGTATACATAGTCGAAGTCGAGGTTTCTTGTTCTGCAAGCTGTGTGCGTGATTTCTGTTTGGGAGTCGTCTTAAATGGTCATTGCGAACTTGTCTGCTTCAGTAGTGTCCATGTAAGATGATAGGATAGAGAGATATAGTGTGCACAACGATGAAGTCGATGTATCTTCATTTGCCTAATGTACCCGTTATAATCCCTTCAAAGTCGTCTTATTTGGTCACTGCGATCGTTCCTGCATTAATTGTATGCATTTTAGATGTAAGACTGCAGAGTTGAAGTGTGGACATATTCGATTTTTCTTGTTCTGCAAGTTGTGTGCGTTATACTTGCTTAAAAGTCATTTCATATGGGCATTGCAAACTCATCTGCTTCAATAGTATCCATCTGATATGATAGGATAGAGAGATAGAGTGTACACTCCGATGAAGTTAATGTATCTTCGTCTGCCTATTGTACCTCCTATACACCCTTTGAAGTCGTCTTATATGGTTACTACGATTATATCTGCTTCAACAGTATGCATGTCAGATGCTAGACTGCAGAGTGACAGTGTTAACATAGTCAAAGTCGAAGTTTCTTGTTATATACCCTTCGGAGTCGTCTTATACGGTCACTGCCATCATATCTGCTTCAACTGTATGTATGTCAGATAATGGACTGCAGAGTTACAGTGTAAACATTGTCAGAGTCGGAGTTCCTTGTTCTGCAAGCTTTGTGCGTCATACGTGCTTGAAAGTCGTCTTTTATGGTCAATGCAAACTTGTCTGCTTCAATAGAGTCCATATAAGATGATAAGATAGAGAGATATAGTGTGCACAACGATGAAGTCGATGTTTCTTCATTTGCCTATTGTACTCGTTATTATACCCTTCAATGTCGTCTTATACGGTCACTGCAATCGTATCTGCTTCAACTGTATGCATGTGAGATGTCATACTGCAGAGTTACAGTGAAAACATAGTCGAATTCGAGGTTTCTTGTTCTGCAAGCTGTGTGCGTGATACCTGCTCGAGAGTCGTCTGATATGGTCATTGCGAACTTGTCTGCTTCAATTATATCCATGTTAGATGATAGGATAGAGAGATACAGTTTGCACAATGATGAAGTCGATGTATTTTTATTTGCCTTTTGTTCTCGTAATAAGTCCTTCAAAGTCGTCTCATATGGTCAGTGCGATCGCATCTGCTATAACTGTAGGCATGTCAGATGCTAGAATGCGAAGTTACAGTGTAGACATAGTCGAAGTCGAAGTTTCTTGTTCTGCCTATTGTGTGCGTTATACCCGCTTCGATGTTGTCTTATATAATAGTTGCGAACTCATATGCTCCAGAGGTATCCATGTGAGATGATAGAATACAGAGATACGGTATGCGGACTGATGTGGTCGAAGTATCTTCACTTGCCTCCTTCGAAGTCGTACTATATGGTCAGTGCGATCGCATTTTCTATAACTGTAGGCATGTCAGATGCTAGAATGCGAAGTTACAGTGTAGACATAGTCGAAGTCGAAGTTTCTTGTTCTGCCTGTTGTGTGCGTTATACCCGTTTTGAAGTCGCCCCATATGTTCGTTGCGAACTACCATGCTATTCATTTGAAATGTTACAATACAGAGATACAGTGTGCAGACGGATGTCGAAGTATCTCCACTTGTCAGTTGTTCTTGTCATATGTCCCACGAAGTCGTCTTATATGGTCAGTGCGATCGTATCTGCTATAGCTGTAGGCATGTCAGATGCTAGAATGCGGAGTTACAGTGTTAGCATAGTCAGGGTCGAAGTTTCTTGTTCTGCCTGTTGTGTGCGTTATACCTGCTTCGATGTCGTCTCATATAATAGTTGCGATTTCATATGCTCCAGAGGTATTCATGTGAGATGATAGAATACTGAGATACGGTATGCGGACTGATGTGGTCGAAGTATCTTCACTTGCCTATTGTTCTCGTTGTATGTCCTTCGGAGTCGTTCTAAATAGTCAGTGCGATCGTATCTGCAATTACTGTAGGCATGTCATATGCGACAATGCGAAGTTACAGTGGAAACATAGTCGAAGTTTCTTGCTCTTCCTGTTGCGAGCGTTATTTTGATTCAGGAAACACTAGACAATGTCTACCTATAAGATGTATAACCGACTTATTATCGTGATTGATAAATTCGAAGTTTTGGCGAACTCGCCGGTTTACCGACTCTTGATTGTTGGAATCGAAGTTTCTGGTGGATATGAAAAAGAACAGTACTCCACTCTCATTTAATGAGCTGTCATATATACTTCTTGAATAAGCATTCAAGAAGCTAGAATGCAGAGTTACAAAGTAAACATAGTCGAAGTCAAAGTTTCTTGTTCTGCCTGTTGTGTACGTTATACCTGCTTCGATGTCGTCACATATAATCGTTGCGAACTTATATGCTCCAGAGGTATCTATGTGAGATGATAAAAAAAAGAGATACAGTGTGCAGAATGATGTCAAAGTATCTTTACTTACCTATTGTTCTCGTTATATGTTCTCTGAAGTCGTCCTATATGGTCAGTGCGATCGTATCTGCTATAACTGTAGGCATGTCAGATGGTAGAATGCAAAGGTACAGTGTAAATAAAGTCGAAGTCGACGTTTCTTGTTCTGCCTGTTGTGTGCGTTTTACCCAATTTGATGTCGTCTCATATGATCGATGCGAACTGATATGCTCCAGAGGTATCTATGTAAGATGATGAAATACAGAGATACAGTGTGCAGACTGATGTTGTCAAAGTATCCTAACTTGCCTATCGATCTTGTTAAATGTCCTTCGGAGTCTTTCTATATGGTCAATGCGATCGTATCGGTTTCAACTGTTGGCATGTCAGATGCTAGAATTCAGAGCCACAGTGTAAACATAGTCGAAGTTTCTTGTTCTTCCTGTTTTATGCGTTATTTCCGTTTCGATGTCGTTTTAAATGATCGTTGCGAACTGATATGCTCCAAAGGTATCCATGTGAGATGATAGAATACAGAGATTCAGTGTGCGGACTGATGTTGTCGGAGTATCTTTATTTGCCTATTTTTCTCGTTATAAGTCCTTCAAAGTCGTCTCATATGGTCAGTGCGATCGCATCTGCTATAACTGTAGGCATGTCAGATGCTAGAATGCGAAGTTAAAGTGTAGACATAGTCGAAGTCGAAGTTTCTTGTTCTGCCTATTGTGTGCGTTATACCCGCTCTGATGTCGTCTTATATAATAGTTGCGAACTCATATGCTCCAAAGGTATCCATGTGAGATGATATATTACAGAGATACAGTGTGCAGAATGATGTTGTCGAAGTATCTTTATTTGCCTATTGTTCTCGTTATAAGTCTTTCAAAGTCGTCTCATATGGTCAGTGCGATTGCATCTGCTATAAATGTAGGCATGTCAGATGCTAGAATGCGAAGTTACAGTGTAGACATAGTCGAAGTCAAAGTTTCTTGTTCTGCCTGTTGTGTGCGTTATACCCGATTTGATGTCGTCTCATATGATCGTTACGAACTACCATGCTACAAAGGTATCCATGTGAAATGTCACAATACAGAGATACAGTGTGCAGACGGATGTCTAAGTATCTTCACTTGTCAGTTGTTCCCGTTATATGTTCCACGAAGTCGTCTTATATGGTCAGTGCTATCGTATCTGCTATAGCTGTAGGCATGTCAGATGCTAGAATGCGGAGTCACAGTGTTAGCATAGTCGTGATCGAAGTTTCTTGTTCTGCCTGATGTGTGCGTTAAACCGGCTTCGATGTCGTCTTATATAATAGTTGCGAACTCATATGCTCCAGAGGTATCCATGTGGGATGATAGAATACAGAGATACGGTATGCGGACTGATGTGGTCGAAGTATCTTCACTTGCCTATTGTTCTCGTTGTATGTCCTTCGAAGTCATACTATATGGTCAGTGCGATCGCATCTGCAATAACTGTAGGAATATCAGATGCAAGAATGCGAAGTTACAGTGGAAACATAGTCGAAGTCGAAGTTTCTTGCTCTCTCTGTTGTAAGCGATATTTTGATTCAGGAAACACTAGACAATGTCTACCTATAAGATGTATAACCGACTTATTATCAAGATTGATAAATTCTCTCTGTAGTAAGCATTATTTTGTTAGAATCGAAGTTTCTGGTGGATATGGAAAAGTATAGTACTATACTCACATATTATGAGCTGTCATATATTCTTCTTGAATGGGCATTCAAGAAGCTAGAATGCGAAGTTTCGAAGTAAACATAGTCGAAGTCGAAGTTTCTTGTTCTGCCTGTTGTGTACGTTATACCCGCTTCGATGTCGTCTCATATTATCGTTGCGAACTCATATGCTCCAGAGGTATCTATGTGAGATGATAGAATACAGAGATACAGTGTGCAGACTGATGTTGTCAAAGTATCTTCACTTGCCTATTGTTCTCGTTATATGTCCTATATATGGTCAGTGCGATCGAATCTGCTATAACTGTAGGCATGTCAGGAGCTAGAATGCAAAGTCACACTGTGAATATAGTCGAAGTTCCTTGTTCTGCCTGTTGTGTGCGTTATACTCGTTTTGATGTCGTCTCATATGATCATTGCGAACTACCATGCTACAAAGGTATTCATGTGAATTGGTACAATACAGAGATACAGTGTGCAGACGGATGTCGAAGTATCTTCACTTGTCAGTTGTTCTCGTTAAATGTCCCACGAAGTCGTCTTATATGGTCAGTGCGATCGTATCTGCTATAGCTGTAGGCATGTCAGATGCTAGAATGCGGAGTTACAGTGTTAGCATAGTCGGGATCGAAGTTTCTTGATCTGCCTGTTGTGTGCGTTACACCTGCTTCGATGTCGTCTTATATAATAGTTGCGAACTCATTTGCTCCAGAGGTATCCATGTGAGATGATAGAATACTGAGATACGGTATGCGGACTGATGTGGTCGAACCATCTCCACTTGCCTATCGTTCTTGTTGTATGTCCTCCGGAGTCGTACTATATGGTCAGTGCGATCGTATCTGCAATTACTGTAGGCATGTCAGATGCAAGAAGGCGAAGTTACAGTGGAAACATAGTCGAAGTCGAAGTTTCTTGCTCTCCCTGTTGTAAGCGTTCTTTAGATTCAGGAAACACTAGACAATGTCTACCTATAAGATGTATAACCGACTTATTATCAAGATTGATAAATTCGAAGTTTTGGCGAACACGCCGGTTTACCGACTCTTGATTGTTGGAATCGAAGTTTCTGGTGGATATGAAAAAGTATAGTACTCCACTCACATATAATGACCTGTCATATATTCTTCTTGAATAGGCATTCAAGAAGCTAGAATGCAAAATTACAATGTAAACATAGTCGAAGTCAAAGTTTCTTGTTCTGCCTGTTATGTACGTCATACCCGCTTCGATGTCGTCCCATATAATCGTTGCGAACTCATATGCTCTAGAGGTATCTATGTGAGATGATAAAATATAGAGATACAGTGTGCAGACTGATGTTGTCAAAGTATCTTTACTTGCCTATTGTTCTCGTTATACCGGGTGGCTACGGAAGTATTGCCTACGGAATATCTCAGTTATTGTATAAAGTAGGTTTGTGAAATTTGGAGCGTCGATATAATGACATGAGAGCTATAATTTGAGCATATTGACATGTCGAAGTTAACTTCCGGTCTGACCGGAAGTAACATCAACTTTCTTATTTTAAATAGAAACCCTATTTTTTCTTTCTTCTCGCTTTATTCAGCATTCAATCCTCTTTCTAATGACATATCACAAGTTAATATCTAACCAGAAACTAGATCAAAAAAAAATTATTATTGAAATTCACCGAGTAGGCCGTGGAAGCAAAATGAACGCCAAAAATGACTTTCTATTACGTCATCAGAAAGGAATGGTTATGCAGAATAGTACAGGCAAGAAAAAGTTGTATGTTCCTATGTAAGTTATGGACCTACAGAGTATTGTTTTTCCTCAATTTTTCCAATAATTTTTTTGGCGACTTTTCATAACGCCGACGAATGAAAATAAAATATCACAGTAGTAGCAATTGTTATCAAGTGACGTATGGTTTCCATAGCCAACTTTTCAATTTTTGGCTTTCATTTCGCTTCCACGGCCTACTCGGTGAATTTCAATAATAATTTTTTTCTGAACTAGTTTCTGATTAGATACCAACTTGTGATATGTCATTAGAAAGGGCATTGAATGCTGAATAAAGCGAGAAAAAAATAGCTTTCCATTTAAAATAAGAAAGTTGATGTTACTTCTGGTCAGACCGGAAGTTAACTTCGACATGTCAATATGCTCAAATTCTAGCTCTTATGTCATTATATCGACGCTCCAAATTTCACAAACGTACTTTATACAATTACTGAGATATTCCGTAGGCAATACTTCCGTAGCCACCCGGTATGTCCTCTGAATTCGTCCTATATGGTCAGTGCGATCGTATCTGCTATAACTGTAGGCATGTCAAATGCTAGAATGCGAAGTTACAGTGTAAATATAGTCAAAGTTTCTCGTTCTGCCTGTTGTGTGCGTTATACTCGTTTTGATGTCGTCTCATATGATCGATGCGAACTGATATGCTCCAGAGGTATCTATGTAAGATGATAAAATACAGAGATACAGTGTGCATACTGATGTTGTCAAAGTATCCTCACTTGCCTATTGATCTTGTGATATGTCCTTCGGAGTCTTTCTTTATGGTCAATGCGATCGCATCGGTTTCAACTGTAGGCAAGTCAGATGCTAGAATTCAGAGCCACAGTGTAAACATAGTCGAAGTTTCTTGTTCTCCCTGTTTTATGCATTATTTCCGTTTCGAGGTCGTCTCAAATGATATTTGCGAACTGATATGCTCCAAAGGTATCCATGTGAGATAATAAAAAACAGAGATACAGTGTGTGGACTGATGTTGTCGAAGTATCTTCATTTGCCTATTGTTCCCGTTATAAGTCTTTCAAAGTCGTCTCATATGGTCAGTACGATCGCATCTCCTATAACTGTAGGCATGTCAGATGCTAGAATGCGGAGTTACAGTGTAGACATAGTCGAAGTCGAAGTTTCTTGTTCTGCCTATTGTGTGCGTTATACCCGCTTCGATATCGTCTTATATAATAGTTGTGAACTCATATGCTTCGAAGGTATCCATGTGAGATGATATAATACAGAGATACAGTTTGCCGAATGATGATGTCGAAGTATCTTTATTTGCCTATTGTTCTCGTAATAAGTCCTTTAAAGTCGTCTCATATGGTCAGTGCGATCGCATTCGCTATAACTGTAGGCATGTCAGATGCTAGAATGCCAAGTTACAGTGTAGACATAGTCGAAGTCGAAGTTTCTTGTTCTGCCTATTGTGTGCGTTATACCCGCTTCGATGTCGTCTTATATAATAGTTGCGAACTCATATGCTCCAGAGGTATCCATGTGAGATAATAGAATACAGAGATACGGTATGCGGACTGATGTGGTCGAAGTATCTTCACTTGCCTATTGTTCTCGTTGTATGTTTTTCGTAGTCGTACTATATGGTCAGTGCGATCGCATCTGCTATAACTGTAGGCATGTTAGATGCTAGAATGCGAAGTTACAGTGTAGACATAGTCGAAGTCGAAATTTCTTGTTCTGCCTGTTGTGTACGTTATACCCGCTTCGATGTCGTCTCATATTATCGTTGCGAACTCATATGCTCCAGAGGTATCTATGTGAGATGATAGAATACAGAGATACAGTGTGCAGACTGATGTTGTCAAAGTATCTTCACTTGCCTATTGTTCTCGTTATATGTCCTATATATGGTCAGTGCGATCGAATCTTCTATAACTGTAGGCATGTCAGAAGCTGGAATGCAAAGTCACACTGTAAATATAGTCGAAGTCGGAGTTCCTATTTCTGCCTGTTGTGTGCGTTATACTCGTTTTGATGTCGTCTCATATGATCATTGTGAACTACCATGCTACAAAGGTATTCATGTGAATTGTTACAATACAGAGATACAGTGTGCAGACGGATGTCGAAGTATCTTCACTTGTCAGTTGTTCTCGTTAAATGTCCCACGAAGTCGTCTTATATGGTCAGTGCGATCGTATCTGCTATAGCTGTAGGCATGTCAGATGCTAGAATGCGGAGTTACAGTGTTAGCATAGTCGGGATCGAAGTTCCTTGATCTGCCTGTTGTGTGCGTTACACCTGCTCCGATGTCGTCTTATATAATAGTTGCGAACTCATATGCTCCAGAGGTATCCATGTGAGATGATAGAATACTGAGATACGGTATGCGGACTGATGTGGTCGAAGTATCTCCACTTGCCTATTGTTCTTGTTGTATGTCCTTCGGAGTCGTACTATATGGTCAGTGCGATCGTATCTGCAATTACTGTAGGCATGTCAGATGCAAGAATGCGAAGTTACAGTGGAAACATAGTCGAAGTCGAAGTTTCTTGCTCTCCCTGTTATAAGCGTTCTTTAGATTCAGGAAACACTAGACAATGTCTACCTATAAGATGTATAACCGACTTATTATCAAGATTGATGAATTTGAAGTTTTGGCGAACACGCCGGTTTACCGACTCTTGATTGTTGGAATCGAAGTTACTGGTGGATATGAAAAAGTATAGTACACCACTCACATATAATGAGCTGTCATATATTCTTCTTGAATAGGCATTCAAGAAGCTAGAATCAAAATTACAAAGTAAACATAGTCGAAGTCAAAGTTTCTTGTTCTGCCTGTTATGTACGTCATACCCGCTTCGATGTCGTCCCATATAATCGTTGCGAACTCATATGCTCTAGAGGTATCTATGTGAGATGATAAAATATAGAGATACAGTGTGCAGACTGATGTTGACAAAGTATCTTCACTTGCCTATTGTTCTCGTTATATGTCCTCTGAATTCGTCCTATATGGTCAGTGCGATCGTATCTGCTATAACTGTAGGCATGTCAGATGCTAGAATGCGAAGTTACAGTGTAAATAAAGTCAAAGTTTCTCGTTATGCCTGTTGTGGGCGTTATACTCGTTTTGATGTCGTCTCATATGATCGATGCGAACTGATATGCTCCAGAGGTATCTATGTAAGATGATAAAATACAGAGATACAGTGTGCATACTGATGTTGTCAAAGAATCCTCACTTGCCTATTGATCTTGTGATATGTCCTTCGGAGTCTTTCTTTATGGTCAATGCGATCGTATCGGTTTCAACTGTAGGCAAGTCAGATGCTAGAATTCAGAGCCACAGTGTAAACAAAGTCGAAGTTTCTTGTTCTTCCTGTTTTATGCATTATTTCCGTTTCGAGGTCGTCTCAAATGATCGTTGCGAACTAATATGCTCCAAAGGTATCCATGTGAGATGATAGAAAACAGAGATACAATGTGCGGACTGATGTCGAATTATCTTCATATGCCTATTGTTCTCGTTATAAGTCTTTCAAAGTCGTCTCATATGGTCAGTACGATCGCATCTCTAATAACTGTAGGCATGTCAGATGCTAGAATGCGGAGTTACAGTGTAGACATAGTCGAAGTCGAAGTTTCTTGTTTTGCCTATTGTGTGCGTTATACCCGCTTCGATGTCGTCTTATATAAAAGTTGTGAACTCATATGCTTCAAAGGTATCCATGTGAGATGATATAATACAGAAATACAGTTTGCGGAATGATGATGTCGAAGTATCTTTATTTGTCTATTGTTCTCGTTATAAGTCCTTCAAAGTCGTCTCAAATGGTCAGTGCGATCGCATCCGCTATAACTGTAGGCATGTCAGATGCTAGAATGCGAAGTTACAGTGTAGACATAGTCGAAGTCGAAGTTTCTTGTTCTGCCTATTGTGTGCGTTATACCCGCTTCGATGTCGTCTTATATAATAGTTGCGAACTCATATGCTCCAGAGGTATCCATGTGAGATGATAGAATACAGAGATACGGTATGCGGACTGATGTGGTCGAAGTATCTTCACTTGCCTATTGTTCTCGTTGTATGTCCTTCGAAGTCGTACTATATGGTCAGTGCGATCGCATCTGCTATAACTGTAGGCATGTCAGATGCTAGAATGCGAAGTTACAGTGTAGACATAGTCGAAGTCGAAGTTTCTTGTTCTGCCTGTTGTGTGCGTTATACATGATTTGAAGTCGTCTTATTTGTTCGTTGCGAACTACCATGCTAAAAAGGTATTCATGTGAAATGTTACAATACAGAGATTCAGGTTGCAGACGGATGTCGAAGTATCTTCACTTGTCAGTTGTTCTTGTCATATGTCCCACGAAGTCGTCTTATATGGTCAGTGCGATCGTATCTGCTATAGCTGTAGGCATGTCAGATGCTAGAATGCGGAGTCACAGTGTTAGCATAGTCGGGGTCGAAGTTTCTCGTTCTGCCTGATGTGTGCGTTGAACCTACTTCGATGTCGTCTTATATAATAGTTAGGAACTCATATGCTCCAGAGGTATCCATGTGAGATGATAGAATACTGAGATACGGTATGCGGACTGATGTGGTCGAAGTATCTTCACTTGCCTATTGTTCTCGTTGTATGTCCTTCGGAGTCGTACTAAATAGTCAGTGCGATCGTATCTGCAATTACTGTAGGCATGTCAGATGCGAGAATGCGAAGTTACAGTGGAAACATAGTCGAAGTCGAAGTTTCTTGCTCTTCCTGTTGCAAGCGTTATGTTGATTTAGGAAACACTAGACAATGTCTACCTATAAGATGTATAACCGACTTATTATCAAGATTGATAAATTCGAAGTTTTGGCGAACACGCCGGTTTACCGACTCTTGATTGTTGGAATCGAAGTTTCTGGTGAATATGAAAAAGAACAGTACTCCACTCACATATAATGAGCTGTCATATGTACTTCTTGAATATGCATTCAAGAAGCTAGAATGCAGAGTTACGAAGTAAACATAGTCGAAGTCAAAGTTTCTTGTTCTGCCTGTTGTGTATGTTATACCCGCTTCGATGTCGTCACAAATAATCGTTGCGAACTTATATGCTCCAGAGGTATCTATGTGAGATGATGAAAAAAAATACAGTGTGCAGACTGATGTCAAAGTATCTTCACTTGCCTATTGTTCTCGTTATATGTCCTCTGAAGTCGTCCTATATGGTCAGTGCGATCGTGTCGGTTTCAACTGTTGGCATGTCAGATGCTAGAATTCAGAGCCACAGAGTAAACATAGTCGAAGTTTCTTGTTCTCCCTGTTTTATGCGTTATTTCCGTTTCGATGTCGTCTCAAATGATCGTTGCGAACTGATATGCTCCAAAGGTATCTATGTGAGATGATAGAATACAGAGATACAGTGTCGTCGTCATAAGTCCTTCAAATTCGTCTCATATGGTCAGTGCGATCGCATCTGCTATAACTGTAGGCATGTCAGATGCTAATATGCGAAGTTAAAGTGTAGACATAGTCGAAGTCGAAGTTTCTTGTTCTGCCTATTGTGTGCGTTATACCCGCTTCGATGTCGTCTTATATAATAGTTGTGAACTCATATGCTTCGGAGGTATCCATGTGAGATGATATAATACAGAGATACAGTTTGCGGAATGATGATGTCGAAGTATCTTTATTTGCCTATTGTTCTCGTTATGAGTCCTTCAAAGTCGTCTCATATGGTCAGTGCGATCGCATCCGCTATAACTGTAGGCATGTCAGATGCTAGAATGCGAAGTTACAGTGTAGACATAGTCGATGTCGAAGTTTCTTGTTCTACCTATTGTGTGCGTTAAACCCGCTTCGATGTCGTCTTATATAATAGTTGCGAACTCATATGTTCCAGAGGTATCCATGTGAGATGATAGAATACAGAGATACGGTATGCGGACTGATGTGGTCGAAGTATCATCACTTGCCTTTTGTTCTCGTTGTATGTCCTTCGAAGTCGTACTATATGGTCAGTGCGATCGCATCTGCTATAACTGTAGGCATGTCAGATGCTAGAATGCGAAGTTACAGTGTAGACATAGTCGAAGTCGAAGTTTCTTGTTCTGCCTGTTGTGTGCGTTATACATGTTTTGAAGTCGTCTCATATGTTTGTTGCGAACTACCATGCTACAAAGGTATTCATGTGAAATGTTACAATACAGAGATTCAGGTTGCAGACGGATGTCGAAGTATCTTCACTTGTCAGTTGTTCTTGTCATATGTCCCACGAAGTCGTCTTATATGGTCAGTGCGATCGTATTTGCTATAGCTGTAGGCATGTCAGTTGCTAGAATGCGGAGTTACAGTGTTAGCATAGTCGGGGTCGAAGTTTCTTGTTCTGCCTGTTGTGTGCATTATACCTGCTTCGATGTCGTCTCATATGATAGTTGCGATTTCATATGCTCCAGAGGTATCCATGTGAGATGATAGAATACTGAGATACGGTATGCGGACTAATGTGGTCGAAGTATCTTCACTTGCCTATTGTTCTCGTTGTATGTCCTTCGGAGTCGTACAAAATAGTCAGTGCAATCGTATCTGCAATTACTGTAGGCATGTCAGATGCGAGAATGCGAAGTTACAGTGGAAACATAGTCGAAGTCGAAGTTTCTTGCTCTTCCTGTTGCTAGCGTTATGTTGATTCAGGAAACACTAGACAATGTCTACCTATAAGATGTATAACCGACTTATTATCAAGATTGATAAATTCGAAGTTTTGGCGAACACGCCGGTTTACCGACTCTTGATTGTTGGAATCGAAGTTTCTGATGGATATGAAAAAGGACAGTACTCCACTCACATATAATGAGCTGTCATACATACTTCTTGAATAAGCATTCAAGAAGCTAGAATGCAGAGTTACGAAGTAAACATAGTCGAAGTCAAAGTTTCTTGTTCTGCCTGTTGTGTACGTTATTCCCGCTTCGATGTCGTCACAAATAATCGTTGCGAACTTATATGCTCCAGAGGTATCTATGTGAGATGATAAAAAAAAATACAGTGTGCAGACTGATGTCAAAGTATCTTTACTTGCCTATTGTTCTCGTTATATGTCGTCTGAAGTCGTTCTTTATGGTCAGTGCGATCGTATCTGCTATAACTGTAGGCATGTCAGATGCTAGAATGCAAAGGTACAGTGTAAATGAAGTCGAAGTCGACGTTTCTTGTTCTGCCTGTTGTGTACGTTATACCCGCTTCGATGTCGTCTCATATTATCGATGCAAACTCATATGCTCCAGAGGTATCTATGTGAGATGATAGAATACAGAGATATAGTGTGCAGACTGATGTTGTCAAAGTATCTTCACTTGCCTATTGTCCTCGTTATATGTCCTATATATAGTCAGTGCGATCGAATCTGCTATAACTGTAGGCATGTCAGAAGCTGGAATGCAAAGTCACACTGTAAATATAGTCGAAGTCGGAGGTCCTTGTTCTGCCTGTTGTGTGCGTTATACTCGTTTTGATGTCGTCTCATATGATCATTGCGAACTACCATGCTACAAAGGTATTCATGTGAATTGTTACAATACAGAGATACAGTGTGCAGACGGATGTCGAAGTATCTTCACTTGTCAGTTGTTCTCGTTAAATGTCCCACGAAGTCGTCTTATATGCTCAGTGCGATCGTATCTGCTATAGCTGTAGGCATGTCAGATGCTAGAATGCGGAGTTACAGTGTAAGCATAGTCGGTATCGAAGTTTCTTGATCTGCCTGTTGTGTGCGTTACACCTGCTTCGATGTCGTCTTATATAATAGTTGCGAACTCATATGCTCCAGAGGTATCCATGTGAGATGATAGAATACTGAGATACGGTATGCGGACTGATGTGGTCGAAGTATCTCTACTTGCCCATTGTTCTTGTTGTATGTCCTTCGGAGTCGTACTATATGGTCAGTGCGATCGTATCTGCAATTACTGTAGGCATGTCAGATGCAAGAATGCGAAGTTACAGTGGAAACATAGTCGAAGTCGAAGTTTCTTGCTCTTCCTGTTGTAAGCGTTCTTAAGATTCAGGAAACACTAGACAATTTCTACCTATAAGATGTATAGCCGACTTATTATCAAGATTGATAAATTCGAAGTTTTGGCGAACACGCCAGTTTACCGACTCTAGATTGTTGGAATCGAAGTTTCTGGTGGATATGAAAAAGTATAGTACTCCACTCACATATAATGAGCTGTCATATATTCTCCTTGAATAGGCATTCAAGAAGCTAGGATGCAAAATTACAAAGTAAACATAGTCGAAGTCAAAGTTTCTTGTTCTGCCTGTTATGTACGTCATACCCGCTTCGATGTCGTCCCATATAATCGTTGCGAACTCATATGCTCTAGAGGTATCTATGTGAGATGATAAAATATAGAGATACAGTGTGCAGACTGATGTTGTCAAAGTATCTTCACTTGCCTATTGTTCTCGTTATATGTCCTCTGAATTCGTCCTATATGGTCAGTGCAATCGTATCTGCTATAACTGTAGGCATGTCAGATGCTAGAATGCGAAGTTACAGTGTAAATATAGTCAACGTTTCTCGTTCTGCCTGTTGTGTGCGTTATACTCGTTTTGATGTCGTCTCATTTGATCGATGCGAACTGATATGCTCCAGAGGTATCTATGTAAGATGATAAAATACAGAGATACAGTGTGCATACTGATGTTGTCAAAGAATCCTCACTTGCCTATTGATCTTGTTATATGTCCTTCGGAGTCTTTCTATATGGTCAACGCGATCGAATCGGTTCCAACTGTAGGCATGTCAGATGCTAGAATTCAGAGCCACAGTGTAAACATAGTCGAAGTTTCTTGTTCTCCCTGTTTTATGCATTATTTCCGTTTCGAGGTCGTCTCAAATGATCGTTGCGAACTGATATGCTCCAAAGGTATTCATGTGAGATGATAGAAAACAGAGATACAGTGTGCGGACTGATGTTGTCGATGTATCTTCATTTGCCTATTGTTCTCTTTATAAGTCTTTCAAAGTCGTCTCATATGGTCAGTATGATCGCATCTCCTATAACTGTAGGCATGTCAGATGCTAGAATGCGGAGTTACAGTGTAGACATAGTCGAAGTCGAAGTTTCTTGTTCTGCCTATTGTGTGCGTTATACCCGCTTCGATGTCGTCTTATATAATAGTTGCGAACTCATATGCTCCAGAGGTATCCATGTGAGATAATAGAATACAGAGATACGGTATGCAGACTGATGTGGTCGAAGTATCTTCACTTGCCTATTGTTTTCGTTGTATGTCCTTCGAAGTCGTACTATATGGTCAGTGCGATCGCATCTGCTATAACTGTAGGCATGTCAGTTGCTAGAATGCGAAGTTACAGTGTAGACATAGTCGAAGTCGAAGTTTCTTGTTCTGCCTGTTGTGTGCGTTATACATGTTTTGAAGTCGTCTCATATGTTCGTTGCGAACTACCATGCTACAAAGGTATTCATGTGAAGCGTTACAATACAGAGATTCAGGTTGCAGACGGATGTCGAAGTATTTTCACTTGTCAGTTGTTCTTGTCATATGTCCCACGAAGTCGTCTTATATGGTCAGTGCGATCGTATCTGCTATAGCTGTAGGCATGTCAGATGCTAGAATGCGGAGTTACAGTGTTAGCATAGTCGGGGTCGAAGTTTCTTGTTCTGCCTGTTGTGTGCATTATACCTGCTTCGATGTCGTCTCATATAATAGTTGCGATTTCATAGGCTCAAGAGGTATCCATGTGAGATGATAGAATACTGAGATACGGTATGCGGACTGATGTGGTCGAAGTATCTTCACTTGCCTATTGTTCTCGTTGTATGTCCTTCGGAGTCGTACTAAATAGTCAGTGCGATCGTATCTGCGATTACTGTAAGCATGTCAGATGCGAGAATGCGAAGTTACAGTGGAAACATAGTAAAAGTCGAAGTTTCTTGCTCTTCCTGTTGCAAGCTTTATGTTGATTCAGGAAACACGAGACAATGTCTTCCTATAAGATGTATAACCGACTTATTATCAAGATTGATAAATTCGAAGTTTACCGACTCTGGATTGTTGGAATCGAAGTTTCTGGTGGATATGAAAAAGGACAGTACTCCACTCACATATAATTAGCTGTCATATATACTTCTTGAATAAGCATTCAAGAAGCTAGAATGCAGAATTACGAAGTAAACATAGTCGAAGTCAAAGTTTCTTGTTCTGCCTGTTGTGTACGTTATACCCGCTTCGATATCGTCACAAATAATCGTTGCGAACTTATATGCTCCAGAGGTATCTATGTGAGATGATAAAAAAAAATACAGTGTGCAGACTGATGTCAAAGTATCTTTACTTGCCTATTGTTCTCGTTATATGTCCTCTGAAGTCGTCCTATATGGTCAGTGCGATCGTATCTGCTATA
This sequence comes from Phaedon cochleariae, assembly GCA_918026855.4. Lineage (NCBI taxonomy): Eukaryota > Metazoa > Arthropoda > Insecta > Coleoptera > Chrysomelidae > Phaedon > Phaedon cochleariae. Next base: position 15,277,746 of record OU896719.1, on the reverse strand, counting down.
ACTGTAGGCATGTGAGATGCTAGAATGCAAAGGTACAGTGTAAATGAAGTCGAAGTCGACGTTTCTTGTTCTGCCTGTTGTGTGCGTTATACCCAATTTGATGTCGTCTCATATGATCGATGCGAACTGATATGCTCCAGAGGTATCTATGTAAGATGATGAAATACAGAGATACAATGTGCATACTGATGTTGTCAAAGTATCCTCACTTGCCTATTGATCTTGTGATATGTCCTTCGGAGTCTTTCTTTATGGTCAATGCGATCGTATCGGTTTCAACTGTAGGCAAGTCAGATGCTAGAATTCAGAGCCACAGTGTAAACATAGTCGAAGTTTCTTGTTCTCCCTGTTTTTTGCATTATTTCTTTTTCGAGGTCGTCCCAAATGATCGTTGCGAACTGATATGCTCCAAAGGTATCCATGTGAGATGATAGAAAACAGAGAAACAGTGTGCGGACTGATGTTGTCGAAGTATCTTCATTTGCCTATTGTTCTCTTTATAAGTCTTTCAAAGTCGTCTCATATGTCAGTACGATCGAATCTCCTATAACTGTAGGCATGTCAGATGCTAGAATGCGGAGTTACGGTGTAGACATAGTCGAAGTCGAAGTTTCTTGTTCTTCCTATTGTGTGCGTTATACCCGCTTCGATGTCGTCTTATATAATAGTTGTGAACTCATATGCTTCGGAGGTATCCATGTGATATGATATAATACAGAGATACAGTTTGCGGAATGATGATGTCGAAGTATCTTTATTTGCCTATTGTTCTCGTTATAAGTCCTTCAAAACCGTCTCATATGGTCAGTGCGATCGCATCCGCTATAACTGTAGGCATGTCAGATGCTAGAATGCGAAGTTACAGTGTAGACATAGTCGAAGTCGAAGTTTCTTGTTCTGCCTATTGTGTGCGTTATACCCGCTTCGATTTCGTCTTATATAATAGTTGCGAACTCATATGCTCCAGAGGTATCCATGTGAGATAAAAGAATACAGAGATACGGTATGCGGACTGATGTGGTCGAAGTATCTCCACTTGCCTATTGTTCTCGTTGTATGTCCTTCGAAGTCGTACTATATGGTCAGTGCGATCGCATCTGCTATAACTGTAGGCATGTCAGATGCTAGAATGCGAAGTTACAGTGTAGACATAGTCGAAGTCGAAGTTTCTTGTTCTGCCTGTTGTGTGCGTTATACATGTTTTGAAGTCGTCTCATATGTTCGTTGCGAACTACTATGCTACAAAGGTATTCATGTGAAATGTTACAATACAGAGATTCAGGTTGCAGACGGATGTCGAAGTATCTTCACTTGTCAGTTGTTCTTGTCATATGTCCCACGAAGTCGTCTTATATGGTCAGTGCGATCGTATCTGCTATAGCTGTAGGCATGTCAGATGCTAGAATTCAGAGCCACAGTGTAAACATAGTCGAAGTTTCTTGTTCTCCCTGTTTTATGCGTTATTTCCGTTTCGATGTCGTCTCAAATGATCGTTGCGAACTGATATGCTCGAAAGGTATCCATGTGAGATGATAGAATACAGAGATACAGTGTGCGGACTGATGTTGTCGAAGTATCTTTATTTGCCTATTTTTCTCGTTATAAATCCTTCAAAGTCGTCTCATATGGTCAGTGCGATCGCATCTGCTATAACTGTAGGCATGTCAGATGCTAATATGCGAAGTTAAAGTGTAGACATAGTCGAAGTCGAAGTTTCTTGTTCTGCCTATTGTGTGCGTTATACCAGCTTCGATGTTGTCTTATATAATAGTTGCGAACTCATATGCTCCAAAGGTATCCATGTAAGATGATATATTACAGAGATACAGTGTGCGGAATGATGTTGTCGAAGTATCTTTATTTGCCTATTGTTCTCGTTATAAGTCTTTCAAAGTCGTCTCATATGGTCAGTGCTATTGCATCTGCTATTAATGTAGGCAGGTCAGATGCTAGAATGCGAAGTTACAGTGTAGACATAGTCGAAGTCAAAGTTTCTTGTTCTGCCTGTTGTGTGCGTTATACCCGATTTGATGTCGTCTCATATGATCGTCACGAACTACCATGCTACAAAGGTATTCATGTGAAATGTTACAATACAGAGATACAGTGTGCAGACGGATGTCGAAGTATCTTCACTTGTCAGTTGTTCCCGTTATATGTCCCACGAAGTTGTCTCATATGGTCAGTGCTATCGTATCTGCCATAGATGTAGGCATGTCAGATGCTAGAATGCGGAGTCACAGTGTTAGCATAGTCGGGGTCGAAGTTTCTTGTTCTGCCTGATGTGTGCGTTAAACCTGCTTCGATGTCGTCTTATATAATAGTTGCCAACTCATATGCTCCAGAGGTATCCATGTGAGATGATAGAATACAGAGATACGGTATGCGGACTGATGTGGTCGAAGCATCTTCACTTGCCTATTGTTCTCGTTGTATTTCCTTCGAAGTCGTACTATATGGTCAGTGCGATCGCATCTGCTATAACTGTAGGCATATCAGATGCGAGAATGCGAAGTTACAGTGGAAACATAGTCGAAGTCGAAGTTTCTTGCTCTCTCTGTTGTAAGCGTTATTTAGATTGAGGAAACCCTAGACAATGTCTACCTATAAGATGTATAACCGACTCATTATCAAGATTGATAAATTCGAAGTTTTGGCGAACACGCCGGTTTACCGACTCTTGATTGTTGGAATCGAAGTTTCTGGTGGATATGAAAAAGTATAGTACTCCACTCACATATAATGAGCTGTCATATATTCTTCTTGAATAGGCATTCAAGAAGCTAGAATGCAAAATTACAAAGTAAACATAGTCGAAGTCAAAGTTTCTTGTTCTGCCTGTTATGTACGTCATACCCGCTTCGATGTCGTCCCATATAATCGTTGCGAACTCATATGCTCTAGAGGTATCTATGTGAGATGATAAAATATAGAGATACAGTGTGCAGACTGATGTTGTCAAAGTATCTTCACTTGCCTATTGTTCTCGTTATACCGGGTGGCTACGGAAGTATTGCCTACGGAATATCTCAGTTATTGTATAAAGTAGGTTTGTGAAATTTGGAGCGTCGATATAATGACATGAGAGCTATAATTTGAGCATATTGACATGTCGAAGTTAACTTCCGGTCTGACCGGAAGTAACATCAACTTTCTTATTTTAAATAGAAACCCTATTTTTTCTTTCTTCTCGCTTTATTCAGCATTCAATCCCCTTTCTAATGACATATCACAAGTTGGTATCTAACCAGAAACTAGATCAAAAAAAAATTATTATTGAAATTCACCGAGTAGGCCGTGGAAGCAAAATGAAAGCCAAAAATGACTTTCTATTACGTCATCAGAAAGGAATGGTTATGCAGAATAGTACAGGCAAGAAAAAGTTGTATGTTCCTATGTAAGTTATGGACCTACAGAGTATTGTTTTTCCTCAATTTTTCCAATAATTTTTTTGGCGACTTTTCATAACGCCGACGAATGAAAATAAAATATCACAGTAGTAGCAATTGTTATAAAGTGACGTATGGTTTCCATAGCCAACTTTTCAATTTTTGGCTTTCATTTCGCTTCCACGGCCTACTCGGTGAATTTCAATAATAATTTTTTTCTGAACTAGTTTCTGATTAGATACCAACTTGTGATATGTCATTAGAAAGGGCATTGAATGCTGAATAAAGCGAGAAAAAAATAGCTTTCCATTTGAAATAAGAAAGTTGATGTTACTTCTGGTCAGACCGGAAGTTAACTTCGACATGTCAATATGCTCAAATTCTAGCTCTTATGTCATCATATCGACGCTCCAAATTTCACAAACGTACTTTATACAATTACTGAGATATTCCGTAGGCAATACTTCCGTAGCCACCCGGTATGTCCTCTGAATTCGTCCTATATGGTCAGTGCGATCGTATCTGCTATAACTGTAGGCATGTCAAATGCTAGAATGCGAAGTTACAGTGTAAATATAGTCAAAGTTTCTCGTTCTGCCTGTTGTGTGCGTTATACTCGTTTTGATGTCGTCTCATATGATCGATGCGAACTGATATGCTCCAGAGGTATCTATGTAAGATGATAAAATACAGAGATACAGTGTGCATACTGATGTTGTCAAAGTATCCTCACTTGCCTATTGATCTTGTGATATGTCCTTCGGAGTCTTTCTTTATGGTCAATGCGATCGCATCGGTTTCAACTGTAGGCAAGTCAGATGCTAGAATTCAGAGCCACAGTGTAAACATAGTCGAAGTTTCTTGTTCTCCCTGTTTTATGCATTATTTCCGTTTCGAGGTCGTCTCAAATGATATTTGCGAACTGATATGCTCCAAAGGTATCCATGTGAGATAATAAAAAACAGAGATACAGTGTGTGGACTGATGTTGTCGAAGTATCTTCATTTGCCTATTGTTCCCGTTATAAGTCTTTCAAAGTCGTCTCATATGGTCAGTACGATCGCATCTCCTATAACTGTAGGCATGTCAGATGCTAGAATGCGGAGTTACAGTGTAGACATAGTCGAAGTCGAAGTTTCTTGTTCTGCCTATTGTGTGCGTTATACCCGCTTCGATATCGTCTTATATAATAGTTGTGAACTCATATGCTTCGAAGGTATCCATGTGAGATGATATAATACAGAGATACAGTTTGCCGAATGATGATGTCGAAGTATCTTTATTTGCCTATTGTTCTCGTAATAAGTCCTTTAAAGTCGTCTCATATGGTCAGTGCGATCGCATTCGCTATAACTGTAGGCATGTCAGATGCTAGAATGCCAAGTTACAGTGTAGACATAGTCGAAGTCGAAGTTTCTTGTTCTGCCTATTGTGTGCGTTATACCCGCTTCGATGTCGTCTTATATAATAGTTGCGAACTCATATGCTCCAGAGGTATCCATGTGAGATAATAGAATACAGAGATACGGTATGCGGACTGATGTGGTCGAAGTATCTTCACTTGCCTATTGTTCTCGTTGTATGTTTTTCGTAGTCGTACTATATGGTCAGTGCGATCGCATCTGCTATAACTGTAGGCATGTTAGATGCTAGAATGCGAAGTTACAGTGTAGACATAGTCGAAGTCGAAATTTCTTGTTCTGCCTATTGTGTACGTTATACCCGCTTCGATGTCGTCTCATATTATCGTTGCGAACTCATATGCTCCAGAGGTATCTATGTGAGATGATAGAATACAGAGATACAGTGTGCAGACTGATGTTGTCAAAGTATCTTCAGTTGCCTATTGTTCTCGTTATATGTCCTATATATGGTCAGTGCGATCGAATCTTCTATAACTGTAGGCATGTCAGAAGCTGGAATGCAAAGTCACACTGTAAATATAGTCGAAGTCGGAGTTCCTATTTCTGCCTGTTGTGTGCGTTATACTCGTTTTGATGTCGTCTCATATGATCATTGTGAACTACCATGCTACAAAGGTATTCATGTGAATTGTTACAATACAGAGATACAGTGTGCAGACGGATGTCGAAGTATCTTCACTTGTCAGTTGTTCTCGTTAAATGTCCCACGAAGTCGTCTTATATGGTCAGTGCGATCGTATCTGCTATAGCTGTAGGCATGTCAGATGCTAGAATGCGGAGTTACAGTGTTAGCATAGTCGGGATCGAAGTTCCTTGATCTGCCTGTTGTGTGCGTTACACCTGCTCCGATGTCGTCTTATATAATAGTTGCGAACTCATATGCTCCAGAGGTATCCATGTGAGATGATAGAATACTGAGATACGGTATGCGGACTGATGTGGTCGAAGTATCTCCACTTGCCTATTGTTCTTGTTGTATGTCCTTCGGAGTCGTACTATATGGTCAGTGCGATCGTATCTGCAATTACTGTAGGCATGTCAGATGCAAGAATGCGAAGTTACAGTGGAAACATAGTCGAAGTCGAAGTTTCTTGCTCTCCCTGTTATAAGCGTTCTTTAGATTCAGGAAACACTAGACAATGTCTACCTATAAGATGTATAACCGACTTATTATCAAGATTGATGAATTTGAAGTTTTGGCGAACACGCCGGTTTACCGACTCTTGATTGTTGGAATCGAAGTTTCTGGTGGATATGAAAAAGTATAGTACACCACTCACATATAATGAGCTGTCATATATTCTTCTTGAATAGGCATTCAAGAAGCTAGAATCAAAATTACAAAGTAAACATAGTCGAAGTCAAAGTTTCTTGTTCTGCCTGTTATGTACGTCATACCCGCTTCGATGTCGTCCCATATAATCGTTGCGAACTCATATGCTCTAGAGGTATCTATGTGAGATGATAAAATATAGAGATACAGTGTGCAGACTGATGTTGACAAAGTATCTTCACTTGCCTATTGTCCTCGTTATATGTCCTCTGAATTCGTCCTATATGGTCAGTGCGATCGTATCTGCTATAACTGTAGGCATGTCAGATGCTAGAATGCGAAGTTACAGTGTAAATAAAGTCAAAGTTTCTCGTTATGCCTGTTGTGGGCGTTATACTCGTTTTGATGTCGTCTCATATGATCGATGCGAACTGATATGCTCCAGAGGTATCTATGTAAGATGATAAAATACAGAGATACAGTGTGCATACTGATGTTGTCAAAGTATCCTCACTTGCCTATTGATCTTGTGATATGTCCTTCGGAGTCTTTCTTTATGGTCAATGCGATCGTATCGGTTTCAACTGTAGGCAAGTCAGATGCTAGAATTCAGAGCCACAGTGTAAACAAAGTCGAAGTTTCTTGTTCTTCCTGTTTTATGCATTATTTCCGTTTCGAGGTCGTCTCAAATGATCGTTGCGAACTAATATGCTCCAAAGGTATCCATGTGAGATGATAGAAAACAGAGATACAATGTGCGGACTGATGTCGAATTATCTTCATATGCCTATTGTTCTCGTTATAAGTCTTTCAAAGTCGTCTCATATGGTCAGTACGATCGCATCTCTAATAACTGTAGGCATGTCAGATGCTAGAATGCGGAGTTACAGTGTAGACATAGTCGAAGTCGAAGTTTCTTGTTTTGCCTATTGTGTGCGTTATACCCGCTTCGATGTCGTCTTATATAAAAGTTGTGAACTCATATGCTTCAAAGGTATCCATGTGAGATGATATAATACAGAAATACAGTTTGCGGAATGATGATGTCGAAGTATCTTTATTTGTCTATTGTTCTCGTTATAAGTCCTTCAAAGTCGTCTCAAATGGTCAGTGCGATCGCATCCGCTATAACTGTAGGCATGTCAGATGCTAGAATGCGAAGTTACAGTGTAGACATAGTCGAAGTCGAAGTTTCTTGTTCTGCCTATTGTGTGCGTTATACCCGCTTCGATGTCGTCTTATATAATAGTTGCGAACTCATATGCTCCAGAGGTATCCATGTGAGATGATAGAATACAGAGATACGGTATGCGGACTGATGTGGTCGAAGTATCTTCACTTGCCTATTGTTCTCGTTGTATGTCCTTCGAAGTCGTACTATATGGTCAGTGCGATCGCATCTGCTATAACTGTAGGCATGTCAGATGCTAGAATGCGAAGTTTCAGTGTAGACATAGTCGAAGTCGAAGTTTCTTGTTCTGCCTGTTGTGTGCGTTATACATGTTTTGAAGTCGTCTCATTTGTTCGTTGCGAACTACCATGCTAAAAAGGTATTCATGTGGAATGTTACAATACAGAGATTCAGGTTGCAGACGGATGTCGAAGTATCTTCACTTGTCAGTTGTTCTTGTCATATGTCCCACGAAGTCGTCTTATATGGTCAGTGCGATCGTATCTGCTATAGCTGTAGGCATGTCAGATGCTAGAATGCGGAGTCACAGTGTTAGCATAGTCGGGGTCGAAGTTTCTCGTTCTGCCTGATGTGTGCGTTGAACCTACTTCGATGTCGTCTTATATAATAGTTAGGAACTCATATGCTCCAGAGGTATCCATGTGAGATGATAGAATACTGAGATACGGTATGCGGACTGATGTGGTCGAAGTATCTTCACTTGCCTATTGTTCTCGTTGTATGTCCTTCGGAGTCGTACTAAATAGTCAGTGCGATCGTATCTGCAATTACTGTAGGCATGTCAGATGCGAGAATGCGAAGTTACAGTGGAAACATAGTCGAAGTCGAAGTTTCTTGCTCTTCCTGTTGCAAGCGTTATGTTGATTTAGGAAACACTAGACAATGTCTACCTATAAGATGTATAACCGACTTATTATCAAGATTGATAAATTCGAAGTTTTGGCGAACACGCCGGTTTACCGACTCTTGATTGTTGGAATCGAAGTTTCTGGTGAATATGAAAAAGAACAGTACTCCACTCACATATAATGAGCTGTCATATGTACTTCTTGAATATGCATTCAAGAAGCTAGAATGCAGAGTTACGAAGTAAACATAGTCGAAGTCAAAGTTTCTTGTTCTGCCTGTTGTGTATGTTATACCCGCTTCGATGTCGTCACAAATAATCGTTGCGAACTTATATGCTCCAGAGGTATCTATGTGAGATGATGAAAAAAAATACAGTGTGCAGACTGATGTCAAAGTATCTTCACTTGCCTATTGTTCTCGTTATATGTCCTCTGAAGTCGTCCTATATGGTCAGTGCGATCGTGTCGGTTTCAACTGTTGGCATGTCAGATGCTAGAATTCAGAGCCACAGAGTAAACATAGTCGAAGTTTCTTGTTCTCCCTGTTTTATGCGTTATTTCCGTTTCGATGTCGTCTCAAATGATCGTTGCGAACTGATATGCTCCAAAGGTATCTATGTGAGATGATAGAATACAGAGATACAGTGTCGTCGTCATAAGTCCTTCAAATTCGTCTCATATGGTCAGTGCGATCGCATCTGCTATAACTGTAGGCATGTCAGATGCTAATATGCGAAGTTAAAGTGTAGACATAGTCGAAGTCGAAGTTTCTTGTTCTGCCTATTGTGTGCGTTATACCCGCTTCGATGTCGTCTTATATAATAGTTGTGAACTCATATGCTTCGGAGGTATCCATGTGAGATGATATAATACAGAGATACAGTTTGCGGAATGATGATGTCGAAGTATCTTTATTTGCCTATTGTTCTCGTTATGAGTCCTTCAAAGTCGTCTCATATGGTCAGTGCGATCGCATCCGCTATAACTGTAGGCATGTCAGATGCTAGAATGCGAAGTTACAGTGTAGACATAGTCGATGTCGAAGTTTCTTGTTCTACCTATTGTGTGCGTTAAACCCGCTTCGATGTCGTCTTATATAATAGTTGCGAACTCATATGTTCCAGAGGTATCCATGTGAGATGATAGAATACAGAGATACGGTATGCGGACTGATGTGGTCGAAGTATCATCACTTGCCTTTTGTTCTCGTTGTATGTCCTTCGAAGTCGTACTATATGGTCAGTGCGATCGCATCTGCTATAACTGTAGGCATGTCAGATGCTAGAATGCGAAGTTACAGTGTAGACATAGTCGAAGTCGAAGTTTCTTGTTCTGCCTGTTGTGTGCGTTATACATGTTTTGAAGTCGTCTCATATGTTTGTTGCGAACTACCATGCTACAAAGGTATTCATGTGAAATGTTACAATACAGAGATTCAGGTTGCAGACGGATGTCGAAGTATCTTCACTTGTCAGTTGTTCTTGTCATATGTCCCACGAAGTCGTCTTATATGGTCAGTGCGATCGTATTTGCTATAGCTGTAGGCATGTCAGTTGCTAGAATGCGGAGTTACAGTGTTAGCATAGTCGGGGTCGAAGTTTCTTGTTCTGCCTGTTGTGTGCATTATACCTGCTTCGATGTCGTCTCATATGATAGTTGCGATTTCATATGCTCCAGAGGTATCCATGTGAGATGATAGAATACTGAGATACGGTATGCGGACTGATGTGGTCGAAGTATCTTCACTTGCCTATTGTTCTCGTTGTATGTCCTTCGGAGTCGTACAAAATAGTCAGTGCAATCGTATCTGCAATTACTGTAGGCATGTCAGATGCGAGAATGCGAAGTTACAGTGGAAACATAGTCGAAGTCGAAGTTTCTTGCTCTTCCTATTGCAAGCGTTATGTTGATTCAGGAAACACTAGACAATGTCTACCTATAAGATGTATAACCGACTTATTATCAAGATTGATAAATTCGAAGTTTTGGCGAACACGCCGGTTTACCGACTCTTGATTGTTGGAATCGAAGTTTCTGATGGATATGAAAAAGGACAGTACTCCACTCACATATAATGAGCTGTCATACATACTTCTTGAATAAGCATTCAAGAAGCTAGAATGCAGAGTTACGAAGTAAACATAGTCGAAGTCAAAGTTTCTTGTTCTGCCTGTTGTGTACGTTATTCCCGCTTCGATGTCGTCACAAATAATCGTTGCGAACTTATATGCTCCAGAGGTATCTATGTGAGATGATAAAAAAAAATACAGTGTGCAGACTGATGTCAAAGTATCTTTACTTGCCTATTGTTCTCGTTATATGTCGTCTGAAGTCGTTCTTTATGGTCAGTGCGATCGTATCTGCTATAACTGTAGGCATGTCAGATGCTAGAATGCAAAGGTACAGTGTAAATGAAGTCGAAGTCGACGTTTCTTGTTCTGCCTGTTGTGTACGTTATACCCGCTTCGATGTCGTCTCATATTATCGATGCAAACTCATATGCTCCAGAGGTATCTATGTGAGATGATAGAATACAGAGATATAGTGTGCAGACTGATGTTGTCAAAGTATCTTCACTTGCCTATTGTCCTCGTTATATGTCCTATATATAGTCAGTGCGATCGAATCTGCTATAACTGTAGGCATGTCAGAAGCTGGAATGCAAAGTCACACTGTAAATATAGTCGAAGTCGGAGGTCCTTGTTCTGCCTGTTGTGTGCGTTATACTCGTTTTGATGTCGTCTCATATGATCATTGCGAACTACCATGCTACAAAGGTATTCATGTGAATTGTTACAATACAGAGATACAGTGTGCAGACGGATGTCGAAGTATCTTCACTTGTCAGTTGTTCTCGTTAAATGTCCCACGAAGTCGTCTTATATGCTCAGTGCGATCGTATCTGCTATAGCTGTAGGCATGTCAGATGCTAGAATGCGGAGTTACAGTGTAAGCATAGTCGGTATCGAAGTTTCTTGATCTGCCTGTTGTGTGCGTTACACCTGCTTCGATGTCGTCTTATATAATAGTTGCGAACTCATATGCTCCAGAGGTATCCATGTGAGATGATAGAATACTGAGATACGGTATGCGGACTGATCTGGTCGAAGTATCTCTACTTGCCCATTGTTCTTGTTGTATGTCCTTCGGAGTCGTACTATATGGTCAGTGCGATCGTATCTGCAATTACTGTAGGCATGTCAGATGCAAGAATGCGAAGTTACAGTGGAAACATAGTCGAAGTCGAAGTTTCTTGCTCTTCCTGTTGTAAGCGTTCTTAAGATTCAGGAAACACTAGACAATTTCTACCTATAAGATGTATAGCCGACTTATTATCAAGATTGATAAATTCGAAGTTTTGGCGAACACGCCAGTTTACCGACTCTAGATTGTTGGAATCGAAGTTTCTGGTGGATATGAAAAAGTATAGTACTCCACTCACATATAATGAGCTGTCATATATTCTTCTTGAATAGGCATTCAAGAAGCTAGAATGCAAAATTACAAAGTAAACATAGTCGAAGTCAAAGTTTCTTGTTCTGCCTGTTATGTACGTCATACCCGCTTCGATGTCGTCCCATATAATCGTTGCGAACTCATATGCTCTAGAGGTATCTATGTGAGATGATAAAATATAGAGATACAGTGTGCAGACTGATGTTGTCAAAGTATCTTCACTTGCCTATTGTTCTCGTTATATGTCCTCTGAATTCGTCCTATATGGTCAGTGCGATCGTATCTGCTATAACTGTAGGCATGTCAGATGCTAGAATGCGAAGTTACAGTGTAAATATAGTCAAAGTTTCTCGTTCTGCCTGTTGTGTGCGTTATACTCGTTTTGATGTCGTCTCATATGATCGATGCGAACTGTTATGCTCCAGAGGTATCTATGTAAGATGATAAAATACAGAGATACAGTGTGCATACTGATGTTGTCAAAGTATCCTCACTTGCCTATTGATCTTGTTATATGTCCTTCGGAGTCTTTCTATATGGTCAACGCGATCGAATCGGTTCCAACTGTAGGCATGTCAGATGCTAGAATTCAGAGCCACAGTGTAAACATAGTCGAAGTTTCTTGTTCTCCCTGTTTTATGCATTATTTCCGTTTCGAGGTCGTCTCAAATGATCGTTGCGAACTGATATGCTCTAAAGGTATCCATGTGAGATTATAGAAAACAGAGATATAGTGTGCGGACTGATGTTGTCGAAGTATCTTCATTTGCCTATTGTTCTCGTTATAAGTCTTTCAAAGTCGTCTCATATGGTCAGTACGATCGCATCTCCAATAACTGTAGGCATGTCAGATGCTAGAATGCGGAGTTACAGTGTAGACATAGTCGAAGTCGAAGTTTCTTGTTCTGCCTATTGTGTGCGTTATACCCGCTTCGATGTCGTCTCATATAATAGTTGCGAACTCATAGGCTCCAAAAGTATCCATGTGGGATGATATATCACAGAGATACAGTGTGCGGAATGATGTTGTCGAAGTATCTTTATTTGCCTATTGTTCTCGTTATTAGTCTTTCAAAGTCGTCTCATATGGTCAGTGCTATTGCATCTGCTATAAATGTAGGCATGTCAGATGCTAGAACGCGAAGTTACAGTGTAGACATAGTCGAAGTCAAAGTTTCTTGTTCTGCCTGTTGTGTACGTTATACCCGATTCGATGTCGTCTCATATGATCGTTACGAACTACCATGCTACAAAGGTATTCATGTGAAATGTTACAATACAGAGATACAATGTGCAGACGGATGTCGAAGTATCTTCACTTGTCAGTTGTTCCCGTTTTATGTCCCACGAAGTCGTCTGATATGGTCAGTGCTATCGTATCTGCCATAGCTGTAGGCATGTCAGATGCTAGAATGCGGAGTCACAGTGTTAGCATAGTCGGGGTCGAAGTTTCTTGTTCTGCCTGATGTGTGCGTTGAACCTACTTCGATGTCGTCTTATATAATAGTTAGGAACTCATATGCTCCAGAGGTATCCATGTGAGATGATAGAATACAGAGATACGGTATGCGGACTGATGTGGTCGAAGCATCTTCACTTGCCTATTGTTCTCGTTGTATGTCCTTCGAAGTCCTACTATATGGTCAGTGCGATCGCATCTGCTATAACTGTAGGCATATCAGATGCAAGAATGCGAAGTTACAGTGGAAACATAGTCGGAGTCGAAGTTTCTTGCTCTCTCTGTTGTAAGCGTTATTTTGATTCAGGAAACACTAGACAATGTCTACCTATAAGATGTATAACCGACTTATTATCAAGATTGATAAATTCTCCCTGTAGTAAGCGTTATTTTGATCCAGGAAGCAGTAGACAATGTCTACCTATAAGATGTATAACCGACTTATCATCGAGATTGATAAATTCGAAGTTCTGGCGAACACGCCAGTTTACCGACTCTTGATTGTTAGAATCGAAGTTTCTGGTGGATATGAAAAAGAATAGTACTATACTCACATATTATGAGCTGTCATATATTCTTCTTGAATGGGCATTCAAGAAGCTAGAATGCGAAGTTTCGAAGTAAACATAGTCGAAGTCGAAGTTTCTTGTTCTGCCTGTTGTGTACGTTATACCCGCTTCGATGTCGTCTCATATTATCGATGCGAACTCATATGCTCCAGAGGTATCTATGTGAGATGATAGAATACAGAGATACAGTGTGCAGACTGATGTTGTCAAAGTATCTTCACTTGCCTATTGTCCTCGTTATATGTCCTATATATGGTCAGTGCGATCGAATCTGCTATAACTGTAGGCATGTCAGAAGCTGGAATGCAAAGTCACACTGTAAATATAGTCGAAGTCGGAGTTCCTTGTTCTGCCTGTTGTGTGCGTTATACTCGTTTTGATGTCGTCTCATATGATCATTGCGAACTACCATGCTACAAAGGTATTCATGTGAATTGTTACAATACAGAGATACAGTGTGCAGACGGATGTCGAAGTATCTTCACTTGTCAGTTGTTCTCGTTAAATGTCCCACGAAGTCGTCTTATATGCTCAGTGCGATCGTATCTGCTATAGCTGTAGGCATGTCAGATGCTAGAATGCGGAGTTACAGTGTAAGCATAGTCGGTATCGAAGTTTCTTGATCTGCCTGTTGTGTGCGTTACACCTGCTTCGATGACGTCTTATATAATAGTTGCGAACTCATATGCTATAGAGGTATCCATGTGAGATGATAGAATACTGAGATACGGTATGCGGACTGATGTGGTCGAAGTATCTCTACTTGCCTATTGTTCTTGTTGTATGTCCTTCGGAGTCGTACTATATGGTCAGTGCGATCGTATCTGCAATTACTGTAGGCATGTCAGATGCAAGAATGCGAAGTTACAGTGGAAACATAGTCGAAGTCGAAGTTTCTTGGTCTTCCTGTTGTAAGCGTTCTTAAGATTCAGGAAACACTAGACAATTTCTACCTATAAGATGTATAGCCGACTTATTATCAAGATTGATAAATTCGAAGTTTTGGCGAACACGCCAGTTTACCGACTCTTGATTGTTGGAATCGAAGTTTCTGGTGGATATGAAAAAGTATAGTACTCCACTCACATATAATGAGCTGTCATATATTCTCCTTGAATAGGCATTCAAGAAGCTAGAATGCAAAATTACAAAGTAAACATAGTCGAAGTCAAAGTTTCTTGTTCTGCCTGTTATGTACGTCATACCCGCTTCGATGTCGTCCCATATAATCGTTGCGAACTCATATGCTCTAGAGGTATCTATGTGAGATGATAAAATATAGAGATACAGTGTGCAGACTGATGTTGTCAAAGTATCTTCACTTGCCTATTGTTCTCGTTATATGTCCTCTGAATTTGTCCTATATGGTCAGTGCGATCGTATCTGCTATAACTGTAGGCATGTCAGATGCTAGAATGCGAAGTTACAGTGTAAATATAGTCAAAGTTTCTCGTTCTGCCTGTTGTGTGCGTTATACTCGTTTTGATGTCGTCTCATATGATCGATGCGAACTGATATGCTCCAGAGGTATCTATGTAAGATGATAAAATACAGAGATACAGTGTGCATACTGATGTTGTAAAGTATCCTCACTTGCCTATTGATCTTGTTATATGTCCTTCGGAGTCTTTTTATATGATCAACGCGATCGAATCGGTTCCAACTGTAGGCATGTCAGATGCTAGAATTCAGAGCCACAGTGTAAACATAGTCGAAGTTTCTTGTTCTCCCTGTTTTATGCATTATTTCCGTTTCGAGGTCGTCTCAAATGATCGTTGCGAACTGATATGCTCTAAAGGTATCCATGTGAGATTATAGAAAACAGAGATATAGTGTGCGGACTGATGTTGTCGAAGTATCTTCATTTGCCTATTGTTCTCGTTATAAGTCTTTCAAAGTCGTCTCATATGGTCAGTACGATCGCATCTCCAATAACTGTAGGCATGTCAGATGCTAGAATGCGGAGTTACAGTGTAGACATAGTCGAAGTCGAAGTTTCTTGTTCTGCCTATTGTGTGCGTTATACCCGCTTCGATGTCGTCTTATATAATAGTTGTGAACTCATATACTTCGGAGGTATCCATGTGAGATGATATAATACAGAGATACAGTTTGCGGAATGATGATGTCGAAGTATCTTTATTTGCCTATTGTTCTCGTTATAAGTCCTTCAAAGTCGTCTCATATGGTCAGTGCGATCGCATCCGCTATAACTGTAGGCATGTCAGATGCTAGAATGCGAAGTTACAGTGTAGACATAGTCGATGTCGAAGTTTCTTGTTCTACCTATTGTGTGCGTTATACCCGCTTCGATGTCGTCTTATATAATAGTTGCGAACTCATATGTTCCAGAGGTATCCATGTGAGATAATAGAATACAGAGATACGGTATGCGGACTGATGTGGTCGAAGTATCTTCACTTGCCTTTTGTTCTCGTTGTATGTCCTTCGAAGTCGTACTATATGGTCAGTGCGATCGCATCTGCTATAACTGTAGGCATGTCAGATGCTAGAATGCGAAGTTACAGTGTAGACATAGTCGAAGTCGAAGTTTCTTGTTCTGCCTGTTGTGTGCGTTATACATGTTTTGAAGTCGTCTCATATGTTCGTTGCGAACTACCATGCTACAAAGGTATTCATGTGAAATGTTACAATACAGAGATTCAGGTTGCAGACGGATGTCGAAGTATCTTCACTTGTCAGTTGTTCTTGTCATATGTCCCACGAAGTCGTCTTATATGGTCAGTGCGATCGTATCTGCTATAGCTGTAGGCATGTCAGTTGCTAGAATGCGGAGTTACAGTGTTAGCATAGTCGGGGTCGAAGTTTCTTGTTCTGCCTGTTGTGTGCATTATACCTGCTTCGATGTCGTCTCATATGATAGTTGCGATTTCATATGCTCCAGAGGTATCCATGTGAGATGATAGAATACTGAGATACGGTATGCGGACTGATGTGGTCGAAGTATCTTCACTTGCCTATTGTTCTCGTTGTATGTCCTTCGGAGTCGTACTAAATAGTCAGTGCAATCGTATCTGCAATTACTGTAGGCATGTCAGATGCGAGAATGCGAAGTTACAGTGGAAACATAGTCGAAGTCGAAGTTTCTTGCTCTTCCTGTTGCAAGCGTTATGTTGATTCAGGAAACAATAGACAATGTCTACCTATAAGATGTATAACCGACTTATTATCAAGATTGATAAATTCGAAGTTTTGGCGAACACGCCGGTTTACCGACTCTTGATTGTTGGAATCGAAGTTTCTGATGGATATGAAAAAGGACAGTACTTCACTCACATATAATGAGCTGTCATACATACTTCTTGAATAAGCATTCAAGAAGTTAGAATGCAGAGTTACGAAGTAAACATAGTCGAAGTCAAAGTTTCTTGTTCTGCCTGTTGTGTACGTTATACCCGCTTCGATGTCGTCACAAATAATCGTTGCGAACTTATATGCTCCAGAGGTATCTATGTGAGATGATAAAAAAAAATACAGTGTGCAGACTGATGTCAAAGTATCTTTACTTGCCTATTGTTCTCGTTATATGTCGTCTGAAGTCGTTCTATATGGTCAGTGCGATCGTATCTGTTATAACTGTAGGCATGTCAGATGCTAGAATGCAAAGGTACAGTGTAAATGAAGTCGAAGTCGACGTTTCTTGTTCTGCCTGTTGTGTGCGATATACCCAATTTGATGTCGTCTCATATGATCGATGCGAACTGATATGCTCCAGAGGTATCTATGTAAGATGATAAAATACAGAGATACAGTGTGCAGACTGATGATGTCAAAGTATCGCCACTTGCCTATTGATCTTGTTATATGTCCTTCGGAGTCTTTCCATATGGTCAATGCGATCGTATCGGTTTCAACTGTTGGCATGTCAGATGCTAGAATTCAGAGCCACAGTGTAAACATAGTCAAAGTTTCTTGTTTTCCCTGTTTTATGCGTTATTTCCGTTTCGAGGTCGTCTCAAATGATCGTTGCGAACTGATATGCTCCAAAGGTATCCATGTGAGATGATAGAATACAGAGATACAGTGTGCGGACTGATGTTGTCGAAGTATCTTTATTTGCCTTTTTTTCTCGTTATAAGTCCTTCAAATTCGTCTCATATGGTCAGTGCGATCGCATCTGCTATAACTGTAGGCATGTCAGATGCTAATATGCGAAGTTAAAGTGTAGACATAGTCGAAGTCGAAGTTTCTTGTTCTGCCTATTGTGTGCGTTATACCCGCTTCGATGTCGTCTTATATAATAGTTGCGAACTCATAGGCTCCAAAAGTATCCATGTGGGATGATATATCACAGAGATACAGTGTGCGGAATGATGTTGTCGAAGTATCTTTATTTGCCTATTGTTCTCGTTATTAGTCTTTCAAAGTCGTCTCATATGGTCAGTGCTATTGCATCTGCTATAAATGTAGGCATGTCAGATGCTAGAATGCGAAGTTACAGTGTAGACATAGTCGAAGTCAAAGTTTCTTGTTCTGCCTGTTGTGTACGTTATACCCGATTTGATGTCGTCTCATATGATCGTTACGAACTACCATGCTACAAAGGTATTCATGTGAAATGTTACAATACAGAGATACAATGTGCAGACGGATGTCGAAGTATCTTCACTTGTCAGTTGTTCCCGTTTTATGTCCCACGAAGTCGTCTCATATGGTCAGTGCTATCGTATCTGCCATAGCTGTAAGCATGTCAGATGCTAGAATGCGGAGTCACAGTGTTAGCATAGTCGGGGTCGAAGTTTCTTGTTCTGCTTGATGTGTGCGTTGAACCTACTTCGATGTCGTCTAATATAATAGTTAGGAACTCATATGCTCCAGAGGTATCCATGTGAGATGATAGAATACAGAGATACGGTATGCGGACTGATGTGGTCGAAGCATCTTCACTTGCCTATTGTTTTCGTTGTATGTCCTTCGAAGTCCTACTATATGGTCAGTGCGATCGCATCTGCTATAACTGTAGGCATATCAGATACAAGAATGCGAAGTTACAGTGGAAACATAGTCGGAGTCGAAGTTTCTTGCTCTCTCTGTTGTAAGCGTTATTTTGATTCAGGAAACACTAGACAATGTCTACCTATAAGATGTATAACCGACTTATTATCAAGATTGATAAATTCTCCCTGTAGTAAGCGTTATTTTGATCCAGGAAGCAGTAGACAATGTCTACCTATAAGTTGTATAACCGACTTATCATCGAGATTGATAAATTCGAAGTTCTGGCGAACACGCCAGTTTACCGACTCTTGATTGTTAGAATCGAAGTTTCTGGTGGATATGAAACAGAATAGTACTATACTCACATATTATGAGCTGTCATATATTCTTCTTGAATGGGCATTCAAGAAGCTAGAATGCGAAGTTTCGAAGTAAACATAGTCGAAGTCGAAGTTTCTTGTTCTGCCTGTTGTGTACGTTATACCCGCTTCGATGTCGTCCCATATTATCGATGCGAACTCATATGCTCCAGAGGTATCTATGTGAGATGATAGAATACAGAGATACAGTGTGCAGACTGATGTTGTCAAAGTATCTTCACTTGCCTATTGTCCTCGTTATATGTCCTATATATGTGCGATCGAATCTGCTATAACTGTAGGCATGTCAGAAGCTGGAATGCAAAGTCACACTGTAAATATAGTCGAAGTCGGAGTTCCTTGTTCTGCCTGTTGTGTGCGTTATACCCGCTTCGATGTCGTCACAAATAATCGTTGCGAACTTATATGCTCCAGAGGTATCTATGTGAGATGATAAAAAAAAATACAGTGTGCAGACTGATGTCAAAGTATCTTTACTTGCCTATTGTTCTCGTTATATGTCGTCTGAAGTCGTTCTATATGGTCAGTGCGATCGTATCTGCTATAACTGTAGGCATGTCAGATGCTAGAATGCAAAGGTACAGTGTAAATGAAGTCGAAGTCGACGTTTCTTGTTCTGCCTGTTGTGTGCGTTATACCCAATTTGATGTCGTCTCATATGATCGATGCGAACTGATATGCTCCAGAGGTATCTATGTAAGATGATAAAATACAGAGATACAGTGTGCAGACTGATGATGTCAAAGTATCCCCACTTGCCTATTGATCTTGTTATATGTCCTTCGGAGTCTTTCCATATGGTCAATGCGATCGTATCGGTTTCAACTGTTGGCATGTCAGATGCTAGAGTTCAGAGCCACAGTGTAAACATAGTCAAAGTTTCTTGTTTTCCCTGTTTCATGCGTTATTTCCGTTTCGAGGTCGTCTCAAATGATCGTTGCGAACTGATATGCTCCAAAGGTATCCATGTGAGATGATAGAATACAGAGATACAGTGTGCGGACTGATGTTGTCGAAGTATCTTTATTTGCCTATTTTTCTCGTCATAAGTCCTTCAAATTCGTCTCATATGGTCAGTGCGATCGCATCTGCTATAACTGTAGGCATGTCAGATGCTAATATGCGAAGTAAAAGTGTAGACATAGTCGAAGTCCAAGTTTCTTGTTCTGCCTATTGTGTGCGTTATACCCGCTTCGATGTCGTCTTATATAATAGTTTCGAACTCATAGGCTCCAAAAGTATCCATGTGGGATGATATATTACAGAGATACAGTGTGCGGAATGATGTTGTCGAAGTATCTTTATTTGCCTATTGTTCTCGTTATTAGTCTTTCAAAGTTGTCTCATATGGTCAGTGCTATTGCATCTGCTATGAATGTAGGCATGTCAGATGCTTGAATGCGATGTTACAGTGTAGACATAGTCGAAGTCAAAGTTTCTTGAACTGCCTGTTGTGTACGTTATACCCAATTTGATGTCGTCTCATATGATCGTTACGAACTACCATGCTACAAAGGTATTCATGTGAAATGTTACAATACAGAGATACAATGTGCAGACGGATGTCGAAGTATCTTCACTTGTCAGTTGTTCCCGTTTTATGTCCCACGAAGTCGTCTCATATGGTCAGTGCTATCGTATCTGCCATAGCTGTAGGCATGTCAGATGCTAGAATGCGGAGTCACAGTGTTAGCATAGTCGGTATCGAAGTTTCTTGATCTGCCTGTTGTGTGCGTTACACCTGCTTCGATGTCGTCTCATATAATAGTTGCGAACTCATATGCTCCAGAGGTATCAATGTGAGATGATAGAATACTGAGATACGGTATGCGGACTGATGTGGTCGAAGTATCTCTACTTGCCTATTGTTCTTGTTGTATGTCCTTCGGAGTCGTACTATATGGTCAGTGCGATCGTATCTGCAATTACTGTAGGCATGTCAGATGCAAGAATGCGAAGTTACAGTGGAAACATAGTCGAAGTCGAAGTTTCTTGCTCTTCCTGTTGTGAGCGTTATTTTGATTAATCGAAGTTTCTGGTGGATATGAAAAAGTATAGTACTCCACTCACATATAATGAGCTGTCATATATACTTCTTGAATAGGCATTCAAGAAGCTAGAATGCAAAATTACAAAGTAAACATAGTCGAAGTCAAAGTTTCTTGTTCTGCCTGTTATGTACGTCATACCCGCTTCGATGTCGTCCCATATAATCGTTGCGAACTCATATGCTCTAGAGGTATCTATGTGAGATGATAAAATATAGAGATACAGTGTGCAGACTGATGTTGTCAAAGTAACTTCACTTGCCTATTGTTCTCGTTATATGTCCTCTAAATTCGTCCTATATGGTCAGTGCGATCGTATCTGCGATAACTGTAGGCATGTCAGATGCTAAAATGCGAAGTTACAGTGTAAATATAGTCAAAGTTTCTCGTTCTGCCTGTTGTGTGCGTTATACTCATTTTGATGTCGTCTCATATGATCGATGCGAACTGATATGCTCCAGAGGTATCTATGTAAGGAGATAAAATACAGAGATACAGTGTGCATACTGATGTTGTCAAAGTATCCTCACTTGCCTATTGATCTTGTCATATGTCCTTCGGAGTCTTTCTATATGGTCAACGCGATCGAATCGGTTCCAACTGTAGGCATGTCAGATGCTAGAATTCAGAGCCACAGTGTAAACATAGTCGAAGTTTCTTGTTCTCCCTGTTTTGTGCATTATTTCCGTTTCGAGGTCGTCTCAAATGATCGTTGCGAACTGATATGCTCTAAAGGTATCCATGTGAGATTAAAGAAAACAGAGATATAGTGTGCGGACTGCGAAGTTACAGTGGAAACATAGTCGAAGTCGAAGTTTCTTGCTCTTCCTGTTGCAAGCGTTATGTTGATTCAGGAAACACTAGACAATGTCTACCTATAAGATGTATAACCGACTTATTATCAAGATTGATAAATTCGAAGTTTTGGCGAACACGCCGGTTTACCGACTCTTGATTGTTGGAATCGAAGTTTCTGATGGATATGAAAAAGGACAGTACTCCACTCACATATAATGAGCTGTCATACATACTTCTTGAATAAGCATTCAAGAAGCTAGAATGCAGAGTTACGAAGTAAACTCAGTCGAAGTCAGAGTTTCTTGTTCTGCCTGTTGTGTACGTTATACTCGCTTCGATGTCGTCACAAATAATCGTTGCGAACTTATATGCTCCAGAGGTATCTATGTGAGATGATAAAAAAAAATACAGTGTGCAGACTGATGTCAAAGTATCTTTACTTGCCTATTGTTCTCGTTATATGTCGTCTGAAGTCGTTCTATATGGTCAGTGCGATCGTATCTGCTATAACTGTAGGCATGTCAGATGCTAGAATGCGAAGTTACAGTGAAAATATGATCAAAGTTTCTCGTTCTGCCTGTTGTGTGCGTTATACTCGTTTCGATGTCGTCTCATATGATCGATGCGAACTGATATGCTCCAGAGGTATCTATGTAAGATGATGAAATACAGAGATACAATGTGCATACTGATGTTGTCAAAGTATCCTCACTTGCCTATTGATTTTGTCATATGTCCTTCGGAGTCTTTCTTTATGGTCAATGCGATCGTATCGGTTTCAACTGTAGGCAAGTCAGATGCTAGAATTCAGAGCCACAGTGTAAACATAGTCGAAGTTTCTTGTTCTCCCTGTTTTTTGCATTATTTCCGTTTCGAGGTCGTCTCAAATGATCGTTGCGAACTGATATGCTCCAAAGGTATCCATGTGAGATGATAGAAAACAGAGATACAGTGTGCGGACTGATGTTGTCGATGTATCTTCATTTGCCTATTGTTCTCTTTATAAGTCTTTCAAAGTCGTCTCATATGGTCAGTACGATCGCATCTCCTATAACTGTAGGCATGTCAGATGCTAGAATGCGGAGTTACAGTGTAGACATAGTCGAAGTCGAAGTTCCTTGTTCTGCCTATTGTGTGCGTTATACCCGCTTCGATGTCGTCTTATATAATAGTTGCGAACTCATATGCTCCAGAGGTATCCATGTGAGATAATAGAATACAGAGATACGGTATGCAGACTGATGTGGTCGAAGTATCTTCACTTGCCTATCGTTTTCGTTGTATGTCCTTCGAAGTCGTACTATATGGTCAGTACGATCGCATCTGCTATAACTGTAGGCATGTCAGTTGCTAGAATGCGAAGTTACAGTGTAGACATAGTCGAAGTCGAAGTTTCTTGTTCTGCCTGTTGTGTGCGTTATACATGTTTTGAAGTCGTCTCATATGTTCGTTGCGAACTACCATGCTACAAAGGTATTCATGTGAAGCGTTACAATACAGAGATTCAGGTTGCAGACGGATGTCGAAGTATTTTCACTTGTCAGTTGTTCTTGTCATATGTCCCACGAAGTCGTCTTATATGGTCAGTGCGATCGTATCTGCTATAGCTGTAGGCATGTCAGATGCTAGAATGCGGAGTTACAGTGTTAGCATAGTCGGGGTCGAAGTTTCTTGTTCTGCCTGTTGTGTGCATTATACCTGCTTCGATGTCGTCTCATATAATAGTTGCGATTTCATAGGGTCAAGAGGTATCCATGTGAGATGATAGAATACTGATACGGTATGCGGACTGATGTGGTCGAAGTATCTTCACTTGCCTATTGTTCTCGTTGTATGTCCTTCGGAGTCGTACTAAATAGTCAGTGCGATCGTATCTGCAATTACTGTAGGCATGTCAGATGCGAGAATGCGAAGTTACAGTGGAAACATAGTAAAAGTCGAAGTTTCTTGCTCTTCCTGTTGCAAGCTTTATGTTGATTCAGGAAACACAAGACAATGTCTTCCTATAAGATGTATAACCGACTTATTATCAAGATTGATAAATTCGAAGTTTTGGCGAACACGCCGGTTTACCGACTCTGGATTGTTGGAATCGAAGTTTCTGGTGGATATGAAAAAGGACAGTACTCCACTCACATATAATTAGCTGTCATATATACTTCTTGAATAAGCTCAAGAAGCTAGAATGCAGAATTACGAAGTAAACATAGTCGAAGTCAAAGTTTCTTGTTCTGCCTGTTGTGTACGTTATACCCGCTTCGATATCGTCACAAATAATCGTTGCGAACTTATATGCTCCAGAGGTATCTATGTGAGATGATAAAAAAAAATACAGTGTGCAGACTGATGTCAAAGTATCTTTACTTGCCTATTGTTCTCGTTATATGTCCTCTGAAGTCGTCCTATATGGTCAGTGCGATCGTATCTGCTATAACTGTAGGCATGTGAGATGCTAGAATGCAAAGGTACAGTGTAAATGAAGTCGAAGTCGACGTTTCTTGTTCTGCCTGTTGTGTGCGTTATACCCAATTTGATGTCGTCTCATATGATCGATGCGAACTGATATGCTCCAGAGGTATCTATGTAAGATGATGAAATTACAGAGATACAATGTGCATACTGATGTTGTCAAAGTATCCTCACTTGCCTATTGATCTTGTGATATGTCCTTCGGAGTCTTTCTTTATGGTCAATGCGATCGTATCGGTTTCAATTGTAGGCAAGTCAGATGCTAGAATTCAGAGCCACAGTGTAAACATAGTCGAAGTTTCTTGTTCTCCCTGTTTTTTGCATTATTTCTGTTTCGAGGTCGTCTCAAATGATCGTTGCGAACTGATATGCTCCAAAGGTATCCATGTGAGATGATAGAAAACAGAGAAACAGTGTGCGGACTGATGTTGTCGAAGTATCTTCATTTGCCTATTGTTCTCTTTATAAGTCTTTCAAAGTCGTCTCATATGTCAGTACGATCGCATCTCCTATAACTGTAGGCATGTCAGATGCTAGAATGCGGAGTTACAGTGTAGACATAGTCGAAGTCGAAGTTTCTTGTTCTGCCTATTGTGTGCGTTATACCCGCTTCGATGTCGTCTTATATAATAGTTGTGAACTCATATGCTTCGGAGGTATCCATGTGAGATGATATAATA